>CM040984.1:6191029-6230487 GCA_022985145.1 Pangasius djambal | reverse complement strand
TAGGTTAGACACTAGAGAAGGACAGAAGGACTTATACAGGTTAGCTAGGCAGAGGGATCGAGATGGGAAGGATGTGCAGCAAGTTAGAGTTATTAAGGATAGAGATGGAAGGGTGCTCACAAGTGAGGAGAGTGTACAGAGGAGATGGAAGGAGTACTTTGAAGAGCTGATGAATGAGGAAAATGAGAGGGAAAAAAGAATAGAAGGGTGACCTCTGTGGAACAGAAAGTAGATAAGATTAGAAAGGATGAAGTCAGGAAGGCTTTGAAGAGGATGAAAAGTGGAAAGGCAGTTGGTCCTGACGACATCCCGGTGGAGGTCTGGAAGTGTCTAGGAGAGGCAGCAGTGGAATTTTTAACTAGTTTGTTTAACTAGGAATGGAGAAGTAGTGTACCTGAGGAATGCACAAGTAGTGTATTAGTGCCGATATTTAAGAACAAGGGTGACGTACAGAGTTGCAGCAACTATAGGGGGATAAAGTTGATGAGCCATACAATGAAGCTATGGGAAAGAGTAGTGGAAGCTAGGTTAAGGACGGTAGTGGAAATTTGTGAGCAGCAGTATGGCTTCATGCCCAGTAAGAGCACAACAGATGCAATTTTTGCTCTGAGAATTTTGATGGAGAATTATAGGGATGGAGAAGTATAGGGATGGTCAGAGGGAGTTGCACTGTGTCTTTGTAGACTTGGAGAAAGCGTATAACAGGGTGCCAAGAGAAGAGCTGTGGTACTGAATGAGGAAGTCAGGAGTAGCAGAGAAGTATGTCATAGTGGTGCAGGACATGTATGAGAGGAGCAGGACAGTGGTGAGGTGTGCTGTAGGTCAGACAGAGTTCAAAGTGGAGGTGGGACTGCATCAGGGATCGGCTCTGAGCCCCTTCCTGTTTGCTATGGTGATGGACCAGTTGTCAGAGGAGGTCAGACAGGAGTCTCCTTGCACAATGATGTTTGCGGATGACATTGTGATCTGTAGTGAGAGCAGGGAGCAGGTGGAGGAAAACCTGGAGAGGAGGAGGTTTGCGCTGGAGAGAAGAGGAATGAAAGTCAGTCGTAGTAAGACTGAGTACATGTGTGTGAATGAAAGGGAGGGAAGTGGAACAGTAAGATTACAGGGTGAAGAGGTGAAAAAGGTACAGGATTTTAAGTACTTGGGGTCAACAGTCCAGAGTAATGGTGAATGTGAGAAAGAGGTAAAGAAGCGAGTGCAGGCAGGTTGGAATGGGTGGAGAAAGGTGTCGGGAGTTCTGTGTGATAGAAAAATATCAGTGAGAATCAAGGGGAAGGTGTACAAGACAGTGGTGAGACCGGCCATGCTGTATGGTTTAGAGACAGTGTCACTGAGGAAGAGACAGGAGTCAGAGCTAGAGGTAGCAGAGCTGAAGATGTTGAGGTTCTTTTTGGGAGTGACAAGGTTGGACAGGATTAGGAACGAGTACATCAGAGGGACAGCTCATGTTGGATATTTGGGGGACAAAGTTAGGGAGGCCAGATTAAGATGGTTTGGACATGTTCAGAGGAGGGAGAGTGAGTATATTGGTAGGAGAATGTTGGACATGGAGCTGCCAGGCAGGAGGCGAAGAGGAAGGCCAAAGAGGAGGTATATGGAGGTAATAAATGAGGATATGAAGCTAGTGGGTGCAAGGATGCAGAAGATAGGGATAAGTGGAGAGTGATGATTCGCTGTGGCGACCCCTGAAGGGAAAAGCCGGAAGAAGAAGAAGAAGAAGAAGAAGAAGAAGATGTGTATCAGAGAAAATGAATGAGGACTAACATAACATTTGACAATTTTCAAGGCAGCAGACAGCTCAGATAGATGATTCCTCGAGATAAGGACAGAGCAAAAGGCAGATAAAGCATGAAATTAAAAAGAAAGTCATTTATAATAATTTCTTCTAAGATTCTCTGTCTCTCTCCTGAAAATGTCCTGTTACTAGCAGGAAGAGTGCATGACTGCACAGTATCTTTACTGCTGCAACAGACCTGATTTAAATGGACAACTTCAGAATTCGACATTGAGTTGCAAGGGGTCGAGCTGGAACCGAAAATGACTGATTAACATAAATATAAAGGATTATCCCCATTCCCAACACTTTAGACTGCCTTCTTCTTTAAATTTTAATTTTAAATCAGAAATTGACATAACACCAGAGTCAAGTGATATTTTTGTTAACATAATTTTCTTTTATGCTACTTTCCAGTCTGTCTTTGTAGCGTAGTAGTGTTTTTTTTTTTTTTGGTATATTGATAACACATAATGCTTGCACACTGCACGCAAAGTCTCCTTAACCATTACGAAACAATAAGCATACATAATAATCTCTCCCTCTCTCTCCCTCTCTATCTCCCTCTGTCTGTCTCTCTCTGTCGAGCTACACATGCTACTCCTGAGATATCAGTGATCCTGACCCCTTCTGTTCTCCAGACCTGCCTGATCCATCCTGATGCCCTACTTCTGGCTGGAGTTCTCATCAATTGGAAATAACTCGCTGCTGCTGAGGATGGCCCCACATGGACAGCCTGAAGATCATTGAGATTACTGAGGATGGTACCACTTAAAAACCATGAAGATGGCTTTGGACCACAATTCATATGAACAGTTGCTACGAAAGCGTTAGGACTGCAATTGCCACAAACAGTTTTGCACGCAGGTCTCCAACAGTGTGGATAAGCTGAACAAACAGACTTCATCTGAAAACTGTAATGAATTTCCTGGTTACACAGTTGCACTATTTTTCCATGTATTACACAGTTATAGAAGGGAATTATTGATAGTTGCACTATCCGGTGTCAACCAGATGAGGATGGGTTCCCTTTTGAGTCTGGTTCCTCTCAATGTTTCTTCCTCATATCGTCCCAGGGAGTTTTGTCTTGCCACTGTCACCTCTGGCTTGCTCATTACAGATAAATTCATACACTTAACCCTCTTATTATCCTCAAAATTACTTACATCTTTTATCCTTGGGGTCAATTTGACCCCAGCAATTTAAACCTGCAGAATATGATTTTTACCCAAGTTTGTGTGTCAAGTACTATATGTTTATTTGTTGACTACCTAAATAGCCCTTTAAATAAAATATAGACCCTCATCCAACCCCCCCTCCCCCCTTTATACATCCAGAATACCTATTGCGCGACTATGGAAAAATATGCAAATCCCCATAAAATCTCACTAATTGACCTACAATTGGAAAGAAAGATCTTTTTGGTTTTTTAAAGGCTTTATATTATTTCTAAGTACAGATTTTTGTTATTTATAACCTTTGGAAAGAAGAACAATTTCTGTTATCAAGGATAGTAACATGTATTATGTTCGGGGTCAATTTGACCCCAGGAAAAACAAACACAATTTCAAACATTTAGAACGATTGTATTTGTAAAACAGAAGGGGTAGTCATTGTAGTCCAAGACCATTTATGATTTCCTGTCTTCTCTGGTGCTCAGGACAGCATTTTATTCATGGTGCTCATCAGCAGGACATTTTTCCCTTTCTTGGGGCAGTAGGAGATGACAGTGGCTCCGTCAGTGAAGGCAAAACTTTGAAGATGATACCTTGTTCTTCACTGCAAGAAGCTCAAAGGGGAAGCACCAGCTTTTTTTTCTCATTGTCCCCTACATGGTAACCTTCCTTTTCAGCAGTTCCTCACCCAGGGTATACAATGTGAAAAAAATGATCACATGTAATGTTATGACCATTCAGTCCTTTAGCCATGTCTAATACCACCCTCAGCGTATCTGGTGGGGCTGAGGACCATTTTTGATGACATTAGCAGCACTAAGTCTACCCTGCCGTTCAAGTGGGAAGAGGGACCATAATAACTTTGCATTTTTGGAAGGTAATGTGTCTGCTCGTGGTTGAGAGACAACAGGAGGGTCAACACAGAGGAGGATGCCTCATAATCATTATCCTCTGTCTCAGACACATTCTCTTCTATGTCCCTTTCACTGTCAAAGAACTGTGACAAAACGTCATTGACAGAAAACCTTTGCTAAAGGGTCATTTTCAATTCATTTTCAGTCTTTTTTTTTCATAAAAAGAGAGCCCACAGAGCACCAAGAGAAATTTTAGAGAAGACTTCTGTGTAAACTTTTATATGTTTGCTCCTCCCCTATGTTGGGTGAACCATCAGTGTCCTCATGAGAACTGTGTTTTCCCCTTCCTATTGTCACGTCAACTATGAGTGGTTCTCGCAATACTACAGGTATGGTTATGTTAGATTAGGGCCCTAAAGCAGAAGGAAGTTTTTTGAAGATTATAAAATTGTATGTTATAGTGACCCTCAATATCATTTAAAACAAATGTGTGTAAAATTTTGATATTTCTTATATGTTTCATACAGCTAAAGCAGCCTTGGGTCAAATTGACCCCAAGGAACACTGATGCTACAAAATGTGTACAGGAAATTGAAAACATATCATCATTTTAATTTTATGTTTTCCCTGTTGTCCCCATTAAATTAGGAAAAGTCATTAAATAAGAAGCAAAAAAAATGATGTCAACTACGTATTTAGAGACGTTAAACATTGAATGGGGTCAAATTGACCCCAAAGATAATAGGGTTAAAATGTATATCTTGAATGTATTTATTTCTGTAAAGCTGCTTTGTGACAATGTCCACTGTTAAAAGTGCAATACAAATAAAATTGAATTGAATTGAATTGAATTGGGGATAATGTGACATCAACATGAAAACCTGCTCTATATGTGATATAGTTATATACATACCTACAGTACATACCTACAGTGACAATCATTACAACCATCACTTCCCAAAAAAAAAAAAACAGGTTATGTCCAAGTCTAACCCTTGCTTTTTTGGATAATCACACCTGGATACTGTAGCATACGTTTGTAGAAGAGAAATGACTTCTAATCCCACTATCCAGTAACATGCAGAAGAGGATGGGTTTCCTTTCGAGTCTGGTTCCTCTCTTAGTTTCTTCATGATGTCATCTCAGGATGTTTTTCTTGCTAGCGTCGCATCTGAATTGCTCATAAGGGATCTAAATTTCTTAGGACAATCTTAACTTCTATTTCTATTTCTATTAAAAGTGCTATGCCAATAAAATGGAATTGAATTACACTGTAATTACACTGAGTCTCATTTCTTCCTATAAAATTTCTGCAAATACTTATAAAGTCATTACACCATAATAAAGTTATATAGAATTTCTGTTGCAGGCTTTATGACATTTAATGAGGCTTATTATGCAGGTGTCATTTTTTTTTTTTCATTCACTGCTTTTTTTTTCCAGGTAGGAAGTGCTGTGTGTGGGGTGCATAGGAAGTACTTAGCTTTACCATGACATATTTCACCTTATTCTTGCACCATTGATCTTCAAAGAAAAGGGGTATAGGTGTGGTCAGTGGATAGTATGGATACTTTTTTCAAGGTTTATATTAAAAAGTGGAAAACAAAAGATCCTGACAAGTTGGACAGCTGCATTCAACACAGTTACATTTTGCTAGATGACATTAAAAAATAATATTTTCAAAGCTTTCCATTAAAGCCACTGTAGCTTTCTCGAGGCTTCGGCAGAACTAATTTCCTGAGCTCAGTACACAACAACCAGGCAGGCAATTAGACTCGACCAATATCTATGAATACTAATGCACAGACCAGGGTGGTTTGTGGGTATCTTGACATAAGGGTTGTGGATATAAAGCATTGGGGGGACCTATAAACGGCACTGGCATGGAGCCTTTATAGGCCATAAATTTGGAAATTCAAAATGGCAAATGATTTCTCCTGCACTTTATGCTCCTCTCCGATGGGGCCAGATCATTAGAAAAAAAGCACTGAGAGCAGCCAGGATCTAAGACGTTGAGTGGGAATATCCCTGCCAGGGAAATCCCATCAGTGGCAACTGGCAGCACACTGCTAATAGAAGGAGGTCATCATAAGCCTGTGCAATTTTTTTTTTTAACAGGTGTCTCGGATTGGCTTTGTAAATATATTTGCAGAGCATGTTTGCTAAAAATTAATCTCTCATCTCTCTATAATAAATAACTTTCTAAGATTATGACTGCATTCTGTTGTGACACAAGAACAGTAATTCGGTAGGTTGTAAATAACCACCTCAGAGTGAAACAGGGCACAGCAGGAGTAGCCTATTTGTAGATTAATGATATTCTCAATGGTGGCGACATTACATAAATGTAACTAGTAAATCTAAAATGACTCATCTCCTAGAGAGGTGATAAATAACATCACTGATTTATTGTAGCCGTAGTAGTTAGGTCATTGGTGATGCTGTGCTTGATTTGGCCTAGGTGGTGGTGAGGACCTATAAAGAGAGTCCACTTTGGGTTAATGAGCCTATAATGTCAGAGTGACCCCGACCTCGTTTATCATGAGATTGAGCACTTGGTTACCTCATCGAGTCAGGGGTCGGATGGAACAAAGCCAGGCGTGGCTGGTTTCTGTCTGGAATACAAATGGCCGCACTCCTGCTTTACACTACCACTCGACTCCACTAGGAGACCAAACAAAAATAATTGCCTTACTGATTTGCATGCAAGCTTTGCCACCAGAAACTGAAGTTTGCTACATTTGCACTAATAAATCCAGCTTTCTGCATTCCCTGGCTAAGAACAGCGATGAATATGTTTATTTTTGCCACTACGTGTGAAATATTTGTATCTGCGGATTGTTTATGTATTCCCCAGATTGCTGGAATGGCTGACGCGGAGCCCACGCCGCCCTGTCAAACAAGAGAGGAGGGATGGACAGACAAATGGATGAGTCATGATTGTGCGGTGACAGATACAGAAGAAGATGCAGAATGATGTGAACAGGCTAAATAAAACAACACATGAAATGCACTGTAGCTGCAGCACAGACAGATATTAATCAGCAATGCCTCCTTAACTGGTTTCTCTGGCTTAGGATGGACTTCAGAGGGAAATTCAATCTCGCTCTCATTTTAGTGCAGATGAGGCTGAATTCGGATGCTGTATGTACCAATAGGAGCTCATGAATGGGAAGCACGCTTATGACGAAAAGCAGGCGGATGAAAAAATAAATGAGCCCAGTGTGTGTGTGTGTGTGTTTGTGTGTCACAGTCTATCATATTTTGACTTGAAACACAAAGGCAATAGTAACTAAGTGTCATGACAGGAGATGAAAGGTGCCCAAATACAGGATAATGACCTGATATAGTGAGGTAATGGATTTAAAATGCTGAGTTAACAATAGTGATCAAGTATGAGTCAAAATAATTAGAATCTGAGGAATGGTCCATTTAAGAGTATAAGCAGACTTTGAGGATCATATATAGTATCTTTGTCTTCTGTCTTACTGTGAAACAAGATAGTTCATGTTATCACTTACATTGTAACAGCTATCGCCAGCCTCTCCTTTTTGCCTCTGTCCTGAAGACTTTCCAGTGATGGAAAACATAATATAATGTCTGAGCTATGCTGTTATAGCAAATTAATCAACACCTTGTGACCAATCATAAGTGAGAATTCAACATCGCCGTATAAGTGGTAACACAAACACACACAGACACACACCCATACACTTACTATGGACAATTTGGAAATGCCAATCAGCCTACAACACGTCTTTGTACTGGGACCGAACCACAGGGAGAACATGCAAACTCTGCACACTCAGGGCGGAGGTGGGAATTGTTCCACCAGCCCTGGAGGTGCGAGGCAACAGTGCTAATCACTAAGCCCCCTCAACACACCAACAACCCCAATTACAGCACTTCTGATATATGACTATAACAGGAAAACTGCTGATGACAAAAGATGCACGAGACCACCTCCACCTTGTCCTCTCCTCACAAACAGATGCCAGTCTGCAGTTTTCTGGCACACACACTGCCCATACTCCAGATGGGGCTCAATCAGAGCAGCTCTCCAAACAAGAGTAAGCATTAGTTCTAGTGTCATGGTTGTGTAGGAGGAGATCCGTCTCGATTTGAAGTGCAGAGACTTTGCCCTCCTGCCTGCGGCGCCCAGCCAAGCTCTCCACCGCCACCCATAATAAATGCCAGCGCACAACAGATGCTGAGAGGACACTGGTCATACATCACCATGCCTGAAATGTGGTACACAGCATGCTAGCTACCTTCCGCCTCGCAGGTCATCTTTCACCGCTATCCATGTTCTCTAAACAGCTCTTGACAAAATCTGTTCGGCAGAATCTGAATTAATTTGGACAGATATTTCGACCAGGGAGAATAGATTATTGTTAAGGCCATCTTCTTCTCATCTATTTCTGTCAATCCGATGCTTTTGCTACAGAGACACGTGTTTCACTGGCAATGAACTTCAGAAACAGTGACATCAGTGTCATCACTTTCTTAAATAACAACACAGAGGATATTTTTCTCTGTACACTCTCTCAGTCAGCTGTAGTTGGCCCTTAGGCATTCATTTATATCTCTGACATTGCGTTTTTATTTACTGACAATCTGATTACCCAAAATGAGCAAATCTTGGTGCGTGTGAGAAAGCAGTGGGGTCAGGTGTTCCACGTCCCACCTTAGTAGCACCATGTCAGAGTGAGTAATGAGAGAAAGTATCGGTCATCGTCACACTGACTGGTAGGTTGACCAGGCTAGTCATAAATCAGAGAGCACAGCATCATCACATTGACACCAATTAGACAACCTTGAGGGATCACAGTCACTCAGGTCCTGGGTTCCCTACGTCAATCGCACTCTGAGCCTTTCATACGCAGTTAGAGAGCAGGGAAATGTCACAATGCTGCAGAAAATCTGTAGGCAACCTAACATGAGCACCGAAGATTCAAGGACACTTACATTCACTTAAATTACTGAATGACCTGAGGGTCACTGACAGCTGCTGGGTCTTACTGCACCTTATGATAACAAAGTTACTTAATCATATACTTATTAATAAACTGTGACCTTAAAGAAAAACCCCACCCTGAAATATGTTTATACTGACATATTTATGATGTGCTTAATGATTCTGGTGCTTTGTTGCTTGGTGCTGTATATTCTTCTTTATTATTGTTGTGAGGAGTTTAGCGTTATCAAGGGGTATTGCTAGCACAGTTCCAATGGCATGATATGACAAGTTCAATGTCATATTAATGAGAAATGAAATGTAGAAGTTGAGGAGACACTCCAGAACGCTAAACAATGCAGTAGCGCATCGTGGGGTTACAGCAGAGCCTCAGCTAGGCTAGCTTGAGGTCTACTACCTAAGCAAAGTGTCCAGATGAGGAGGTGAGAGAGCTGGACAGACTAAAGGACTAAAGTGCTGCCGCACCACTCGCTTTAGGTAGAGATGAAGCAAGGGCTAAATTTCATTGGTGTGGGTAATGTTGGAGTCTGTTAAAGTGAAAACAGACCAACATTTCAAAAAGAAAAAAATCAGTTAAACTAAAAAGCACAAAATATAATTACAAAATAAATCTTAAGCACCACTGAGGATCACATATTAATTATAAAGATTAAGATGCAAGTAGCTCAGGGTGGAATTTTCCTTTAAGGTAAATTTCCTCCTCAGAACTTTTTTTATCATACATAAACCAACTACAGTTATTTTAATCATAATAATATCATATTTCCTCAGGATCAGCTCATGTTCATACTGGTAGCAGTTTTTCACCTCGCACTGCTCAAGCCACTTTGGTGGGTGTTCCTTCTGCTGTTTGCCATTTTTTCCCCTAGTAGCACCTGGCTAGTGCAATATGACACAAACCACAGAATCTATGCAAAACCATCCATCTGACCACAAATCATTTGTCTTTTCGCTTAAAAAAAATTCTGGAGGGAAATGTTTGTACATAAATCAGAACCATGCAGTGAATCACTGTCTACTCTTGTCAGAATGAGCCGAACCAGCATTCACTCTTTGCAATCGCTGCCATTTATTTATGGCAAAAACACTGGCATTGGGTACATGAAACGCACCAAGCCCATTGTGGCATAGCAAGTAAATCTGTCTGGTTCAGAAGCTGCAAAAAAAAGCAAACAAAAAAAACCCATGGATTATGTTTTACAGTAGGATGGAAAACATTAAATGTTCCACCATTCCACACTTCCATTGGTAGTCACTATGCAAGATTTCATTCGCATAAAGTTAAACTCCACACAACTTTTTTTTTTTTCATGTCACTTGCTCTGTCCACGTTGTTTCTCCAAATGTTGCTGTGCCTACATTGTACTGTAACTCACCAACTTTTACTGATGTGAGTATAGAGTTAAAAATGCCAGTATATGAAGGAATGGAGTGAAAAAGTCGATGTAACAATTCATGAAATTCAAAACAATACCTAGCCTTCTGAATAATCTCTGGATCAAATGAGCAGAAATGTCAGAGTTCCACGCACTTCTCTGGGCTAGTTTATGATGACGAATAGGATTCCAGACTTACCAACCTTTATGCATTTTAACACATTTGGAGTATGCTTCTTTAATTGATCACTCAAAAAAATACACAAAAAGTGCAGTCTTTTTTTTTCACCAAAAAGTCAGACAATCCATTTGACAATGAGTGTGGAAGGATTGACAGATGGGCAGGTGTTTGAAGTTTCCAATATTTAAATTAATTGGCTCCAAGAAGCATCAGTAACATCAGTTAACCTTTTTTATTAGGGATGCCACTGAAGATTTCAGTGAAAATAATCAAAAATGGCACCAAGAGAGGGAGAAGAGAAAAAAAAGGTTTGAAAAAAAGGCCTACAAGTGTAATGGTAAATTAATGGCAATGATAATGGCCATTAAAACTCTCCTACACCAATCAGCACAGACATGTTAAAACAGAGTAGTCAAGCCCATCATGTTAGAAACTTGAGTGAGAAATATACAGGGTTGTACGCTAACCACCAGCCACTTTGTCTGCTTCAGTTAGTTCTTCTTTCCTCCTCATAAACTTTTCTAGTGTCTTTACACATTCAGGGTTGGCAGTTCCAGGATTCTAAAAGTACATCTATGGATTCAACAACGGTGACCACATCGGCAGCCAAATGCATAACACTTGTAAAGAAATATTGTTCAAAAAGCAGTCTATGCTCTGTTAATTGATAAATGTTCAATGTTAAGCTGGATGAATTCTCTCAGGCTTTCTATCCTCATGCTTGTCTAATTCTGTTTATATCACTCTCTCACCATATTCAGTTAAAATGCTTTTTATATCAGTTAGTCTAATATCCTTGCAAGTGAAACGCTTTACTTGTATATTGATCAGATCAACTGCTTTCCACACATCCCAGCTCAGACTTTCAGAAGCTGTAAAACAAAGCACTTAATGAGACAAAGATGCATATGTGTGGTGACAGGAAGCTGCTGACACACATCACATCCTGTATCCTAAAACGAAAGCCTTTTGAAGGCAGATGACTTACCCAAACTCATTGATGTGTCCTCTGGGAAGCCAAGAACGTCCTCTGCTATCCAGGAGAAGTTCCAGTAACGCAGTGAAGCATCAGTATTTCCTGTATTTCTGGCTGGTGCAGGTCCTGCAAAGTAAAGGTAATGCGTGATATGGATTTATAAAGTATATTATGCCATATGCTCCAGTGTTTCTGAAGATCTGCTCCACATGAAATGAGAATCAAAACAGCTTTAACACCTTTCAGGCTTTAACTTCAGAGACTCCTTACTTCTCCAGAAGCCACCTCAAAGAAAATCAACAGCTGAAAGTCTGGCCTTTCCAAGAGGGTCAGGAAAAAGAAGGATAATGCTGGATACAAATAGGCACAGCTGACTAAACATATGAATGTAAAAGTTTATAAAAAGCAATTGGTCAAAATCACTGATGAATGAAAAAAGGACAGGTATGTCATCAATACCCTAGAAGGTTCTTCAGTTTGTCCCTCTAGCAAAACCTTTAAAAGTTCTGTAACAAAGGCTTTCCCTTTCAAAAAAGGTTCCAAGCAGAACCACTTTGGAACCTACAACCATTAACCCTTGATCCGCACAGCACCTTTTCTTTTTACCTTGCTAGTTTCTTGCCATAGTTTCCCTGCACTCTCAGAAATAAAGGTACCAAGCTGTACTTTACTTTGTCACTGGAGTGGTACCATCAAGGGGGCATGTTTTGTACCTTTATACTATGTAGTATGTAACTTTATACTTTTAGAAATAATTTAAATGGGCATTAAAGACCACTGCTATACCTTTAAAGCTTTACTTTAAAAGCTATTTAATGGTACACCACACGCACCCTTACAGGTACTAGGTACTAAAGATGTAGTCTTGGTGGTACCAGCCCAGGGAAAAGTGCAGTATGGTTCCTTGATTTCTGAGAGCAGCTAGTGTGATATGACGTGATATGCGCTAGCTACATAGCTAGTTAAAGAACTTGCAAAACCACCAATTGGACTATAAATCAGGTGATTTCTCTTTAAAACAAGGAGTATGACCAACTGTGACAACAAATCCAATGTGCTGAATTTTTTTCAGTAGTGGCAGCAAGGAACAAATAGCTTGAAACACCAACTGTCACTCCTATTGCTGCCTTTTCGCTTGGCTACTCATTTGAATAAAGTTAAGCTCAGATCAAACACTTTGATTCATCACTGGACCCCTGTTGTTATTTCACCTGCTCTTATTAATAATGAATGACTCTTGGCCATTTTGCTGTGTGATTTTAATGTCCTATTTTACTATTTTCATTCTGCCACCCTGAAGAAAGGAAACCAATGGACACTGTTTCATCTGATGCATGTAAACCATAAGCTATACAAATATCCACCTGTCTTCAATTTCTGTTGCAGTATAAAGTGTTAGATTGAATTGATCAATTCGAAATGGCATCTGATATGACTGTGTGGTGTTCATAACTTATACTGTATGTCTTTGAAATATTCTTCAGTGGCTTGAATTACCAAGTGGTGAAAAAGCATAAATTCTGCCTTGACGCGTTAGGTAATGTTCCGTCAAAGATTCTCCTGCCTTACGTCATTCCCATAAATCTTAACATTCCATAAAATTGCAGCTAGAGCGCAAAGCCTGCATCAGGCCTTTTTTTTAGAAGTATATGGGCATAGATATTTTATAATCTCATAATTACGCACAGACCTCTTACAGTCTACTAAAGCCCAGTCTTTCCCACTTAATGAGCAGCTTTGCAGATTTGAGTTGCAGTATGTTAATATGGACTACACTCTCATTCAGCCAGTGTATTAGGGCCTGCCAGGGGTCAGTCCCTAGGGCCTCTGAGGAATTTGGACTTGCCCAAACTCTTTAATCATTCTAAATGACCATTAAGAGAAAATCAATAGTAAACACAGCTTGACTTTCATAAGCGCTAAGCCAAATGCAGTGTGAAGCCCATGCACAATGATACTTTCACCTGCTTCATTTGTTCTATTCAGCACTCTCGGATGGCTGCGGAGAGACATTTCACTAAAAAGTCTTGCATAGCTGTGAAAAATTCTGGTGGAAAGCAGTAGCACTGCCCTCTAGTTACCCCAATTTCCCTCATTTCTCTCATCTATCATTTTTCTCTCATTTGTTCTATACAACTGTTTTCCACTCATCACATGGCTGCCCAAGGCTCGATTGGTCTCTATCTGGGAAAAACACACCACCACTCCATCATCGGATCAATGAGGCCCTCGTCAACTCCTTCCTCGTCACCCCATTTCCCCTCAGAGCTCTAATCTCAGACCTGCTCAGCTGCAGCAACCTTCCTCTGATTCAAAAACAATGAAATAAATAACAAGCACTCAATATAAAACTCTATTGGAGGAAGACATGTTTGATGGGACATGATGTAGTGCTTCAATCATGAGCTTGGTTTGGCAGTGTTTCAGTGGTCCAGTAATAAAGTCATTACCCATGAAGGAGTTGGGGGAGTAGAGCTAAGAGCCCTATCAGGTGCTCTATCAGATATCAAACTACCTCCGGAATGTCAGAAGCATGTGCCAAGAGCTGGTTATGGCTCTTTGAAAACTATTCAGAAACACAGTCTGCCATGTCAAAATGAACCAAGTCATTTCAACTTAACTTCTGACATCTGACAATTTCAGCACAACAGATAGTTGGATAAATAACACATACAACAATTTGAAGATGGTGAAAAGTGCTTTAGCCATTCCTTGGAAATAATGAGCTTTTATAATAGCTGTCATATCCATACCTGAGGAACACCCAGCCAGAAAAGGTGCCAGTCCTGATTACCTGCTACATTCTCACACTGACCCCTTGTTTAACTCTTGTTAAGCCATACCCTTGAAAGTCTGAGCTTTTTATTTCCTTACAAAAACATCAGTCAGCAAATTCAAAGGATACATTAGTATGTATTCAGCGTCAGCTTATGCAAGAGCTTAAGTATTTGCTGTGGAGCCCATTAAGATTATTACAGTTTTCTGTGTGCATTTCACATATCCAAAGTTGCCAGAATATTCTTGATACATTTTTTTTTCTTTGCCTTGCAATATAATTAAATAGCAAAAGACAATTTCAAAATAAATACATTTAAAGAAAGTCCAGTACAGTTATGTGTAAATAGGAAGATGGCGAGCAGTGAAATAAACATCAAATTGGAGTCTAGCAAATCGCCAAGATATTGCTGCATGAATAGATTGAATTGTAATCATCATGTCAATCACTGTAAATTTGCTTTATTATAACGATATCGCTTCCAGCCTCATTATTCGGCAGCTTATAAAATAGCATTTGATCCCGTAAACCCCTTTTTTCATGTAGGATAAAAATGAGGACAGAAGAGGCAGATTACTTTTTTTCCTCGTGCCAAGTGCAAGATAATGAAACAAAAGCAAAAGACAATTAAAAAGAAATAAATTAAAAGAAAGACTAATGTAATTATGCATAAATGAGAAGATGGCAAACATTCAGATAAACATCTAATAGAAGTCTAGCATATTGCAAATTTACTAATTTATGGATAGTTATAATTGTAATTATCACATTAGCCACAGCAAATTTTGGTTTAATTTAACAGTAAGGCTTTTACCCTCATTGTTCAGTGGCTTATAAAATTGGACTTCATGCTGTAAAGCCTTTTTTTTTTTTGCATGCTGAAGTCGTCTAATGTTTTGTACCAGCAGCAGAAAGCATGAAGCTTAGGGAGAAAGGAGAACTGCTGTATGTACCTCTCACTGGGAAGACCACAAAAATATTTATTTAATTTTATATCATTTATCAACATAGCTAATTGTGCTCACAGTTTAATGTGAGGTAAGGAAATTTAAATTTTCCTAAACTACTCTTTTGTGCTTTGTAGTTCATTCTTTTGAGTTGTCACAATGTACTAACAGGCATTAGTACAATCATGCCTATGTTTTGGTTAATTCAATGCATTGTACTGTTAAAAAAAAAACAATCACTTTTCTCTATCTTATACACAGATCAGATTTTTATTTTTATTTTTTGATTAAGGAGAAAAAATAAAACCGTAGCATGGATACAAATCCCCTTTCCTGACATTGTTAACCACCATCCCCCTTGTGGCACAGCTTGCATGTCATTGCAGCTTCCTCCCTTTATATTAATTAAGGTTAGATGTGGATACATACATTAAGCCTGTAATAAATTGATTACCCGTCCTTTCTTGGTGGATCATTAAATGCTCGTCTAAGCCAACCGAGAAGGAGGGAGGGGGAAAAAAAAAATCAGCGGCTGAATTAAACTGACTATAGCACAAAGGAGCGCATTGATTTCTGTCAGGCTCAAGAATCAAGCTGGACCTCTCTAGTATTCTGTCCATGTGCGGTAGATTTCTCCGAGTCCACTGACACACTCATGCACACCTCATTACGGCCTCCACCTCCCAGATCAGTGCCCTCCTCGAGGTTCTGCACGACCGCAGCCGCTAGGGGATCAGCATCCTTATTGATTAGTTTATCTTAAAGTAGACATTGCTCCACATGGTGCTAAGTAATCAGAGACAGCAACAGAACACACAGTTAAAGAGAAAAGTAGAGTAATTTATCAGATATGGTGCAGAAGAAATGGGAAGCTTTAAATATAGAAGCATGATTCTATGTCTAAATGAAGGAGTACCAGGACATATGGGTCACACAAGCTGTCAAATGTGAAGTAACGGGATCCTTTTATAGTCTACTTACTTGGGACATGGTCACAAAATGCTACTGGTAGTTGGCAAGAAAATACTCCACTAATTCTGAGGGAAACTGCCTGGTGGTGTGAAACGTAAGGCAGTAGAACTGCTTTGGCTTTTTCTCAATTTAAAATGGAAAAGTCATTATAGTATTTAATTGCCAAAGCCAGTAGTCAGTATTCAGAATCGGTGACCATGGTGACAAATCTGTATTCAGAGGTGTTGATTATCCTGTCTTTGTAAGAAGACTTAAATAAGATTGGTACTTTGCACTTTATATGAAAATAACATTTGTGACTGATCCTATTTAGACCATAAATATCAAAATGAAGTGAATTTTACACATTTTTAAATAACTACAGGTTATCGGATACATTATTAAGGACACAGGGTGCTTATTAAAACATCTCCCTAAATTGCTGTGACTCATCAGTATTTAGGGCCTCACTTATTAAATATTCCTTATGATAAAAAATGCTGTCATTTGGTTCATGCCTGCATTTTTCACACTATCTATAAATCTGTGAGCTCTGAGCGATGTTGTTTACTTGCTTTCTACAATGGACTACAGTTTAATGACATTCCCTGAAGGTTATAGCAGTAAATTCAGAATTTGTTTGAAATCAAACCAGATAAAGGTAATTGGCACATCATTTCAGGATTGTTTACACGCAAATGTGGTTGCATCCCTTTTTCATGCCTGATTTTAGAGCCAGAATATTCCACAGGTTTGCCGTCTGAGTTTGTCTTTTTTTTTTTTTTTTCCAGACTGTCACAAATGTCAGTTTTATAGAAAGGTCATGGCCATTCCCATTCGTGACCCTTTAATAAGTGCTCTCAGCTATTTTATTACCTCTCTGAATAGATCACAAGTTGAACTCAGTTATTGCCATTTTGGCTTTATGTTCAAGGAAATGTCAGTAACACTTACAATAACAGTACATGAATAATCATTCACTAATACCTGAATTAATACTTACTTAAATATGAACTAATGATGAGCTAAATCATGTACTACTCACAAACTAATGAAGAGCTAACCTTAACTACGATGCGAGTCTTATGAATTCATGCGTGAATAACGAGCACCTTAAGTACGTTAGTACATGATTGTTAATTAATGTATTACAGAATAAATCAAACATGCACTATAAGAAAGAATATGAATTAAATGTGCATAATTTCAAATTGTTTATATAATTTCCCATATGCAGCTGTGTACACAAACATCACTGGATGGTACTGGATTATTTTCATAATCCCCCTTATCAAATGTAGAAAGAAGCACAAATAATAAACACCAATCATTTCATCTCGACCCGTTTTGCGTCATTCTCCATCCATTTCTCCTCAAATCCCACTGTAGTACTAGTACATGCTCTGAGTGGCTAGGGCCTGGGGCACTGCTCCTTTTCCCACAGGGGTGAAATTAATACAGTAACATTTACATTTATGGCATTTGGCAGACGGCCTTATCCAGAGCGACTTACAGAAGTGCTTTGAAGTCTCTATCAATAAATACATTCTAAAACTGGTTTGCTAGGTCACAGACTAAGAATACCATCAGTCCAAAAAACTCTGTTAGGGAGGTAATATAATTTAATATAAAGGTAATATAACAATATATCATTTAGCAGATGCTATTAACATTTAAAACCTATTCTATAAGTGTTCTATAAGATTATTTTCCGGTGTCTTAGTCTGAGAATGATGGAGAATGACGTAAAACGGGTTGACATGAAAGTAGTGGTGAATTTTATTATTAGTGTGTCTTTGACGTTTGTGCAGTTAAGATGTTCAGGTGCTCGTTGTTCATGCATGAATTCATAAGACTCACATCATAGTTAAGGTTAGCTCTTCATTAGTTTGTGATTAGTACATGCCTTAACTCATCATTAGTTCATATTTAAGTAAGTATTAATTCAGGCATTAGTGCATCATTATTCATGTACTGTTATTGTAAAGTGTTACCGAAATGTCTTACTGAGAATCCTTTATACTAGATTTATATATTTTGTAACACACTGTCATCTTAACAATTGGGTATTGTTCCTGAGATGTTAAGGGAATAATTTTTTCTGATTATTAAGTGCAAATGTCTAAAACAAACAAACAAATAAGCAAACAAGAAAGACCAACCATCCTGTCGACTCACTGGAAAATCCATACTGACAGCATACTGATAGGTGACAGCATCATGTGGTAGTTCCTATGATTTCTACCCTACATGGATGTTGCTCTTTTATGAAATAATTCATTATGCAAGGAGTAATACACAACTGGTCAGGCACTTGTAGGAAAAGTAATCAACGACTTGGTAGCGTGATGTGACGTGTCATGAAGTGTAGTTACTGTTACCCTGACTAATTTTTCAAAAACAGCACATCCTGAAGTGTTTCATTCCTCTTATAATACAGCAATTATAATATGACAATGGTTCCGATTCTTTTATTAATTACACATTGACAGTTAATTATTTTTATCCATTTAAAGTTATGTTTAAGGTTGTGGAACATCCACAAAACAAATTAATTGATGTTATCACCATCCTCTCACTTTTTCTCTAAATAAATGCAGCTTATCATGTTACCAAGAATGCACTAAGCTGATGGCTTTCAGTGTTGGAAAAGGTAAAGTTACAGCTTTAACTCACCTCTGACTGTTACAAAGTGCTGACTCTGGAGACTCCTTCCAAATATGTTAAATAAACGCCTCCTCACCAAAGTTTCACTATATCAACAATTACACATATTTTTTAATCTGTTTAGGAAACAGTTTTTTAATCTGTTTTAGGAGTGTGCACCATGCAACAAGCACACTGAAGCCCAGACAACTGTCTCTAGCTGTTGTTACAGAAATTTAATTAACACTGTCTGACCAATCAGAATGGAGCATTCGACAGTGGTGTATTATAAGTACTTATGAACAAATGCAAGGTTACTGATTATTGGTTATTGGTTATTATATTTCCTAATTCTTCCACTATAATTATGAAGTGGTTTGAACTCTCTCAATTGCATTTGTACTTGTGTCAGCTTTTTTCCACAAACCATGCATCATACTATACAATAAACAGTAATATATAATTTAAAGTAACTACATAAAGCAAATGTTGGTCTGATGAGAACACTGGCCTTAAGTAAACCATAGTGGTGTTTAACTGAAGTTAGTCAAGGTCTAGACGATCTGCTATAGCTTCACTGTTTCGTGGTATATCATTTATTAAAAATCATTTATAGCAAAAGCCATCTTCCAAGACCTTGCTTCATTAATAGTATGTCTTCATCAGCTGTAGTAGGGGTACTTAGCTTTCTTCTTTTATTTTCTGCACATGAACTCATATTCCAGCAAGCATAATACAGATCCCTATCATAAAGACTGCTTTTTTTCACATCAACACGATTTTCTAACACAAGTCATCATGAAAAGTATCTGAAGTGTCACTTGACTCAGGCATTACACCAACTTGATATCAAAATACTGAGACAGTCTTCATGGCATCTTCTTAGTCTCTTTTGTAAAAGAGCAAATTTCTGCCGTGGAGAAGTTAACCTCACTCAGTACCATTCGACTTTACAGCATACAGCTGTAGAAGAGTGATAATTTATAACTGATTTATAGCATGCTCCGCTGTCACCCAGAAAAGGATGGGTTCCATTTTGAGTCAGGTTTCTTCCTCATGTCATCTCAGGAAGCGTTTCCTCGCCACTGTCACCCCTGGCTTGTTAAGGATTTAAAGCTACATCCGGATGTCTGTACATCTGCTGTGTGTCATTGTATGTTGTTGAAAATAAAACTGAATTAAACTGAATCAAGTTCATTCAGAGTATCATCACTCATAGCCTCAGTTCATTTCTTGATGAACTGATCTTTACCTTCTTGGACTCATTTGTTCCATTTCTCTACTTCGCTACCTTCTTCCTCAATCTTGATATCTGAGAATTTATACAGTAGGACTTCCAATAACCTATGAAAATATCATAGCATTCATTACAAACAGTGTCATAATAAAGGCTATGAATTAGGTGATATGATGATAAACTACTGATATTGTGATAAATTATTTTTTGATATCTCAGATGCTTTTTTGAAATATTGTGGAAATTGTGATAAATGTTACAATTTTGTACTTATGTTTTATTGTAAAATATTCTTTTTTTTACAGGTTTTCATTTAATTATTTTTATATTTAATTAATATTTAATATTATTTAATTAAAAACATCATTTTTTTTAAATATAAAAAATAACAATGGTGTTTTTTTTGGAGCCATTAAATAAAGCATCATCAGCCTATTATTTTTTTACTGTTTTGTTGGCAGTTTGCTGGCAGCAAACATAAATATTGTGATACATATCATGTATCATAGAAATGTCCCAAATATTAGACTTGTGATATGACATTGTCATCATATCGCCCACCACTACTATAAATATATAACTAAGTTGCATTCAGGCTGTCTGATTTTTTTCGAGGTTGTAATTGTGAGACTATATTGTCATTTTCAACCCCAGTAGCTGCAGAGCCTAAGAACAGACATATAATTTTCTTCTCATGGCTCATTTCATCATGGTTGCTGCTTGTTTTTGTCTTTTTTTTTCTGACATGATTTTTGCAAAGCAACAAGTTATCAATCTTCCAGCTGCATGCTATTTCTGTGCACCTAGCACATCTTTTACCTCACCTGGATGAGCTGAATTCATTGTGATTATAGAATTTGTGAAATTGGAGTCAGAATAATTTTGCAGAACTACTTTGTCCACTTCTATACACGTTTCATTTTTTGTGAGAACTTGGTAGTTGCATCTTAATGGAGAAAGAAATCATTGGTTACTTTGCCAGAGAAGAAGAAAAAATCATTATATCCCATGGGTCTGATTGACCTTTAACATATTGTTTTATAGAGAGTACCTCCTCTGACTTGCACTATTGTTCATCAATTGACTTTTTCTCCCACTGGGAGTTCAGAAAGTGCTTGCAACTGACAAACATTCAGAGAACTTTGAATAAGACATATTTGTTTTCTCTTGACTTGTCCAAGTTATTGACTAAGTGCAGAGTGAATTACTCTCAACCCTAAGTATTTCTTAAGAGGCTTGTGTCTATACAGGGGGTCACGGAATTGACTTTAGTAGTTCAATATCAAAGCAGAGCTCAAAGTAGAGCTCAGCTAGAACTCTAATTTCCCCTGAGGGTACATTCTTAAAACACTTCGTTCAGAGTTGTATTGTATATAACATTTCATCATTGTCACCTGTCATACGTGTGAGATGGCCCATACTTATAAAAAGTACTCATGCAGCCTCAGGTTTGGAGTTCATTCACGTGCATTGACCTCAAAGGCGGTATGGATAGTTTCAAAAGTTTAATAATGATAGTCCTTTTTAGCAGAAGTCAAATTTTTATCTTTTAATTCCACCTCCTGGCTGTTATATTGTCTCCTTTGTCCCTCCTTTTCCAATCTCTTTTTACATTAAAATTGATATTAAAAAGAAAAACGGTGTTGTGTTTCCATCTGAGAGTATGCTGTGTACATTTTTGCTGCTGCTTCTCACCAGAGCTTTCTTTCATCTCTATCCCTTTTCGTCTTTCTTCCATTTCTATGTTTGAAGTTTGTTTTTATGTTTCTCTTCTGTTCTATTGTTTTAATGTTTGGGTCAAGATTTTTTCGTTGTTTGCTGGTTGTGGTGGAGTTAGAGACCTAAGCAGGGCTGCCAAGGTCATGGCTTTTATGCCAAATTGGGACAGTTTTGGAACAAGGTGCCATGTAGAAAAAGCAAGTCCATGGGTGCTGCTTTAAAAATAGTCCACAGTTGCCAAGATCTTACTTTATAGAAAGTAATAGATGTTAGACCTTGTCAATTTAGGAAAAATTGGCTATGGCAAACAAAGGGAAAATCTAAGTGCAAAGAGTCTATTGTTGTAGTAAGAATAATACCGATAGTACCAGGATTCAGGTCAGAATGCTTTTTTTTTTGTGTAAGTGGGCTAGCACCGCTGTCATTTCAAGGACAATCATTCAAAGACGTCAAGAGGACAAGGCGTCAATGCATTTTCAAGTAAGGTGAATAAAACCATTCTTTTTTTTTTCATTAAACTTAAACTAAATTGTCTTTGTTTCATCATACACCACCAACATTCTTTGGTCTAGTTTCAGGTGTGTTATGCAGTCTCTGAGATCTACTTGGTCTGGAAATTTTGCGACCTGGCAACCCTGGACCCAAGCTTGAGCAGTGGATTTCTCTTGGCCATGAACTTCTATGTGCACGGCATTTTGACTGGCCATGGATTGGGTGCATTGGTTGGAGTGATGTTCTCATTCCAGTCTCAGGGCTGCTCGATCCTCTGTACTGTGATGTGCCTATGCTCCCTTTATGCTTGTGCAGCTGTGAGGCTGGTGGATCTCCATGGCATTTGGAGCAGTGGTGCCCAATGCGACTGTGATAACTTATGCTAATGAAATTCGCTAGTTTTTTTTATTTTTTATTTTATCACTATTTGTGGTTTTTTTTCCCCAAATAACAAAGCAATCTCAAGTATTGAGACAGGTGCTATATAAATGATATTTATTATTACTATTCTTTACATTAACCAAGTAGTAGATGGGTGGATCTTCATGCTTCCAAATATTCTTTTTCATACAGATGTGTATCTACGTATTATAAACAAAGTACAGCATTCTTTTCATGAAGATGCTCTATTGTTTCTAGATGTTTACAGATATTATATAGAAACTACTATGAATTATTCAGTATCTACACTGGATACTTATGGTTATGAAATTGAGGACCACAAAACTGGACCCCCTGACCAGCGCCAGAACTTTAAGAGTTTAACGGAAAGACATATTTGAACCACTCCAAAGCCAGAACTATGGAAACTGGGTCACAATCTGCTGTTGGTACCCAGTGTGCCATACATCGTACCCTGGCACTGAACTCAGTCTCAATTAATATCCCATAATGGTAATGAGATATGAAAGAAGCACATTGAAATCAATCAACATCACCATATCAGAACCAATCTGAATAATTGGATGGCACCTGACAGCAGTTCCACCACATCTTTTGTTACTGTGTTAAACAATCTAAATGGGTGTGCATGCCTTATCAGCACAAGCAGGTGTTCATCTCCAGAATGCTTCTGTTGAGAAACTCACAGGCCTGCTGTAGATCAGAATGGGTAATGAACCAGTCTATTTTTTATATCAATGCTGATGAGTGGAAAAGTGGCAGAAATTTTGTGAAAGCTAACCACGGCCCTCATTTAATTTCGGAGAACATCTGTCTCACTGTTCCACTTCAGTAGACTATCTAACAGGAGCTGGAGAAAGTCCCACTAGAGCAGAGCACATCAAGCAGTCTGTCTGTTCTTTTACTTACTCAACAGGTCTCATAGCTTAATGACACCCTATTAGCTTTAATCAGGACCTATAATGATGCTGGCAACAATAGCAGCATCAACACTTGGGAAGGTAGTGAAGATTGTTTAAGGGTGCAGTACAAATATAGGTAGATAAAAGTGAAGAAAATAAAATTGCTGAAATGCCATGCATGAGAAAGCAGCCAGCCATCGTATACCTCTGCTGAGGGAAAAAACTAAACAAAACATGTACTTCTGTCAGAAAAACGCGATGAAGCAAGAAATAAAAAAGAAAAAAAACATGTAAAACCTTGAAGTGCTTTTTCTAAAATGAAAAAAAAAACTTGTTGCTGTTTTCCTCCTGGACACATAAGGAAATCAGGATAAAGCACAAAACCTAGCATAGTTGACTTCATGTAAAGAATCAGGTTGATAATGCTTTGACACATTACATTACCTTACACTGCGTTTTGTTACAACACCCAAGTCAAACATTTTCCTATAACAAGCACAGTGTTTTATACCAAGTGCTGTTTCTTAAACCACAGAAAAGTCCAAGGATTACAATTTAATATTTATTAAAGAATGACATCAACAGTCATTTCCTCACCAACCTCTCTCTTTTACTCTCTTAGTAAGAAGTTAAAAAGACAAAATAGCACATCTTGTCATGTTACCCAGAAACCGCAAAGCCTCCTGTCTTGAAGACGTTCCCTCTGTAGGAAAACTAAGATGGTGCAGTGGTGGCTGTATGGTTAAGGCTCTGGGTTACTGCTCAGAAAGTCAGGGGTTCAAGCCTCAGCACTACCGAGCTGCCACTGTTGGCTCCTTGAGGAAGGCCCTTAACCCTTTCTGCTCCAGGGCTGCTGTATCATGGCTGACCCTGTGCTGTGACCCCAAATTCCTAACAAGATGGGATATATGAAGAAAAGAATTTCACTATGCTGTAATGTATATGTGAAAATAAAGGCTTCTGCTTCTATAAAATAAATAATTTCCTCACAGAAGACTGTACTATAACAACAATTACATTCTTTTTTTTTAAAAAAAAAAATCTGTTTCTATATATGTGTTTCTATATAAACAATAATGTAGTAGAACAAGCGCATTAATATAAACCTTGCTGCTGTACTGTTATGGAAAATTAATCTACACCTTCTGACCAATCAGAATTCAACATCACTGTGGTATAAGAGTAAATTAAGGGGTTGACCTTTTTTTTCTGAAATGTATCAGAGCGGTTTATGGACAGTTATAGTATATTTGGATTTAAAACCAAATACATAACTATCCAAATGTATTCATTATTATTATTATTATTATTATTATTATTATTATTATTATTATTTTAATGTGTTCATTTTATTTTTTTTGTTTGTTTGTTTGTAAATGACTGGGCACTCTGCACACTCTGAAATAACTCAGTATTAGCTAATTTTTTCACATGTATACAGGGTTAAGCAGTAACAGTATTATAGGTCTAACTAATGAGTCTACAGATTTCTTGACTGGACCTGCTCCATTTTTTTTTCTCCCTTTTTTGCTCAATGTGTTGTTGCTATGTCTACGTTCCAGACTTAATGCACCCAAACACAGCGATAGACTTTTTGTGTAATGAAATTGCGCTTAATATGTGGTACGTACCTCTGTATAACTCTGAACACCATCTGACTCTGGATTTGCATACGTGGGCATTCATAGTAGGTGAAATCACACTCCAATTTACCTCTTGCTCATTTGATGGATGATGACAATAATGATGGTGTTGATGATGATGATGATGATGAGGAGGAGGAGGAGGAGGATGATCAGCTCCCTACTAAATGCTCTTAGAGACACCTACAAATGAGAGAAATCATTACTGAGAATTTTTAATAACCCAGGTCATCATTTTTAACCTGCAGTGTCTCACAGCACAGCCGGCATCAGCAGTGGGCAGGAATGTGGGGAAGATGAAAGTGGACTCATGTTTCACTGCTTCATTGACAGGAAGAGGCAGGCAGTAAAGTGCAGTTATGAGTTACGGTTATACAGTAGGAGGGAGTTTAACCTCTTGTGACTAACACCCCATAAACAGTAGAATGCTGTAGATGGTTCTGCTCATACTTCAAGGCAAAACCTAGATCATTTAAAGGGGATACACTATAAAAATGAATTGACGAAGGGAACAGCAACAGGACATTTTATAGATTTTATGATCGAGTGCACTTGGCAGTCATAAAGTAATTTCTTATTTAAATGCAAATTAGTAATGTTGGAAACTCATGTTTTAATACTGATCTGAACATTGCAGAATATTAATTAGAAGAGTTTTGCTCTCCTATTTACAGTACATTGTACACAATCGTGCATGTATTGATTCTGAACAAATGTTTACATATGTGGATAAATCATCTGAAATATTATTATTATTTATATAATCGCAATAATTCGAGTTATTTTTGTTGCAAGGTACAATACTCAATTACCTATATATATATATATATATATATATATATATATATATATATATATATATATATATATATATATATATATATATTGTGCTGAGTTTGTGTATGGGCAATTAGTTTTCTATTTATAGCTGCATGGCATCAGTAGGTTCAACAATCAGAACATTCTTTATAATGTTAGCGGGAATTAGCTACTTACATTAGTTAGCTTGGATCGATTTGCAGCGTTTCAGTTCAGAATAATGCTTCTGTACAGCTGTAAAAGTATGTTTTTCTTTTCATTGCATCAGAATCCCTGGTTGTTAAGGACTGATAGTGATCATCAAAAACAACGTACTGAGAAACAGATGTTTTTTTTTAAAATTCCCTAGCACTGCCTGTATACATTTTTTCTTTCTTAGCCTGTACCGTTTGTTGCCACATGCTGCTGGCAGAAAAGAACTTTTTATGTTTAAGACCTGGTTTTATCAGGTTACTTGCATTGTATGAAGGTTCTGTAGTTCCCCCTCTTGATATTTTCTCAGAACACACTTTGCAGTCTGCTTTGCTTTGATTGACATGCTTAATCATAAAATATGTCAAGATCGCTGTCATTCTGTGCCATCTGTTCATTAACACAACAATACACTTGCCTTGTCACATAATGGTATACCATACCATATTATAAATAAATCGGGCTGATACCATGCCCGTTACATCAACTTCCACAAAACACAAGTTTCTATTTGGCATGTATGCTTTAAACGAAATGCACTTCAGGTTGGTGGATGCGTCTAACTATAGTGCGTGCTTTTGAATCCCACCACCTGCTGCACTACACACAGTCTGAAGTGCGATTTGCTGTTGGTAGAACAATTTTTACTAGGTGGATTATTTAGCATACACTGACGGCAGATGACCTTTTTAGAATCAGGAACATTCAGCTATGTGAAACTACTGACAAAATTGCACTAAATAAAGCTATCTTATCACTAATGCATATATGATTTGCCCATCCCTGAACAGCGATATAAACACACAACCTAAATCTCTCACACAATCTTGCATAACAATTATATGACTGCTTATGCCTGAGAGCAGAGAAAATGCAAAGTGTGCAAATGCATTTCAACCTCAGGCATGAAAGAGTATATCCCTGATTTATGCATTATCCATAAATACATAATGATACACTAATGCGA
The DNA here is from genome assembly GCA_022985145.1 of Pangasius djambal. NCBI lineage: Eukaryota > Metazoa > Chordata > Actinopteri > Siluriformes > Pangasiidae > Pangasius > Pangasius djambal. Next base: position 6,203,474 of record CM040984.1, on the reverse strand, counting down.
TGTGACTAAAGCTCCAGTCCTGTAATACAGTGCAGTATTAAAATTAGGTTATCCAAAACCATCTTTCTCCTGCATTCAGAACAACACAACTTAATGCATATTATTTTTAAAAAGATTTGCTTTGCCCAAGGACTTAATGCACTCTGAATGCATGACACTGGAGCAAGGTGCCTGGCTGTAGCATTCAGAACACGAAGGAACAAACACCATCCATCAATAAAATGCCAGCGCTGTATGAAAGTGGACGTGATTTAGCGATACGCCTCCCTGCTTCCCCATAATCGGAGGGTTTAATGCAATACAGCAAGGCTTTAAACAGTGAAGCGGCACTCCATAAATCTAAACTGCTGCTCTGACCTCAAGTCTCTCTTTCTCTCTGCCACTCACCCCTTATGTGTGTATGACATGTCACCATAGTAATAGCTAATAAATCATGCCAATCATTACTCCAAAGGCTCCCCAGCCCCAAAGAGCTTCCAGAACCACAAAAGGAGCACCATTGTCATTGCATAACTTCCGTAGTTTTTTTTTACATCATGTGAAATGAAGTTATTCAGTTGCACAGACCTTCAGCAAATTCAGGCTTGAATCGTCAATATTCCTTTTAAACATATACTACAATCTACTGCATCAAACATTCAAACCATTAACAGTATCACGTAATGCAGCATGGCCTTATGCAGTGAGGATGACACTGACTAACTAATGCAGGGACCTCATTTACAAAATATTTGTGCAGTGTTGTATTGCATCTATCCTGTGTTAATGACGAGGAAACCTGGAAACGGAGTGAAAATAAACTCACCATGACTAATTAATCATTGATGCGGCTTACGTCCCATCACATCTCTATATCTAAAGGCATCTCAAACTTGCACATGGGGAAAGGATTTCAAAATATTTCTGGTGATGTGTATCAACTTTTTATAAATCATTCACAGAAACTCTATGTGCTATGCACATCTTTAAAAAAACAAGCTGCAGATAACAACGAACCAATTATATAATACTGGTGAGACTTCTGTTCATCATCCTATCTTATATCACAGTGCTGTTGCATTCTCAATTCTGATTGGTCAGACGGTATTGATTAATTTTCAAACAGCAGCTCTGATAGTATCTCAGCTGCAAGGTTTAGTAACTAATTTATAGGCACGTGTATTGCAGACTCTAATAACCTAAAACAAACATGTTTTATTCAACAAAGAGAAATGTATAATCATTGATATGGTCAAGCTTTCTGTAAGGAGACGTTTATTTAATAATCACGGAAGGAGTCTCCAGTGTCAGCGCTTCGTAACGGTCAGTAAGTTTTGCACTGTACTGCAAAGGCTCTGCGGTTTCTCTGTAAAATGACAAGGTGCGTTTTTCTGTCTTGATATCTTCATTATAGAGAAAAAAGAGGATGCTGAGGGAATGTTTGTGTATAGCTTTTAAGTATTGTAAGTCACTAACTTGTTTCATGGATGTTCCACAACATTAACTGTAACTATAAACAATTAAAACATGATGTGTCAAATTGCTGTAGTATAAGACACATAACAGCTCATCTGTGTCAGCGGATTTTCAAACATTCAGTTTAAAATAAAGTACATTCCTTGTATGCAGTTAATAGAATTTTTTTTTTTTTTTTTAAATGGACATCATCAAGGTTGTCTGGGACCTGCAGAGGCACAAGCAAGTGAGAGCCAGCGTTGGCAGAAGAACTGTTGCAAGTTCTCCAAGACACTTGGAACAACTTACCAGGCGATTTCCACGAAGGTGTACTTAAGAGAACTGAAGAAGATTATTTTAGTCATGCCTCTGCATCTGAACTGGTGCATGACAATCTGCCTTAAGTGCTAATTATCAGCAGAACATTGAAATTCACCAGATAGCTGATGGAGGCATAAAGTAATGCTCTGGAGATTCTGGATTTTATTGTAATCTTATATATAAAATGTATATACAGTATGCATTTTAATGCTGTGATAAAGCTTTTTAACTGTCAGCCTGAGTTTACCTTTTCATCCATTTAATGTTATAAAACACATATGCAATCTTATAGCTTCATATCGATTGCCAATACTGATAGAATCCTTGACTGCAAATAACTTGACAGATACACAGAAGCAAACCAATACTTACATATACACACATGCATAATAACAGTGAAACCTCATTACCTCATTCCATATTATAAATGAAGCAAAGTCCTTTTACGTCATTGGCTGTTGGTAGGGCTGTAGTCAAGACGGTCATTGTCAAGTACAAAATAAGACCAAGACGAGGACTAGCCAGATCAAGTAAAGACAGAGTCTTAACGGAGTCAAGACCAAGTCAAGATCGAGTCCAAATAAAAGCAAGGCCAAGTTAAGATCGAAACCAAAAACCATCAAATCTTTTTTTTTAGGCTTCAACTGTGGATTGTGTCACTGATTAGGCTATTTACCACAAGATGAAATTACTTGTTAAACCTTGTGCATGAAAAATACAACGCAAACATCAATTTTTTAACGTCTTGGTTGACGCCACAATTATATTTAACCAAACCAAAGCCTAAGAAAATGTTCAAGTCCAAGACAAGTCCAAGGTAGTACAGAAAATGTCTCAAGACCAGACTTATGTCCTACAGCTCTAGCTGTTAGACTCCCTGACATAATTACTGGGGGTAAACCACAGAAATATGCTCTCCAATAGATACTCACTTCATGACAAAGTATAGAGATGTGCATTTTGGTCACTACAATGTGCATATTGCTCACAGCAAATGTTTTATGGACATCAGTTGCCCATGTACAAACACATTGAGTTTTAACATATTGCTGTAACAATCTGATCGACCTAATCAGACATTTGCAAGTTATTTACTTCAAGCTCCATACTCATGATTGAAAAGCATAAATTGTACTATAAATGGTCTGCAAAGGTTTACATGGTTGTTTGTTCTATTTTTCTCATTTGTTCATTGGTTTAAATATCCAAAAGGCATTGCTTTTTCTCTATTTTGGTTCAAACAATGCAGCTCAAACTATACAGAGTGTTTGGTTCAGTTCCTGAAGTTTTGCTTTCTCGCTTTTTCACTGCCATCAAATCATGTTAAAGTTTGCATGGAAGCAGAATGAAACCATTTCTCTCAGCCGGTTTTGGTCCGCACCTGAGTGCAATTGCTGTGATCGCACCCTCCCAAATGAACCACACAAGCCAGGGTTCGATTCAAGTGGATTCACACTGTGTATATTAAAGCTCCCGAAGTGACATACTAAAAGAAGGCAGAAAATGCGAGGGCCAAAATTCTGTGTACTATGGACGATGCAGTTAGTGTCAGCAGGCCTGAAGGTAGCTGCCCTTTCTGGAGCCATATCAAGTAGGCGGTTTTCAGCATTCAGTGGGTAATTCTCTGTGAAATAACCTTCTACAAGGGCAGTGCCTGAGGCAATCGATACTGTAGGTGTTTGCTGCCAGAGAGCAGAGCAAGATTTCGCCATTTATTTACACCTGTATAGTGAGAAGTGCCCTGCACTAAACAATCCTTTCGGCCTAGCTTGCAGGGAGACAGAGCAGCAATCAAGGCACTGTTATACCTACACACAGACCTCTGTCATGCTTCACACCCTTTCACAGTGTAAAAAAAAAAAAAAAAAAAAAAAAGGCAAAAATAAAAGTGCTTCAGTGTCCTTGGACTATTATCTGTACCTCTAATGTGTCTGACCAATGAACCATCAGTTCTGACAAGTTTTGACATCACTTTTGTCTTTTATTCTATCGGCTTCCCTTCACTGCAAATAATTTGACAGATACAAGAAAGTTGTTAAATACACGGCCTTCATATAGACAGCAGGGCATTATGCTTAAAAAAACCCAAGGCACAGATATCCTCAGAGTTTACAGTGTGAAATATCTGAATAATTGAGTGACAATTAAATGGTCAGTGACTAAAAGCCAGAATGATTGGGTATTTTCATGAATCCATTTACTGAAGCACAACTCAACCATGTGCACCAATTTGTTGCCAATGTTATCTAAAGAAAGCCTGAATACAACTACAAATCGCCGTCTGATTGCACTACTCCAAAGCAATTCACACACGGTTAGGACACAGTGATGCATTTCTGCCTCATCCTATTCAAAAAGTACAGATAAAGAGAGTAAATAGGTCTAGACAGTGTTATTCAGCATGGACAGCAGCCATAAAAGGAAATAATAACAATAACTAGTGCAGCAATGTTATTTACAACACTGAAAACTGATTCCAGTAAGTGGCTAAGGGTTGGACAAACCACTCACTCGTATGCTCTCTAAGTTTTGCATGTAATTTCTTACCTACAAAAGTCCAGATAGGCAACTAATATGACTACATGTTGACAACAGTTACTTTTTATTGCAGAACAATTAGTGATTAGATTATGAGTATAAATAAAGGCAAGTTATCAGTGGCACTTCATGCTGCAACTTCTGATGAGCTTCGTGAGCTTCTTGCATGCAGTTCCTTCTTCTTTCACTCGCTAACCATCCATTCAACACTAATCACTCTAATAGAAGTGTTAAAATCCATGACATTAATTTGGATGCACATTTAAATCACTCACTACAAGTCAAAAGGCCATAGCTCATACGATCATAAACTCAGCACACATGTGCATAACTTCATTTTCACTGCATAATGAAATGCATAATGTGCATAACTTCATTCATCTGCTGCATGCAGTGCATCCATCACATGTGATGGGTCAGTACTGTATATGGGGTATGTTTCCATCTTCTGCTTACCTGTTCTTCTTGTTTCTCTCTACAATTCTTTTATCTCCTAGCTTTTTCTCTCAGAGGTTTGTTTTTGGCACTGGTTTGTTTATGACACTTGATATACCCTATATGGCCAAATGTTTGTGGACTCTTGGCCATCAGACCCATATGTGCTTCGTCCCCAAACTGATGCCACAAAGTGGGAAACACACAATGGTATGAGACGTCTTTGTATGCTGTACGGTCTACTTTCTGCCCTTCACTTTCCCAGGCATATTCCTTACTTCCCCCGTTCAACAGTCAATTAGAGCCAGAATGTACAACCATGTTGCTGGAGAAATACCCTGCTGTACACAAGCACCTTTAATTTCACTACATTAATTTCACACATTTTATTTTACACAGACACCCTTGAAATCCCTTACTGGCTAACTCAGGGATGTCCAATCTAATCTGCCAAAGACAGATTAGATTCAACCAAGCAGAAGTAACAGCTGTTTAATCAGTTAATCTTGGTGCTCAATCAATAATCAGGTAAAAAAATAAATAAATAAATAAATAAATAATAATAAAATAAAAATAAAAACTCCTCTCACACCAGCCATTTGTGATCGGATTGGACACTCTTGAGCTGATTTGTGTTAGAATAGAATATACTCTGCAGAATGGTTGATATTCTGGAGCAGAACTGTTACAGTCTTCAGGTCTCTCATACTTAGTCTGAGCAATGCACAAGACCTATAAAGCCATTGTCCACCAATGGACTCAATCATACGTTTTGCACAACTGCAGTTAAAATGCTACTGACGTCCGACTGGATTATATACAAAGCTTCTGGCTAATGGTATATTGATTACATTTTTTGACCTCTTATGACACCAATCTCAGACCTACACACTTAATAGTAAACTTAATTCCTCCCCAGGGTATATGCTTCGTGAATCTATTGTATTTCATTCACTTTGGGCTCCTCCCCCTTGTTCTGCCTACTGGGCCAAAGCCAATATTATGCAGAAGGAAGCACACAGACCTCAGCTCATTTGTAATTTCACAGCAGTCAGAGAGAAAATGCCATCTAAGTGCCACCACTCCAGTGATTAAGGTGATATTGACAGATGAATTAATTCCAGATTGGTCCACAAGAGACACTCTCTTGGACCAGATCTTACAAATGGAAGCAATTCGTATTTTACCCTCCCATTATTCAGTTAAAATTCCTCTTTTTTTCTTCTCCATTCTTCCTGTCACATGGAATTGTACTTAGCATTCACAGCAGCACCCAATCTGTCTTCTTTCACATTTTACAGAGTACTGTAAAAGTAACAATGCAAGAAATGACAAATTCCATCCTGATTAGGTGGTGATATACACTGGCTGTAGTGCTTCCATACAATCTGTTGAAAACGGTGATCAAAGTTAACAGGCACTGCAGAATGATAATTAAAATCCAGGACACAGGGCTACTGCAATTCTGCTGTCAAAGTCATAGCTGGAGTGTGTCAGCTTGCATCAGTCAACGCCTGTCAGGGGGCTGACGCAAATACCAGGAATCACAGCCTCACCGTGCTTTTCCTGACAGCCACCAAGGCAAAGCTGTGCCCCCTGAGGAATGATGTTCTCACCACCCTATGTTCTCTTGCTGACAAATGTCCACTATTTAAGGAAAGACTGGCTATAATGCTAAGTGAGCATGATGTTAAGATCAGTCTCAAGCACACACATACTAACAAAACTACTGACAACTAACACTGAGAGGACATGATCAATGCAGTAGTGAATTCACTTGGAAAAATGCCAAATCACATTAAAGGGAAAGGATGTACGGAGCAAAAAATGCCTTCGCTTCCAATTAGGCTTGTGCGATATTGATCTTTCCCAGCTCGTGATTTACCATTAAAAAAAAATCACGATTAACAGTTTAATCATCCAGAACTAATAGTTTAAAAAAAGACAGGAAAATTAGCATTTGCACCATTTCAGGTTGAAGGAAAGTAGGAGCATAATAACCAGCTGTGCAGTCTCTGGTTAAATGGCTTAATGCATTTTTCCTCGCTGGCAGCAGCAATTGTGACAACTCAGCTGGATGGTGGATTTTTAGGTGATTCTGCAGTAATGGCCATTAAACAGTAAAAAAATGTTTAAATGTTTTATAATTTCACTTTCTAATTATTATTACCATTAACTTTGTTGGTTTGACACTTTGTTGTAGGACTATTTAATCAGGGCAAAAAGTTTTGTTATCTTTTCTATTTTGGCTGAAAACCAAAAGTAGATTTTGACTATTTTTGGCCAATTTTTATTTTTTTTTGGTGGCACTGATATTAACTATGTATATACTTCATGAATATTAGCTAAGGCAAACATACGCAAATATTAATATGCTGAGTGGATCATGTCTCGTTTTATTGGGGAGAAAAACTCTGCTCTTTTGGTGTATTTTTGAGTGATAACGTACTAGCATACTCCGATGTTAACTTCTAACATCAACTAAGGCTTGGCAGGTCTGGTAATATGATATAATTGTAATACACTGTATACCATGTAGAGACAATTACATCATTATATCGCACAAGCCTACTTCCAGTAGTGGTTAATTTTGCTTTGTACTGAGTTCATCTCATTGACCCGCAAATTAGCAATCTTCTGATTTGTAATCCAACAGATTACAAGAGAAAGGTTCTGTCCTACTTAGTGTGCTAATTATTAGTGCTCCCACAAGACATTTACCTCACTGTTTGCTTAATGTTAAAAAAATAGCTAATTAAATAATATTTCCACTATACATTCCCTCCGAAATCACCTGTTTTTTCTTTATGTTGGGGAAAATCACAGACATCCACAATTACCTAGTGTCACTGTGATTGACAGGTGATTGAAAGTATGCCATCCCTCACGCCCTAAGAGCATGGCCAATTTTGCTCACTTGGCTTCCGGCCATGGGATGGCTTTTGCATCATTGGAATTCAAACTTGCAATCATCCAATGATAGGGTGAACACGTTTCTGTTGGCCACTTGGGAACCAATAAAAATAGTGCCCCCATAAGACATTTACCTCACTATTTGCTTAATGTTAAAAAATAGCTAATTAGATAATATTACCACTATATATTCCCTCCGAAATCACCTATAGCCACCCGCAGACAATTTTTCTTCATGTTGGTGAAAATCCAGTGTGACCGCTGCTATATGGTGTCACAACAGCATGAGAAGTGTCTCTCCACACATCCATTTAGTTGCACAGCTGGACAGACTGCCTAGGATACACTGTCTGGATGGAACCCTATTACTTCTTTACTCTATAAATGTTTCTATAAATGTTTCCAAGTCATTGCATTGCTTGTCTTTGTACAAAAGGCACTTGAGTGATGTAACTGTCCTTTGAGGTGATATGTTCAGTGAAGTACTGTGTCTCCTGGACTTTAATCATGACCTAAATGTCCTTCACATATCTGAACCAACAATTCAGTCTTGTTTCCCAGAAGGTGTTCAGGGCTGCTCCTTTCCTGCTCCTCCATTTCTTAAACAGCTTTGAGCTGATGAGAAACACCAGTCAAGCCATCCACAGCTGTGTTTCAGGCTATAGAAAATATCTTTAATTAGAAATTATTGAGTATCAGTCAGCTATATAGAGTGTTATCTTGGGTCAAGATAAAGTTTCAGAGCTGCAAAGTCTTAATTGGATCCAGCATCTGAATGATCAGTCTCATATGAAGTATACATAAATTAGGGTATCTGGGATATTAAAGAGGGTAGACAGTCAAATCAATCAACATTTGCTACATGAGTCTAACCACAAGGAGTGTAGGACAGTTGAAAGTTTTTGGCTATAAACCACATTAGACTCACAGGTGAAGGTGACAAGCAGAACTGATATAACAGAGAGGCAGAAAAAGAAGAACATGAAGATCACACTTATCCACTGTGTTATCCTCTATGTTGCTGGAGTGTCTGGTGAGCTCAGGAAGATTTTCAACATTGTAGATCCCCTTCCTTTTTATTTCAGACCCAACACCAAGCTCAAACAGACATCTGTACTGACAAAAACAACTGGATGAAACAAAGAATCCATAACCACATGGCCCTCAGCTTAAAACTGAGTAGAACTTTTATCTATATTTATATCTCAAAGAACACTCTTTTGTCTAGGGATTTTTATATTGATCTCAGATAGTGATCTTAGAGCTCCCACTACCTAAGATATTGATCTCAGGGCTCTTAGTGTTGTTGATACTCTATATACTGTACATTCAATCCAAATGTTGAGTAAAGGTTCAGTTACTTAGAATTACTAGCTTATAAAGGTCTGAATAAGCAACTAACATGACTGAATGGTGACAGCAATTACCTGTTATTGTTTAACAATTGTTATCGTTTAACAATTAATGATTAGTTTATGGCAGTGTAACAAGCTCAGATCACATCTCCCATCTTCCATATACATGAGTTCACAGACATCCACGATTAGCTAGTGTCACTGTGATTGACAGGTGATTGAAAGTATGCCATCCCTCCCACCCTAAGAGCATGGCCAATTTTGCTCACTTGGCTTCCGGCCATGGGATGGCTTTTGCATCAGTGGAATTCAAACTTACAATCATCCAATGATAGGGTGAACGCGTTTCTGTTGGCCACTCAGGAACCAATAAAAATAGAAGAGCTGAAGTGGATATATTTTGGTTTGAAGTGGCACATTATAGTACCAGTTTTCACTAGTGCCATGAATAGATGAAATCTGATTTGAATCATGCGTATAATAAATGGATATTTCTCTGTCGACTTTTATAATAAGCCACTTTGTCGGTTCATTTATCAGAGAGAGGGTAAGTGAAATTTCTTTAAAAATCTTTGAAAGTCTCCCAAAATGTCTCTAGCCCTGTATCTAGACGATGATTTGCTCTCAGATAAACAATTTATATAAATGTATGTGATTGGATAAACCACAATATAGGGTCTGCTATGGAAGCCATGATGGTTCATGTTTAAAGATGCCAAATTATGGACAGTTTTTTTTTTCCTTTTTTGTTTTATATGTTTATCGAGGTCCCTGGTGGTCTAGTGGCTAAGGATCCTGCGCTCTCTGGGCCAGGTTCAATTCCTGGGCTGGGAACCAATCCAGCCACTGGGAGTGTACTCTCAGTGCCGGTCCCAAGCCCAGATAAAATGGGAGGGTTGCATCAGGAAGGGCAGCCGGGGTAAAACCTGTGCCAAATCAAACATCCGTTCCAATGATCCGCTGTGGCGACCCCTAATGGGAGCAACCAAAAGAGGAACAACAACAACATGTTTAACCGTTTTTGCTACAGTATTTTTTCAAGTCCTTGGTTCAGTCACCTGAAATGCTTTGATGGATCCGCTAATACAACACTGATCAGTTGCTGACATCCTCACAGTATACAAGCCAAATCTCTGTAAGCTTCTTTAGCCAAGTTATTTGAAACATTAGAGGTATAGTGAGAGCAGACGTAACACAATTTGTAGATCACAATTTGTGTTCATGTGCAAGTTTTGACATAACACCTGTTCACAGTATAAAATACGCCAATAAAATACACCACCACTAATTAGAACTGACAAAGCCACTTGCAAGACTTTTGAAGATTATCTGCCTTTCTCCTTGACTTACTTATAGCATTTTATTTATACGACAAATGTCATGAAGTGAAGTAAGAAAATTAAGGAGATATCAGAGATTATACTCCAACTCATCCATTTTGTCACTGTTCTCAGATGATGCAGATCACTCTGACATTTTGAGATAAAAAGTGTAATAATGTCAATAACTCCTTGAATGTGCTTTAGAAATAAGCACATCCACCATTATCATCTTTGGCACCATTTACTTTAAATGAAAAGTGAATTAAATGACACATTTAAAATGAGAAGCCTACTTTTCACTGCTCATTTCCTATTTCCTCATCCTCCCATTTCTACGACAATTATGCAGTACACCACAATGGCTTCGGAGATTCTTATTTCTTTATGACTGACTGTTTCTTTTGTGTTGTGCAGTGTCTCACACCCAGAGCCCCTGGCCTGCCTTGTGAAGCATAAATTCAGATCTGCAAGACACAAATCTGGTTGAACCACCGCTCAGGAAACACCAGTCGATGCTTCAGTGCTCCTTTTAACTCTCCCTTGCCCCTTAAAGCCATAGGGAAAGACAGAGGAAGAAAAAAAAGAGAGAAACTGACTGTAAGCAAGGGCTAAAGGAAAAGAAAGGGCATTGAGCAAAGAAGAATAAGATGCAAGTGAACACAAACTGAGGACAAATGAAGGAGAAGCAAGAAGTCAACCAGCCTAGAGAATATCTTCATACAGACTATTACTTTTTTTATTCCAAATCTATGACCAAGGGTAATATTTAATGGGATTAAGTGTACTTCTGGAAAGTCATTTAGACTTCAGCCAGAAAGTCACTCTAGACATCAATCAGACTAATCATTTAAGAATTAAAGTGTAGAACTCTGCACTCGTGTGTCTGTGTGGGTTCACCGGTTTCCTCTCACATGCTGGTAGGTGAATTTTCGGTGTGAACAAGTGTGTGAATGTGTGGACGCTCTCTGTTGGCTCTCATTCAGGGTATATTCCAGCCTCATCCCCAGTGCTCCCGGGATAGGCCCTAGATCCACCTTGACCGTAAGCAGGATAAATTGCTTACTGAATGAATATCAAGAACTCACAAAAAAGCTGACCAACTTTCAAATTAGTGCAGTCTTCAGTATCACCACTACCATCATGACATTCTAACATACAGCAAGTCAGTCTATACCACAGTAGTCTATACTGTACGGCCAAAGGTTTGTGGACACCTGACCTGACCTGCTTGTTGAACATCCTATTCCCCCTTTGCTGCCTCCAATCTTCTGGGAAGACTTTCCGCTAGATTTTGGAGCATGGCTTTTGGGATTTATGTTCATTTAGCTACAACAACTTTAGTGAGGCCAGGCACTGATGTTGGGTGAGGAGGCCTGGGGTGCAGTTGGCTTTGCAATTCATCTGAAAGGAGTTCAGTGGGGTTGAGGTCAGAGCTATATGCAGGCCACTCAAGTTCTTCCACTCCAACCTTGGCACATGGACCTCGCTTTGTACACTGCGGTATTGTCATGCTGGAACAGGTCTGGAGCCCTAGATCCAGGGAAATTCCAGACAATGTGGGAACAGTTTGGGGAAGGCCCACATATGGGGGTCATGGTCAGGCATCCCCAGTCGTCCTTTTGGCAATATAGTCTATATGAAGCTTGACACAATAAGACATAAGGCAACTTCATACATAGATTGTTGACAGGTGCTGTAATGACAGCTGATGCCTGTTGGAATATGTTTATAAATGTCTATATCAGTTTATGTCAGTTGCCAAGAAAACCTTACAGCCAGCTCCAGAATTACTGGCACTGTTCATGAAAATGTGCAAATATGATTTCCTAAAATAAACATGACAGATTGCATGATGATTTGCATGAAAGAATCACTCAAAGAGCTAGAAAAGACTTTTCTAGAGAAAATCTTTAATAGAAAAACATATTTTCTATTAACATAAACTATATAATTATAACTATTTAAAAATATAATTATAGTCTCCATAAACTGTATTATTGCCTTTACTTCTTGGTTCCTTGGGGTAAAAATATATGAGGAGAATGATGAGGGAGGCAAAGAAGAACCCAAAGATCCCAGCTTCGGAATTACAGTTTTCTCGGTTTGGTCAAGTTTCAAAATTAACTA
>CM040984.1:6156359-6190929 GCA_022985145.1 Pangasius djambal | reverse complement strand
CATGTATGGCTGCCAATGGAACTGGTTCTCTTGTATTTATTGATGATGTGACTGCTGACAAAAGCAGCAGGATGAATTCTGAAGTGTTTCGGGCAATATTATCTGCTCATATTCAGCCAAATGCTTCAGAACTCATTGGACAGCGCTTCACAGTGCAGATGGACAATGACCCAAAGCATACTGCAAAAGCAACCAAAGACTTTTTGAAGGGAAAGAAGTGGACTGTTATGCAATGGCCAAGTCAATCACCTGACCTGAATCCGATTGAGCATGCATTTCACTTGCTGAAGACAAAACTGAAGGGAAAATGCCCCAAGAACAAGCAGGAACTGAAGACAGTTGCAGTAGAGCCCTGGCAGAGCATCACCAGGGATGAAACCCAGCGTCTGGTGATGTCTATGCTTTCCAGACTTCAGGCTGTAATTGACTGCAAAGGATTTGCAACCAAGTATTAAAAAAATGAAAGTTTGATTTATGATTATTATTCTGTCCCATTACTTTTGGTTCCTTAACAAGTGGGAGGCACATATGCAAACTGTTGTAATTCCTACACCGTTCACCTGACATTTATGGACCTGACTGTATGTATATATATATATATATATATTCCTTTATATTTAATATTTTTCTATATGTTTTCTTATTTTATGTTGGAACAGTTGTATAAAGCATTTTACTGCAAGTCGTACTGTGTATAGTTATGCATGTGACAAATAAAATTTGAATCTGAATTTGATTTGATTTTTTAATCTGATTGGTCAGAACGTGTACATTATATAGTAACAGCTCATACACAGGGACTTGTACAGTGGACATTCACATAATCCAAGAATAATAATAAATGGATTTTAAAAATGCGAGTTTAAAAACCTAAAACCTATGACCATTAATGTGGTGACATTTTTTTGTTAGGAGACATTTATTTAACATTTATGGAAGGAGTCTCAGTTGTAAGAGCTTTGTAAAAGTCATGGTACTTTTTGAAGATTATCAGCACAGGAAAGTCGTCACGATCATAACAGCACAGTCTGTTGTGTGTTATTCTATACATATACAATATAACCATAACAATATAACCTTCAAAGAGGCAAAAATCAGTTCTCTTTGGCCAGACCACTTAAAAGAGTCAAGAGCCAAGAAGAGACATTGTCAACACTTTCTATGAGTCCAGTATTCATAACCCATTATAATACTTTGCAGATGCTACTATTATAATGCAGTATAGCTACCGTTATATGGTGTATGCATATCTATAACTACTTATTACCATTTATATGGTGCTATACATGCTCTATCACTACTTTTTACCAGCTATATGGTGCTATACATGCTCTATAACTACCTATTACCAGTTATACAGTGCTATGCCTACTCTATGTTATATAGTGTATAATGTAACCTGGCATTATGAAGTCATGCTTTACGGTGTTATGCATGCTTTTTAACTACTTATTAACAGTAATACAGTGCATATAATGAATTATGAATGTAGAATTCATAGGAAGTGAAAGCAATAGTTCTATTAAGCCTTTTTTTTTGATAGTTATACTGCTGATACTAATCCTATTCTAAAACATGTTACATTTGAAAGCATATGTTTAGCAGTACACTAACTCTTGTTTTATTCATTATTTATTATTTACCATATTTATTCAGACATAAGGCAAGCGAAAATCGTCAGAGCATGAAAATGATTAATCTAAGAAGTATCATTGCATTTGCTTAGGTTTTGACGTTATGTTAATGTCAGTAGCCACAAGAAAAACATTCTTCTGAAACAGAATCCAAACTCTCATTTGGATTCAGAGAAATTAATCAAATGTGTAATGATGAGCAAACTGAGCGATGTTCATTCCTGCACACCACGACACACACCACTGATGAAGTGAATATAAAACGAAATTGATAGAGGTCTGAAACTGATAGCAATGTGACTGTGAAAAAAGAATGAAATCAAGAAAAAAAAAAAAGCAAAGGAGGTCTGTAAAATAGTGCTCACTGATGCAATACAGTGTGTAGTGCAGAGCCATGAATAAAAAGTCCAACTAAATGAAAGAAATTAATCAAAGCATTTTTTTCAATGAATCCTAAGCCATACTTTATTAAAGTCCTGAACCGCAGGAAATATGTACAATTTTCCCACAAAGGTGGACTCTTGGTCTTACATCCAGAATTGTCATTATGCTGCATAAAATGCTTTCTATTGAGTTTGTTCACTTATCTGATCTTATTTCATATTAACATTGCTATCGCTACATTCTTTTATTACTTTTTGTTCACAATGTTCTCTATCTTTATTCTCCATTGCTAACAGTGAAGTATATTCAGTCTAACCACAAACGAATGATCACAAAGTTCCCCTCTAAAAGGGCAGATGCTTCACACCTGATGCCAAGCCGCTCACACAGGACAGAACGAATGCATCCCAGTATCTCTTCTCAGAGATCAGCTTAGGTGGCCGAGCAAGGGATGGACAGGGAAATAAATCTCAATCAGGGCTATACACACAAGAAAGGACTCATCAGTCCCTTTATTTCGTATTCATGGGGGTCAGACCAAAGCCTATAATTTCTTCTGGAAGATTAGAGATATCTGCAATTACACGGGATAACAGAATACAGGGACAATCTCACCATGAACTGCCAATTAGTGGAGAGTAGACATTTGCAACCTTTCTTGGTAGCTTTGCGTCTCCAGGGTGGAGAAATTGTTGGTACAATTCCAACAATTACTGTAATCAAAATAATAGTTCAACAGGATGGTGCATAATGTTTTTGGGTGTTTGGGTGGCCAGAAAAAAGATCATTAGGAATTCAGTGGGTGGACACACGCATCTCAGAAAGACTGCAAATTGGGAGATGTAGCGATGTGTGTGGGCTGTTGACTTGCCCTGCCTACACTGTGGGCCTGGCGTGAGAGCACAGGGTTATGAAATTCTCATATAGAATTTGTGAAGCATCTGCAAGCAGCAACTTGTGATGTGATAGTCAATATTGTAGTGGTGCTTCTCAGTATGGTTTGGCAAAGAAATACCTCATTACATCCTTTCTCATTTCAAATCTCCTCATTTCACACTTCTGGTTATGTGAACATACCGGGTGTATATACATCTGCACATACATCTGCACATACATCATATGGTCAAAAGTATGTGGACCATATGTGCCTATTCCAAATCCATGGGCATTAATATGAAGTCCCCCCCTTGTGCTGTTATAAAAGCCATTGTTCTTTTCGGAAGGCTTTCCACTAGATTTTGGGGCTTGGCTCTGAGGATTTGTGCTCATTCAGGTACAAGAGCATTTAGTGTGGTCAGGCACTGATGTTAAGAGAGAAGTCTTGGTGCACAGTTGGCCTTCCAGTTCATCCCAAACATGTTCAGTGGGGTTGAGGTCAGTGCTCTGTGCAGGACACTTTAGTTCTTCCACTCCAACTTTGGCAAACCATGTCTTCATGGACCTGAGGAGCATTGTTATGCCGGAACATATTGGGCCTGTTAGTTCCAGTTAAGGGAAATCTTAATGCTACAGCATACAAAGACATGGCAACAATTTGGGACAGAGATTTGTGCTCTTGGTGATATAGTGTATATTGATATACAGTATATGGAATTTATTGGCACATATGGGAAATATATATATATATATATATATGTGTGTGTTTGTATATATATATATATATATATATATATATATATATATATATATATATATATACACGTGTATGTATGTATGTATATATATACTTTTCTGCTATGAAACTGGTATCTGATGTCTGAAACTGCATAACTTTCTGATCCAAGCTGGAACAAAGGTCAGGATATCTTAAACACCATGCCATAATAATAATGAAATTCTTAATGGAATAGTCCTGAACCTTGTTGTTGCTATTAATGCAAGCTATGTTGATCTGATGTTCTGTATCTGTTAAGGATTGTTTGTGGAATTTTCAAAGAAGTAATTCATGCTGTCACCAGTTTAAAGCTTAAACTACCTTTTTTTTAATGAACTGGAGTACTTCTACTGGAGGTTCATAAGTCAGGAAGCCCACAAGTTCACAAGTTAAACTGACCAAACATGGACTTTGAACATTTAACGTTTTAATATTAATTATTCATTATATACATATCAAAGATCATTTTATACATGTCAGCATATCAGCATAATTTCATGCCATACATATAGTAATTCCTTATATCAATTCATTAACTGCTTTACCCAGGTCAGGGGTGTGGTGGATCTGGAGACTATCCCTGGAACAGAGATTTTTTATTTGTTATTTTTTGTTTTTTTTGAGAGGAGGAAAAAGGAAGAGGATGCAAATCTTTGGCTATGGCCTTCATAGTTACAAGATCTCAACCCAACTGAACACCTATGGGAGATTTCTCAAAGGACCCATATCTATTAGAGATTTCTCAAAGCACCCATATTTATCACCTGCATATAGTATTTCAAAGACCTTTTTATTTAGCACCATAAATGGTACAATATCAAGGTTTTTGTACGATGCAGTTTCCATGATGCATTTTTCATTCCTTTTTTTTTTTTTTTTTTTGAAAAGTATGTCGGACAAATCAGTGTGTGATTCAGAGATATTCCTGAGATCCACCCACCAAAACCTCTCTACAATTTCTGAGCACAGAAAAAAAAAAATCTACATACTGCAGATTGCAACGATGACTTCCAAAAAAACAAACAAAAAAAAAGCAACTGTCAGTATTAAACAAATGGTGCTGAAAAGTCGTTCAATAAGATATAATATGAACACAATGTGTTTAAAACATTGTCCATATTTGACTACATTACATCCAGCTGGAGCCTAAGACTTAATGGCCATGCTGCTAGGAGAACAGATGCACAGCTAAACAAAACAGGTAAACACGAATCCTGTCATGGGAAAAGCAGCCAAATATCAACTCGTTGTTCTGGCTAGATCTTGCCGCTCTCTATGAGCTTGCTCTGCTATACACACCAAGGGTACAAACCCAAATTAAACAGCATCTCCCCCTCCATCCATTTAGAGGCAGACTGAGGGATAACTACCAAGCAAGGTCAGTAGTGTCTGTAATTGATGTGTGTGCTTGGTGGATGGTTGCCGAGGGAACAGGTGCTTAATGTTTAGAGATGTTTTGGGATTTGTAGGCAGGAACAGGGAGATTCCCTGGCCTGTAATTGCCTGCTGTTGTATCCAGCAACCTAGTGGGCTGAGTAATGATGTGCTAAAGATTTCCTGGCAAGGTGATTGACCTGGCGCTCTTCTTATTTGTCAACAGAAAGAGAGAGGGTGAGATATGACAGCATCATAGGGGTGACTATTGTCCCCAAGTGAGCACAGGTTTGTCTTCAGCTGTTTCTTGTCACAGAATGTGCTTGCTTGGATCCTATAAGCAGGTGGACAAACTAGAAATTTATTAGCTTAGAAAGTAAATGCTCCAGTGTGTATGCCCAGTCCTGTGTTTTGGCTGCCACTGAAATCTAATTGGATAGGATTAAAAAGTGGTAGCTAGCTTAATATACTGTAATAAGGCATACTGAGCTAGTTTAATCAGTTAAGTGTAACAAACAAGTATATGATCGTGTAGCATACTGTGTTTGCACCAACAACATAAAATCATTCAGCTATGTGATGGAGTGTCTTGTCCTCGCTGGGATTGTGTATTACTGATTGCAAGTGCGATTAGGTGATTCTGATCTCTTGTGACGACTTGTCTGTTACAAATTTTGCAGCTCACTTCAGGAAGAATGAATACTTGACCCTTTTCATGAGATTTGAGTCCAAAAATATTGCCATATTGAAGCATGACAATTTTTTTTTGCACAAGGTCAGCCATTTTCTCCACAGCCAGGGGGTTCATAACAAGGTCATGGTGCATGTTTGAAAAGGTATTTTAACTACCTATTTAATAGTAAATTCACCACCAACAAGAAAAAATAAATAAATCAACAGTAAAAAAAAAAATCACATGCACTTTTACCATTTAGTAAAATAACAGGAGGAAATATCACTGGATAGTGGTAGAGTGGATAACAGTGGCAGTGTAAGGAATGATAAAATCATTACACTGCATAAGCCTAGTCATCGCATCACACATAAATGATATTATTCAAGTTGGGCTAGCATATTTATTTTTTTCTCTGCATATTTAGCCATGAGTTGACTGCGTGTTGTATTAGCAGGAGAGTTATACAACCTTTTACACCACACTTTCTTTTACTCAGTTTTTTACACATAACTGCAAATTCCCGATTCTGGAAAAAAAAAAAAAACGTCTGCCATCCATGCATGATAATTAATCCGCGTAGTAAAAACCGTTCTGCTGTCAAACAGATCATTCCTTGTGTGTAGTGGAACTAGGAATGAGTAGTTTGTGCTAGTTACAGCATTGAGGTGCGTCGCACCACTGTGCCACACGTTACTTTTAATCATAGATGCATAGCAAAGGGTTTTGTTTAGCAAATATGAGTAAAGAAGTATTTTTTCTGGATGTTGATCCTACTTGTTTTTTCTGGGCAACTATAAAAAAAAACAAAAAAGAATTCTGCCCAGACTACTGATATTTCCACTCCTGCTTTTTCCAGGTTCTGTTTAGGACTTCTTTCTGATTATGTCACTGCCAATCTTTGTAATTTTACCACCTAACCACCTTTTCCCAAACCATATAAGCTGTAAGCAGATATGTTCATATGGGCTCATCATTGCAGTAATATCCAGGGTTGAATATGAGATAACAATACTAATCTCAAAAGACTGCAAGATTTCTGTTACAGTTCTTTAGGATCTGTCACTTTCCCAACCCCAGTGGTGTCTTCCTGGCTCTAAAACATCTGCTTCAACTCCCATCGCCTAATTATCAAGCCCTTAATGAGCTGAGTCAGGTGTATTACAGCAAACATGATCATTTTGTTTAGGGCAGGGGATGTCTAGAGCATTTTCTTTTTCTATTTCTAGATCTTTCTAGAACACTGGTGTAGGCTAAAAAGCCTTCTTGTCTGGCCGAGCAGCACATGCGTCTTTATAAAAGTGTCAGGCTTTCTGAAATGGGCATTCATGCTTGACTGCACCTTATCACCAGCACTTTCACCTGCACATGTTGCTCAATGTAAAATTCATCTTCTGTACAACTTTTTTAAAGCCCTGTTTCCTACTTTTGGCTCATGCAGAAATGTTTATGTGTGGTCTTACCTGGAGCGCTTCCCAGAGGTGCTAAGATGAGAAGTCAGAGGTGGTGATACATAGTGTGATTTTTTTTTTTTTTTTTTTTTTTCTGATAGCACCTAAAATGCCAATGCACTCAGCAGGTTGTGAAGGAGGAAGACCATGTGCGCTGTCTATTTATCATTTTGAGAGAATGCTTTCAGTTATGATTCAAGCCAGACGATTTAGTTGATATCAGTTGCTGATTTATTTTCAAGAACATGGCACAGAACTTCAACAGAAGCATCGGTCGATGCCGATTAGAAATGTAACCAAATACGAATAGATTTTTCGGATTTCAGATTGAACTGGTAATGTGTTGTAATTAAGCAATATTAAGCATTAAGCATCAGCAAGAGTGAGGTTATACTGAATATTGGCACAGCTGTGATTCGGCCATAAGAACAATCTCGCGGGATGAGTGTCGTAAGTAATCACAGCAGTGCCAATATTCAGTACAACTGCATGACAACAGTTCTATAAACAAGAAATTAATATCAGGTAACTGACATTCTAGACTCAACATGGCCAAATGTTTTGTTTATTTATAATAGATCCCAAAGAAGCTGCACTCACTGACAGCCCATCGACTAGCTGGCTAGCTTGCTGCTCATTGGTCTCACATTGATTTGTACATTCCCATTAAAGGTGCATCCAGTGAAATTAGCTTCACTTCTTCCCTTTCATCTTCATCTGACTTACAAAGCTTATAAGCTTATAAAGTTATATTCACGAAAAAATGTATCATTTGCCATGTCCATTGATGCTGTCGCTACCTCTACTGTAGTAACAGTTTCAGTTAACAATCACTAGAATTGGACGTTTACACGGAGCAAACAGACAAGCGGAATGATATAAATAGTGAAACGTTCCAGAGCGGTTATACTAAATATAAGCTCGCCACTGTTCCAATCAGATTAGTTAACCAGAACTAACTATTGTATTAACAGATATAAATATTGTTATGAATAGGAATGGGAAAAAACAAAGAAACAAAAAAATCAAAAAAATTGTTGTATTTTTGTTGTTGTTTTTTATTGTAGAGGTGGGACTGGGATAAACTACATCTGCTCCCTCCTCCCCAGCTGCCTAGACCCATTACAGTTTGCATACCAGTCCAACAGGTCCACAGATGATGCCATCAACTACACCCTAAACACTGCCGTCTCTCACCTGGACCAGAGGAAAGGGAGCTATGTGCGAATGCTGTTTGTGGATTACAGCTCCGCCTTTAACACCATAGTCCACTCACACCTCTGCAAAAATCTCCAGGATCTGGGACCAAACTCCTCCATCTGCCAATGGATGCTGGACTTCCTGACCGGATGCCCCCAGGTGGTCAGGATGGGAAACCACACCTCCTCCATGCTCACCTTCATCACCGGAGCTCCTCAGGGCTGCGTTCTCAGCCCCCTGCTGTACTCCCTCTACACCAGTGACTGCACAGCTACACACAGCTCCACCAGGCTGGTGAAGTTCGCAGACGACACAGTGGTTGTAGGCCTCATCACCAACAATGACGAGAAGGCCTACTTAGAGGAAGTGAATATCCTCTCCACATGGTGTCAGAATAACAATCTCTCCCTGAATGTCACCAAGACTAATGAGATGATTATTGACTACGGGAAGAAGCAGGTGAGAAACTACAGCCTGCTGTTGATCAATGGGGCCACGGTCAAGAGGGTGAGCAGCTTCAAATACCTTAGGGTCCATCTCACAGAAGACTTGTCATGGACTACACACACCAACAACTACCATCTTCAACATCTGGCCAGGTTTGGGGTCTCTCACAGGGTGCTGAAGGCTTTCTACACTGGGGCTGTGGAGAGTCTTCTCACTGGAAACATCACCACCTGGTTCGGAGGCACCACGGCCAGCAATCCCCTGCATCATTTACATTTACGGCATTTGGCAGACGCCCTTATCCAGAGCTTACAATTATCTCATTTATACAACTGAGCAGCTGAGGGTTAAGGGCCTTGCTCAAGGGCCCAGCAGTGGCAGCCTGGCCGTGCTGGGATTTGAGCTCTCAACCTTCCGATCAGGAGTCCAACATCTTAACCACTGAGCTACCCAGCGATGCAAGACCAGGGCCAGGAGGATCGTAAAAGACTCTCACCTCCCCGGAAACAGTCTCTTCTCAGTGCTCCCATCAGGGAAGCGCTACCGGATCCTGAGGACCAACACAGAGAGACTCGGGAGGAGTTTCTACCCTCAGGCAATCCGGCTACTGAATGAGGACACTTGAGAAGTCTGCATATTAACTACCTCACACACAGACACACATACACAAACTGTTGCACAATAGACAAACAAAAACTCTTGCATCTTTTGTACACTACGTCCTCAAAAAGCTGCTAAGATTCCTCTTTTCAAGCTGCTAAACATATTTTTACATATTTTTACATATAACATCTATATTTTGTCTAATAGATTCTATTCTATTCTATTCTATTTTTCTATTTTATTCATTATATTCTGCTTTTATTATATTCTGTTTTATCATGTATCACAGTACACAGTCACTAAGGAAAAACATTTCACCACATTAATACATCACATGTATGTAATGTATGTGACAAATTAAGAACCAAGAACCTTGAACATATTATTGTTGTTGTTAAATTTATTTAAATTTTTTTGAGGTGAACACTTTTTGGGTGACAGGTGCCAAAATAATATTTATTCTGTTCTATATGCTCTGTTTTGCCCCCCTTTTTTCCCCTTCCCTCTCTCTCTCTCTCTCTCTCTCACCACCTGCTATAAAAGCACACGGCTCCGTTCTGCAGCTAGTTAGCTGACTGATCCTGAATGGGGAGAAAATGGCAGGCACTAGATCACCTTTGATGCCTTTCTACCTGCAATGTCTCTGACTCATCTCTTTAAGGTCTACAACACGCATTTCAGATCCACAGCTTATTCCTGTCTCATCTCTGTCCTTTCTCTAATCCATCTGTGGGGCTGTGTGAATTGGACCGGTTGGTGCCCTGTGTGGTTCAGAGATCGGAGCTGAATTTCTAACCCGCTGAGTATTTGTCTAAAGGGATTCTGAGTGAGGAGTGGTAACGATGAATGAGTAGTGAGGTTGTAGAGTAAGAGAAGCATCAAAGCAGACAGTGCGTTCAGATGCACCTCTGTCTGTAATACAATGTCGAAAGGTGAAGGCAAAAAAGGTTCATTGCAAGCCAAATGACTTCACACTCCTGCTAGTGCTTAGTGCAGTTCAATGGCCAATTTCAGTTTGGTAAGCTGTGTGTTCCTCCCTGTCCGCGCTATATTGCGGACGGGGATACACACAGTCTTTGCGTTGTCTGCTTGGGAGCGGAGCAGAGCCGGCTGCTCACATTTGTAAGCAATCTACAAAAAAAAATCTAAAATGGTGAATGTTCTGTAACTTATATGGCGATTTACCTGTTGTACTATATTTTCCATGACTTTATGGCTATATTTTAGGGTTCTGATATATATATATATATATATATATATATATATATATATATATATATATATATATATATATATATATATATATATATTTGTTTTGTTTTGTTTGGTTTTTTCGTTTGTTTTTTTTTTCTTTTTCTTATGCAGGCACAAATAATTTGGTGGTATAACACCAGCATATTGTTGAAGTGGTTGGAAGTAGGCCGATTTTTTTAGTAAGCCCCCCTACTTGTGCAAACATTTGTGGTCTCAAATGAAATGAAGTGGGTGAAATTGGGGTGTAATGTTCAAAATCTGCAAGCACAGTGGTGTGTTTCAACCTACTTCAATATTAAAACCTGCTGAGACCCTCCATTACTGCAAAGGCGATGCCAAAATGCAATGAGAAATGTCCCGAGTTGTTTGTTTCAAGCCAAATTTGTGGATGTAGACTGTGGATTGTAGATGCTACTAGTGTTCTAGTGTTCTTGTCGACATGTCATTACTCATTGCGCACTGTAGCTGTAATTAGTAAAAATCAATTAACTGTCTAGCAAGGAAGAAAACACATTAAAGGAAGTTGCTGCTATAGGAAAAAATTCAGCGATGGGAAGGGGTGATGCGTCATAACGAAAACGCAAGTTTAGTTCTTTAAGAAAATACAAAGAGCTGATTTTATTGGCTATCCCAACAGCACATCTCCACATACCTCCTTCTAATGTAATTTATACCACTGCGCTGTTGAATGCTTGACCCTGATTGGGCAGAAGGTGTTGATTAATTTTCCACAATAGCATCTCAGAAGTAGTAGTTCCAGCTGCAAGGTTTATACTAATGCACTCGTTCTAATACAGTATTATATAATTATATTAATACCTTATATTATACCTAATACAATACATTATTTATATGCGTATCATTTTTATAGTAACAATGACCAGAGAGACTTGTATGGCAGACAGTCCACATAAACATACTAAAAATAATGTATGTAATATTTAATATGCTGAATCGAGACTTTTATTCAGTATATTTGTAAGGAGTCTCCAGTATCAGTGCTTTGTAACAGTCAGAGCTAAAGCCGCAACTTTAGGTTTTCTGACAGAGAAAAGTTTTTAGGATGAAGAGCATAGCAGTTTCCCAGTCATGACTTGCTGCATTTTGTTTGTTTGGTTTTTTTTTTTGTTTGTTTTTGTCATATTAACTTTACAAGAGAGAAAACGTAGAAAGGCTTGTGAGCTAAAATGTAAAATGATAACAGGAAGTAACTTGAAATACCTTGATTGGCAGATGTTCTACAACATTAACTGTAACTACAAACTGATAAAAAGTATGATGTGTCGTTCTTTAATTAACAAACAAAATGTAATCATTATCAAATTGCTGCAGTATAAGAGGAATAAAACACGTTGGGATGATCATCAACTTTGGGGTGGTAACAGTAACTCTGCCTGGTGTAGAGCCACACCACACCACCAAGTTGTTGATCATTTTCCTAAAACAGCATGCCCCATTGTGTTTTCATTCTTAGTGTATTTTATAACCTCACTTTTCAAATGGTTGTTGCAAATATCTGCTTTTATTCATTTTTATTTTATGTTTTAGCCATGTGAAATGATTATGATTATAAAAAAGAGTCATGGTGTTAATGTTTAAATAAAACTGTCACGAATTGAAACTGATATAATAAGGCAAACTGATTCGTTATTAAAGGCTATAAGATTTCATTAATGGGTATTGAATTCCGAACTAAATAAATGGAAACAATAATTCATGGGAATGACCTTGCAGGTCTTGGTGAACGAAACTCAATTCAATTCAATTTTATTTGTATAGCGCTTTTAACAATGGGCATTGTCACAAAGCAGCTTTACAGAAATAAACACATTCAAGATATACATTTTAAGTTTATACATTTATCCCTAATGCACAAGCCAAGGAAAAGTGGCAAGAAAAAACTCCCTGAGACGATATGAGGAAGAAACCTTGAGAGGAACCAGGCTCAAAAGGGAACCCATCCTCATCTGGGTGCAACGGATAGTGCGATTATAAATAAACCCCTTCTATTATTATGTACTATATGGACAAATAATGCAATTGTACAACCAGTAAATTCATCACAGTTTTCGCAAGAAGTCCGGTTGGTTAAAATCTATCCACCGTCCACTGATGGAGTTCTGAGTACGAAGCTGCTCGTGGCAACTGCAGCCCCAAAGCCACTACAGTAATCGCAGTCCCAAGCCATTACAGTACAGCTCCCCACATGACACAGAACGAAACTGTGTACTTATGACAACAAAGAAAGGTTTATAGTAAGAACTACAAGCATGGTGTCACTTTTCACTCTAAAATCGCCACCAGCCTCTGTGTTATTCAAGCATACAAAATAAAACATATTGCCAATTCGTTTTCTGTCAGTACAACTCCAGCTGTGATAAATCTATTCCCTCTTCCTCTGTCGTCATCTCTATCGCGCTCTCCATGCGCCGGCACAGGAGGAGATCCTGAACACTTTCCAATACTCGCTGGAGGTTTTTGTCAGGAGAGATTTGGTCTAATTTCTCAACACCAGCATAGGTTCTCGCCTATCCTTCAACCACTCTGCTTATCTGCGGCTTGTCATTGTTCAGCAGGATCTTTTGCACAATGCTGATAATTTAGAGGAAGTTGATCATCACTTTTCTCTGCGGTGTCTACGACCGGAACCAATGGATTGTGAACCGCTGTGAAGGACACCAGCATCTCTCTCTCTTGTTCTTGTGGCCCTGCTTATAGGTTTTGCGATTTAGAGAGGCATACTGTTACCAATCATGCAATGACAGAGCGTCTCCAAGGGCAAACAGATACAGCTCATCAGAGTTCACAGCCGGGCAAGCAAAAGTCACAGAGTGAAAGAGACACGTCTTTATCTGGAGAGGATAAATAAAGCAATTATTCTCTTATGACACACACACACACACACACACTCTCTCTCTCTCTCTCTCTCGGTAGGAAGTGGTCAGGACAGATAACTAATTAGCCAGGAGTTAATGGGCATGCAGCTTTGGTGCATTACATGTTGAAGAGTAATATGCCAGTCAGCTTTACTAGAAAGATGTTCCTCAGTGTTATACACCCCTTTCATTAACAAAGTATTTGAAAGAACCTGCTCATTAATCTAGTCATTAATTAAATATACAGGAAATATGCACTGTATAATTCTTTGTAATTGTGTATTGCATTATAAAATGGATTAAAATCCCAGTGAGCACAAAGATGTTTAAAAGACATAAAAAAAGGATATTTATCGGACTCTGGAGATTTTCTCCAGAATAAACGTTCAAACTATTAACTATTGGTAACACATAAAATGTTAGACTTAATATTGACTAAAAATACATATCTGTATGTTTTAATATGTGTCGCTGAATTCTGATAAACACATTAAAAGAAGAAAAATAGATTTTATCCAGTGTTTGTGAATTATAGGACTGATATGTTCATTGTTGTGTACACTATATTTACATAAAAATCAATTGTTCTCAAGCAAACATAGGCAAAATGAGCATTCTATTCTAGGAAAAAGATTTTATATACAGTAATTAATAGGAAAGTGTGCATGTAAAAGTTTCTAGTGTCTACCTTTTAACTAAAACAGATAAGCAGCTGCTTATTTCCACAAACACTTGGTGTTTACTGTAAAACTCTGTTGACTGTGGTCATAGAGTCTTGTGAGAGCCGAACATAATGGGCGATTAAGTCTGTGGGCACCGTTCTGGATCTCTGTGTCCTCATAGCCAGCTATGGCTATGTATACAGTATGTACATTTGTATGTATATTTAGGGATCAGGTGTAGGTGGACCATGACTGTCTTAAAATGGAGTTTCAGTCTCATTTAGTGTCTCTGTGGGCTGACTCTGTAATGGCTGTCTGTGTTCAGGCAGTGTTTACTGAGATATTAGTTACTAGCTGACTGAGTTTAAAAAAAAAAAAAAAAAACATTCAACTGCATTTTTAAAGACACATTTCTTAAATATCAGTTGCAATTTATTGCTTCGTTCTCAATATCTAAGAGTCTCAACCCTAAGGCAAAGACTGCAATCCTTACACACACTCTTAATAATAGTACAAGACCTGGGTGAGTTAGTTGCAGCCGTGTGAGCAGTCCAAGGCCACCCCCTCTGAATAATTCATGAAATCTGACAGAGGACTGACAGAGCACACAATACCCTGCTTTTAGCTGGCATTTACAATGGCAATCTACAGGGATGCCACAGGTTGGGTTAGGCAAGTCACACGAGATAGAAAAAGGAAGGATAATGAAGAGAATGAGGGAGGAAATAAGAAAATAAAATACAAAGCTGGGAGTGGAAACAGTGTGAATGAGGACTAGGGGAGAAGGGAGAGCTCCTTCTGCAGTGATTAAAACTAAGCCTCAGGTCAGTGTCCAGATGGGAGCAGGAGAGATGGATGGCACAAAAAGCAAGGTAATTCCACACACCAGCAGTATGAATACTCTGCCCACCCAGCATTTACCACAGCATCCTTCAACTCCCCCCAGGCTAGACTCATTCTCATCTCAGTCCATTCAGGTTCCGGATACTCACCTATCCATCTCTCGTGTGGCCTAATAAGCTCATCGGGGGTCTCTCCTTTTTACAGCTAATTATCATGTGATATCTTGTTCTGTATTCCCATGGAGGATACATGCTGTGAATCTGTTCACTCAGAGTGACTGGATAGCGGAATGCAGTAATTGCATTTTGCTCGCTCATTGAAATGCAAGATTTACATCAAAAAGCAATCATTAAAAATGTGTCTGCTCGACATTTCTGTTTGAAGTTCTAGCAAATCAGAGTCCTCGGACAGCATGAAAGAGTGCCACTTTTATGTAACATTTTATGCGCATTAAGCATGAGTAAATGTTAGCTGTAAATTGTATGCATGGATCTTAGTACTGCAATTTGGAAGTTTTATTGAGCATGTTTTCTAGTCTAAAAGATTATGACTTTGCATGACAAGATGCACTATATACCAGCTACCATAAGTATGGTAAGATACACCATCGATATGCCACTTATTTTAAATGACATTGATGATTATGATTGTCTTTCAAACAAAATCTTAATGAAATATAGAAATATTGACTGCCACAAATGAGTTGTGGTTAGAATAATTTCTGAGCATCTTTATAAAAATGTCCACGATACACAAACACAACATGGGCTTGGCAATGAGAAAAAAAATCAATGTAATGAAGGCAATCCAAAGGCTCATATTACTTAAGTATTCCATGGTAATTGGCAGAGCATTAGATGACCTAGCTCACAGAATGGAGTACCCCCTGAGTCAAATTAAGTGTGTTGTAGCAGGGAATACACTAAAATGCAGAAGAGAAGGGGCACTCTAGAACCAGGGATAGGAACTTGTGACCAAGCCAATGGTGGGACTAGACTGGGCTGTGACTATATCCGCTCTAGCATTCAGTAACCCAGGATCAATCCGGAATAATGTACCCATCCCAGACCACTAAATACATAAGACTCTGCCATCTCAAGTCTATAGACCAACTCATTTCTATTTGCAGTTCCACATTCTTGAAAGGAACCACATTAGCCAGTGGAGCAGGAACCAGAAAGGAAACAGGAAACAACAAATACAATAATGTCTAACCAAGTCCAAGCTATATGTTACAGGATCCATTTCTCTTATTATTCTAAAGGGCCCCACATATTTGATGCTTGGCTTGTAGCTACTCAGTGTTATCTCGAGGTCCCTAGTCGATAGCCATAGCTTATCACAGTTGGAATTCAGGGTTTCCACTTTGTCTCTGGTTGGCCTGTCATTGATGAACACTAACACATGTTGGACCAGCATGTTGTGGAGTACATCATTAATGAATGCCTGGAATACAGATGGGGTGTGAGCCAGCCCATATGGCATTACAGGGTATTCTTAATTCCCCTACAGGGATATTTGAAATGGGTCATTTTTTAACACAATAGATTGACATTCATTCTTCTACTCCAACAGCTATATTTATTCTCAGGAAGGAAATGCAGTGCAAACTGTATAGGGTACAGCACTGTTTAGTGTCAGAAACTATACATCCTGTGAATAAAACAATTACCTGAAATTAACCATTGTGATATGAGCTTAGTGAAGGCAGGATGCAGGTTCATAAAGTGAGCATGGTATTTATTAGGAGCCGTACAATAATAATAATAAGACTCTGCATAGAGGAGCAGAAACAAAAGAGCATTAATAGCTAAACTAATCAAGAAGCACACACAGAACAGGTGCACACATTAGGTTAATCAACCAATGGTAGGACAGGATTGGATGCAGGACTAGAACCGAAATAAAAGCACAGAGAATAACACAAACAGGAGCACATGGCCTGAACTCAAAAGAAAATGACATGAGAGCAGAGCTTGTTTCGCCGGGAAACACTTAGAGGAGGAATTTATGACAAGCATCAAGACAATATTCAGATTTCAGGCTTGCTTAATGTCACTAATTTGTCATCATGCCATATCAAACATAAGACTGCTATAAATGACTTTACAGGTCAATTAATTGATGAGTTAGATTAGACACTCCTAATTTATTAGGTTTTGTTCATATTTTATTCTGGCAGATATTTAAAAAAAAAAGTTTTTAATTAAGAGTCAGATCAGTCAAGCAATTGCAAGTTGCAGGTCAGTTTATGTGCAATTCAAGTGCGAAAGAAATGTTTGATGGAATATCATTTTATTCTTTTTTCCTTTAATCAAGAAAACAACATGCACTGTTTAAAATTTTTATTTTGTACTGTAAAATCAAACATACTATAAATCTAAGAAATACAAACATCTTCCTTAATATTAGCATCCTCTTTAATATTATTAAATAAGGAGAGGAATAAACACTTCATGCACCGATTGCACATGATGCAGTGGAATTTCATCTAGAAACAGAAATGTTTGTCGTCAATACAGAAAGAAATGATCTTGAGAGTAAAAAAATAACTGTTGTTTCTAAGAATGCTATCATCATCAGAAAGGAAATGGAATCTAAATGGTATTTGGATATGTTCGATTGTAGAGGAAACAACTGCGGCAGAGCTTTCTTCAAAATCGCTGATTAGACGTGAATGGTGTGTCAGTGGAAAATATTATAAATGCTGAAATAATCATATTTCTGTTGGGTTTTGACATTTTTATTATTTCAGTGTAATAGAAGACATAGATATGGATAAGATAAGATTATAACCTTTATTGATCCCCCATATGGGAAATTCACATTGACACAGCAGCACAAGTAGGAGGAGTTACATCAAAGAAAAAAAAAAATCCATAAATACCTATACATCAGAAGTAATATAAATATAAGATAAATAAAAATCATAGAAATAATAGATGCAAAGTAAAAAAAAAAAAAAAAAAAAACTTTTTAACTTTTTTTAAACAGATGCCAAGTATCCAAAAAATGTTGTAGGAAGTCACATGCCTCTTTATTGTTAGGTGGGTGAAAAAGAAACTTTGGCAGCAGGATTATAAGAGATCCATCCATCCATCCATCCATCCATCCATCCATCAATCCATTTTTTGTACTGCTTATCCTACACAGGGCTGCAGGGAGCCTGATGCCTATCCCAGGGGACAACGTGGGGGACACCCTGGCTGGGGTGCCAACCCATTGCAGGGTACAACTTCACACACACTACAGACAATTCAGAGATGCCAATCAGCCTACAATGCATGTGTTTGGACTGGAGGAGGAAACTGAAGTACTGGGAGAACATGCAAGCACCACGCATACAGGGTGGAGGTGGGAATCAAGTCCCCAACGCTGGAGGTGTGACGCAAACATGCTAACCACTAAGCCATGGGCCCCCGGTAATAAGAGATCATTTCATGAAATATCACAGCCATATAGCTATCCATGCACTTGTAACAATTGGCATGACCGCGGTAAAACTGTTACCATTTACCTGCAAAATACACACCAGGGGCTGTAATATTTACCTTCAGATAAAACAAACTATCCTATGTATTCCCAGAGATACACTGTGTTTAATTAAAGCATATGGTGTCTGGCCATTAACCCAGAATGCACATTTCTTGATGCTAATGCAGCTGGATTCAAATGCATTAGTATTTGAGAGGTAGCAGCGAATTGGAACAAGGCCATTCACAGTATAAGGTCTTTAAAGGGGTTACTGCATGGGGAAAAGGCAATGTTTAGACATCCATGCTTACGTTTAACTGTAATGCAAATTACATTAAGTAGGATTCTTAGGGTTCCAACCATTACAAGCTGAGGATGCATTCATACACAAAATGGTTGGGTGAAAGAGAAAATTAAAAATAAGGTTGTGCTGATGTCTTAACCGTCATCATGGCAATGATGAAGGTCTAGGATGTTCCTGGCTTTAATTCTCAAAATTACATGTCTGCCTAACCATCATACATCAAGACTGAAGAGAAGTACATAAGAATGGGAAATATATAAGTGAATGAGGTGCTTAAACTGACTTTCTGTCTGATAATGAGGATTGTAAGATAAAGAGAATTAAAAAAAAAAAGATACCGAGAGTAATTTAAACTAACAAAGGAAATAATGATGTGTGATAACCTCTAGCGTAGGTGGTGTTATCTCAATAAATCTTTCTCTAGTCTTGACGCCAAAGACATGGCTGAGGCATAAAAAAAAAATTCAAGTGAGCCAATTATCTTGCCATTTGTTGAAAGCAGAGAAAAAAGAGAAAAGAGCAGTAGAAAGGTTATTAAGGTGAAGTTCAATGCAACTATACACACTCGCCAGCCACTTTTTAAATAGGAACAAGTGTACATGTGCACATTTATGCAATCAGTAAGTCAGCCAATCATGTGGCAGCACAGCAAGGCATAAAATCATACAAGGGGGGGAGACATTTAGCCATTGTAACTCTTAAAAATTCTTTAGATTTTATGATTCATGAACATTGAATCTAAGAAAATATCAATTTAAACACTCAAATACACAATACAAGTGACTATAATGAGGGTCAAAACAGTCAGTTTGCATTAAAGATATGAGGTGTACTTTTGGTATGACATACG
Source organism: Pangasius djambal (assembly GCA_022985145.1). NCBI lineage: Eukaryota > Metazoa > Chordata > Actinopteri > Siluriformes > Pangasiidae > Pangasius > Pangasius djambal. The sequence continues at coordinate 6,171,246 of CM040984.1, read as the reverse complement.
CTTGCTGTACATCGTGACTACAGACTTCTTCCTTCAACGTTATGTAATGGACGTACGTCAGGAGATTCCGACCTCGTCCGGATAGCTCTGTAGATTTGCCAAGACGGCAGCATTAGCCCGTTTCTAAACCTTAAACTTCATCACATGCTAATTTTCTTTTTATTTGTCCATAGGGAAAAATGGTGTCTAATAATATTCTTAATATATCAAACACACAAAGATTGCATCGATAAGCAGGAGCCCATTATAATCAGTCAACCCCATGGTGTCACATTGGATCAATATTAATTTCCTTCCCGCTCCAACAGGTGCTGAGAAAATGGCGTGTGTGTGTGAGGAATGCTCTACAAGTCTGAAGAGAAGTAGGGTCTCGTCACGGCTCTCTGCAAATTGCTGGTCTGTCTCTGGCTGATGCCGAATTCCTGCCCTTTCTGCTCTCCCCTACAATCAAGGTGATGATGAAAGAGCAATGCACCAAGAAGAGATTCGACTAGACCCAGTCCTTCTGAGAGGTCTGCCCTCTGGGCACGCATCCTGCTGGCACATTACACATGCTGGAGGATGTGGATGAAAGAGAAAAGGAAGAAGAGGAGGGCAAGAGAAGAGCAAGGAAGGACAGCTAACAGAGAGGCTTTTTTTTTCTTTTTTTTTTCAGGTGGGTGGCATTTTCCCTGAGCAATTTCACTAAAGATCACAGGCTACTAACAGCTAGAGATATTAAGCAATTTTGCTCTCCAAACACTGCGCCTCCATCACTGATATAGCTGTCTGAGGCTCGCAAACACCTCAGAGTTACTGTGGAGTTATGAATTGAATTACAAAAGGCACCCAAGGAATTGTAGAGAAATTAACAATAAGCACTTAATTACATAATCTGGGTCAAATTGTGATAAATTCCCCTATTTTTCTGCCAATATAGGCAGTGTGTTCATGTCACCCTAGGCAACCTTTAATTCTATAATTAATATTTGAATTCTGGCACAATTGAAATTTTTTTCAAGCAGACACGCCGGAGATTTAATCTGCTCACACTGGCTTGTGGCATAATACCATTAAGATTGAACTGATAGCGTGTGTTTCTCTGAAATTAGATAAACACAGTGGAGAGACGTGACAATGTCATGCTTATAGAGAGCGGCCCAGATTTTTCATACGATGACAGAAGATTCAAAGCCCCAGCATCCTGATGCAAGGTAATTTATCCCCTATAAGAAGTACACTTTACACAGCTCAAACAAGAATAAAGTAATCTCAGGCTTATCTCTATAGCCTCTATAGTCAGAAGTCCCTTGGTGGGAAAGTGTGGAACCACATCTTCTATATAAACGAGGATTAAAATATGATGGAGTGTGATGTTAGAGGAAAATAATCAACAATGGAGTGATGTGATTAGCAATCCAAAGTTGATTATTTTCCAAAAAAAACGCACATCCCATGCTGTTTTATTCTGCTTATACCAGCAATTTGCCAACACTAACAATTTTATTTACTAAAGAACAACACATCATACCTTTTTACCCATTTATAGTTTATACAAACTTGTTGAATGTCTGTGAAACAACTTAGTTCCTGTTATCACTTTACGGCAGCTATACACAGTCATTCCCTCACCAGCCTTTCTTTTTTATCTCCGCTGAAGAAAATAAAGACCGAAAATGTAGCCAAGAAACAGCAAAACACAAAAATCTTCCATCCTGAAAACGTTCTCAGGATTAAAAAACATAAAAGATACAGCTTTACCTCTGACTGTTGCAAAGCACTGACACTGGAGACTCCTTCCTTACATGCTAAACAAACATCTCCTCATGATTTTTCATTTGTTTGTGTAGAGCATCCACCATACAAGTCCCTGTTACTATAGAAGTGCTATGTATTAGAATGGACGAGAATGTGTCAGAGCTGCTGTTACATAAAATTACCTGTCACCTTCTTTCTGTCAGGCGGCAGAGACGGCTGCATTTGCAGGTAAACGCTTTATTCAAAACACAGGCAAACAGATCCAAAAAACAGGCATGGATCATGTGATGAGCAAACAGACTTGGGTAGACAAATCCAGATTCCAAAAACCAGAAAAGGTGCCAGATCAAAAAACAGACCATGCACGAGAAAACAAGGCTTAGTATCTTGGCAGTGTAAATACAGGACGAGACTTCACATCGTAAGTCTGTTTGTACATGGTTTATATAGTGAGTGTGTGCATGTGTGTGTGAGAGTGCGCGTGAGCATGTGTGATTGAGTCCAGGTGCAAACAGTTAGTAATCATTGAGCTGGAGCGCGTGTGTGTTGAGAGATGTAGTCCATGTTTGTAGGCCGTGATGCATGGACATGGAACTGGAGTTCAAAATCAATTCCGGCGTTGACATGACATTGACCAATTAGAACTAAGAATCAGATTTATTTATTTATGTATTTTTTTTACTGCTCTTTTTCTCGCTCCTCACCTGCAACAGCCAGAAATGATGACATGATTCCAAAGACGCAAAGGTCCATCGTAAAGTGATTTTAGACAGTAAGGTCATCTTTTATAAGTGCCTCTGTTACAGTTTATATTTACTGTGACACCTGTAATGACCTCCCTGTGACCTTCCTTCAATCTTTTCTTGAATCTTTCCAACAGTGTCAAAGGTAACATTGTCGAAAACACCTTCAGAAAATGCACACTTATCTGTGCCCAGTCTCTCGTTGTTACGTCATAATCTCCTATTGTGCTGCCATCAGTAGACTGTTTCTATGAGTGATGTACTCTTACTCATTGTTTTTGCGACAGGTCCATAATTAAGAGCTCTGTATGCCAGAGATGTCGTTTAGAAAGATACTTGTTCCGTAAATCACAAACACATCTTCCAAATAAATGTTTTGCACGGGTTGATTTTATTATTTTTTTTCAATGCACAATCTCAGGAGTAGGATGTGTAGTGTCTTTGCAGTATATCTGCATTCTTCAGTGTATTCATGATAACAAATGTCAAGTAAATTGAACTAAATGACAGTTCTCATTTCATGAAATTTATTTACCAGGTTTGCACATAGTATAATGCTATTTCAATTAGAGATAACACTGAAGCCTCGGGTATAATAATGAAAAGTCAAATGATTTAAAACTGACATGGTGCCTGAACAGGAGAAGATTAAAAGTCAGCACAACAGATGTCTTGAACATTTAATTTGGAACATTTTTTTTTTAACTCCCCAAAAGAACAGCATTTTTTGAAGTTTCCCCACATTTCTACCATAAATCTGTATAAGTGCTGGGACACTAAGAAATTATGAAACATCAGTAAAACAGCTAAAAGTATTTGATTTCTTTTTAGTATTTTTAATGCAGGCTTAAATAATGAATTGATTAATGTTCCAATCCTCAGTAAGAAAAAAAAATGTCTTGAGACAGCCAGCTATCATAAAAAAATTAGAGCTTAGATGGCTATACAGTGTATGTTATATATATATATATATATAAACACACAGACACATACAGAGTATATCTGGGTGTGTTTTAAAAATATTTTTAATCTCTCTCTTTCTTTTCTTCTTTCTTTCTTTCTTTAATGTAGAGGTAGGTAGATTATATCAGTTCCCCAGTTTTTCATTCCTTTCCTTTTCACTACCTCTTCATTCATTTCAGAAGTAGACTGCAGTTACTCATTGGATATTGCTCTGAGGATCTCCTTGGATAAATCTAAAGATGACTTAAAAAAGATTGTGGAAGTGAGTCTCACATTTTAAAGCTCTGCTGCAACACCAACAACACAAACGACCTCAAACGAAATAGCAAAACCACTGATATATTGGGTAATATAAAATGAGATGGTCTTATTATTCACAAATGTTATCAACACTTTGTAGTTTTATGTTTGTAGCACTCCTACGTACTAGCACTTTGGCTCTCTCTTCTCTTTCTGCCATGATTTATAGCACTTTTTCACAAGACTGTGCGGCATGCCATGGCTAGGCATTATTACCCATAATCCTCCACAGCGTTGCTATTTCCACTGCCAAACGAGCTGTGCCATACTTAATTACTCATCATGGATTTTGTTAGACTTCTTGCCCAAGGACCATGCGATCTGAACCGGGACATACGTGTGGATAGAGCTAAAAATAGTGCAGACCATCAAGTGGTCAAACACACTGGAACAGAATCGTCCTGATTAATGTCTCTGGCTGGAATTGCTTCTCTACCAGGAAGCAGAACTTTCTGTTAAAGTTTCTCATTCTTTTCAAAAGCCCTTATTTTCCAGTGGATTTAAGAGACTAGCGGATTCATTTTTATTGATTTACCCACAGTAAAATTTTCATTTCGTTTTGCTTGATCTTACATTTCTTCTCCGTGATTCCATGAAAAGCTGTCATTTAATGGTTAGGATAAAACCCAAATAGCTTCCTTTGGCCAAATGGCATTTGTATCTTGCATAAGATGTAACATAATGGAGCTCAGTGCAACTGGTTTGCACTCAAACTCCTTTGTATTGCCACTAAAGATTAAAGTATTCTCACAGTTGGCTGCGTTTGGGTGTGTGGGCAGCCATTTCCTAACATGTCTGGTGCTTTGTAGTACACATTATAAAAGAGAATTATTTCACCACACCACACACATTTTAAAATCAAATGTGCTTAGTACAAGCTTGGTTTTAAAGTATTTTACTGCTTATGCAAAGTCATTATTAGAGAAACTCCTTCTATTTTCATGTGTAGATTTATGCAATGGGAATATAACACACACTCAGCGCTGAGTTTACATGATGTTGCTGAGTTGTGGCGAGACATGCTGCCCGGTAGAGAAGTGCTATTACACTTGTCTGTGATCGATTGATGGAAATGTAGCTTTGTAGCACTCCTTTATTGTCAGCTACATGCTGGCCTATGGCTCACATCAAGTCACTTTAGATAAAAACATCATTCAGTGTAAATGTGAAGAAATCAATAACAATGGTGGTTATCTGTTTGAGATCATAAATCCAGCCCATGCTACTAAATTGGTGCTTCCACCCCACCCAACATTTCTAAGCACTAAATCTCATGTCTCAGAAGTGGTGTTTCCTGTAAATCCAATTCAGTTTCAACTCAAATTCTAATTAAGTCCCAGTGACAACTCTGATGAAGACGCGGCTGGCAAAGATGTTGTCTTATCACTGCTATTGTGGAACGGATTCACTTTCATGCAAGCAAATCAATGTAACTGCCTCTTGAAACATGCTTAGTAATGCCTAAAAGCAAATGTCAGCCTTAATATGTGAATTATGAGAACGAATATTGCAAGTGACAGGCAGATAAAGCAGATGCAAATATCCTCTGATTTAGATCACTGTATTCAAACGTGCTTAGAGCTATAAGATGCACTGAACCAGAAACCTGGTTACATGGATTTTAATTGGCATAAAAGTATGACAGCAAATCTTTAGTTTTCTAAAGGAGTAAGAAAGAAGTTTAAGGTCAAATTGTTTTTTTTTTAGTATGATCTATATGATTTTGCACATCACAGGAGCATTAAATTGGTCAAGTGGGAGGTAAAGTAAGTAAACCATCATCAGTAAACAATTATGAACTGCTGGAGATTTATGCAACATAAGCATATAGTATAGTTGAGATTTTACCTAGATATTCTGTTTAAAAGAACCGGACCAGTGCGATGAAGAACTGATGGTATTGAGACTGAGTAGAGGAGCTTGGTCTCAGACTCCCAATCAGTGATTAAAGAGAGAAATAACAGCAGGAACACTGAGAAAGAAAGATAGATGAAAGCACTTCATTGTTCAGATATACTGTAAGTATCCTCCAGTCTCTCTGTCTCTCTCCTTCTCTTTCTCTCTTTCTTTCTTTCTTTGTATTCTGTAGATGTAGACTTTGAACCAGACAAATCAGTTCCAGTCGCATGTCTGCCTTATAAGCTTTAAAGGACTTGCTCTAAAACGTTGTCTCCTGTATTACATGATGTATGAATGTGAGTAGGTAGCCTTCCATTCGTTTCTGAAAGCAGGGTCTGCTATTCTGACACTACGGCACCAAATCAGAAGCGTGCTTAAATGGCAAAACATTTCAAAGAGAACCCCCTACTGCTTCTGGAGAACACTGGGAAAAAATAAAGCCAGATTAGTGTCAGGTGTGTAGTAGCTGACATTCCACACCTTTATACACGTCTGATTCATGAGCGTGCTTGTAATACTCTTAAGGAGAGAAAATCAGATTTTCCCTTCTGTCTCGTTACATTCAGATTAGGGGTATAACACTATGGCTACGTTTACACGCACATCAATATTCAGATTTTCTGATATTAATCAGAAAATTCCAATATTAATCAGTGAAAGTGTGTGTTTTGTTAGCAACAAGCTAGCTAGCTAACATTAGTGACCGTGAGTTTGTAATGTATTTACTTTCTTAAAACAGCGAACTATATATGTTAGATTTAACCAACTAATGTGTCTATGTTTAGTGATCAAAAGTAAATAATACTATGAACTCATAAATTTAAAGTAGTGAAGTGGTATTTTATTTACTGTTGACAGTGTGAGCGGCCATGTTACCTTGATGTCATATGCTTGAGGACACCTTAACGGCTTTCTGATTAAGAGGGGGGCATCTTCTTTGTTTTTATCCTCATCGGAGATCAGAAATTCTGAGCTACAAACTTTAGTCGAACGCAGCATATTTCCTAAAATATAAACAAACTTGTAGCCTCATTTAAACCGCCACGACCTTGAGCAGGCAGTTACTAAGGCATTACTAATGAATGGACGCTGTTAATGTACCACACAGCGACAAATGTTCATGTTAATGTATGTGATCTTTGTTTGTCCCACAAACGTCATATATGACTACTTGCTATTCGCAGGAATTGTTTGCATCTTGTGGGATCCCAGGGATCCCGGTCCCCATACACACATCTATTGTTAGTCAGATGCCACGTGAAAGGTTTTTTTGAAAATCTCCTTAAATAGGGAAATTAACACTTTTTAGCAAAATGTCTTCCAAAATTTTTCAGACTTAAAGGCTAATCTAAAAATTCTTAAAGGCTACCTAATATATATATATATATATATATATATATATATATATATATATATATATATATATATATATATATACACACAGTCAAGTCCGGAAGTATTTGGACAATGATGGAGTTTTTGAAACTCAAATTCTGAGTTTCCTCCCTGGAGATGCTTTGCCAGGCCTTCACTGCAGCCACCTTCAGTTGCTGCTCGTTTGCTTTCACAGTATGTTTAGGGTCATTATCCACCTGCATTGTGAAGCGGCGTCCTGTCAGTTTTGTAGCATTTGGCTGAATGTGAGCAGAGAGTATAGCCCTATACACCTCAGAATTCATCTTGCTACTTCTTTCAGCAGTCACATCATCAATATACACCAGTGAGCCCGTTCCATTGGCAGCCATACATGCCCATACCATAACACTTTGATACATGATACTTTGGATCATGAGCTGTTCCTTTCTTTCGCCATACTTTTCTCTTCCCATCATTCTGGTACAAGTAATCTTGGTTTCATCAGTCCAAAGAATCTTATTCCAGAACACGGGAGGCTTTTTTAGATGTTTTCTGGCAAAGTCACCGAGGAAAGGATTATGTGATCATCCACTTTAGTTGTCTTCCGTGGTCTTCCAGGTCTTTCGATGCTGTTGAGCTCACCAGTGCTTTTTAAGAATCTACCCAACTGTTGATTTGGCCACACCTAAGGTTTTTGCTATCTCTCTTATGGATTTATGTTGTTTTTTCAGCCTAATGATGGTCACCTTCATTTGCATTGAGATCTCCTTGGACTTCATATTGGTATGAATCAAACGGCTGTAATTCCTAAATGGTAAATGCCATATTTTTGTGGAACCTCTTAAAATAAAGCGGAAAGTCTACACTTTGATCCCATCTTGATTGTTTTATTTCAAATCCATTGTGGTGGAGTATAAAGGCAAAATCACAAAAATTCCGTCATTATCCAAATACTTCTGGACCTAACTGTGTGTGTATATTGGTGGATAATAACCCTAAACATACTGGGAAAGCAACTCAAGAGTTTTTGAAGGCAAAGAAATGGAATATTCTTTATTGGCCAAGTCAGTTGCCTGATCTCAACCCAATAGACCCACAAACAAGCAGCAACTGAAACTTGATTGTTTTATTTCAAATCCATTGTGGTGGTGTATAAAGGCAAAATCACAAAAACTCATCTGTCATTGTCCAAATACTTCTGGACCTGACTGTGTATATACCCAACATCACATCCAACACTGTTGCCAAACTGGGAGCCAAAGTTGAGAGAGAGACGACTCCGTGTGTGTTTACAAAGTAGAGAATGTTTTGTAAATGTTACATTTTGCTAAAAAGTGTTAATTTCCCCGTGTATGGTGACTTTTGGGATACTCTGTATTTAAAACACATTATCTGTTCACATATTCTGTTGCGTCCCTAATTCTGAACTACTTGCCTTGTCTCTCAGTTTGCTGTACGTCCAGCTGTTGCATTCATGCTAAAACTCTTAACTGACCATGATAATGCCATAAGAACATAAATACATCTTATTACTCTAACTACATCAGCTGATGTGAAGCACAATGTCCCTGTGTAAGTTTATACTACAGAAAAAATAACAAAGTGCATTAATATAAAACTGTCATTTGCCTTGGAGCTGAACTGAAAATAAGAATATAAGAATATATATGATATAAGAAAATATGTTCCATAGTCAGTTCAAAATTAAACTAAAGCAGATAAGAGAAGAAGAGGAATCCACAGGCACGTGTGTATAAACAGTAAAGCTAAGGAAATGATGATAATGATGATGATGATGATGATCCAACATTATGTTGAGCAGTTTCACAGCTCAAAAAGCAGACAATGGGGTTGGAGGACTTCGCAACTACACCGTTTGAGAATGGAGTGTTTAATAGTACGAGCTAATGGGAAGCAGGTGAGACTCATCAGTAACCATGACAACACAATGGAAACTCTGGTGTTTGGCCCCATTCTTTGACCGGTGTTGTATTACGATGAGATGTTGTGAAAATAACAATAAGAAGCATAAAAGAAAATGGTGGAGTCTTAAGTAATGCATTTACTTAACAATGGTGAATGGTTAATTAGTCAGTGGAGACACATGGTGGTAATGAAATACAAATTATTCTTAATCTGAAGCATGCCATTATTTCATATGCATATGCAACATATGCGTCTGCATATGACGCACCCTGATTAACCATAATATGTATGTCATTTACATGAAACATGCCCTACTCTATAGGGAATTGCTGTAGCTATTTGCTTCTGACAGCATTTAATTTGTGAAGCTTTTGGTCCTTATTACCATAAAAAGACAACAAAGTCCTGACTAACTAATCATCTATCAAGAAGCACAATTGAGTTCTTAGCTGGAAGACAAAGCTATTTCTGAAGAATAATCAGAGGTCAGATTGGGCAGACGTGCATGGAAGCAGAGCACTTGCTCTTTCTTTCTTTTTTTTTTTCTTAATGTGAAAGTAATTCCTAGTGAAATTCTTGTGAAATTATACTTAGCTACTCAATGTGCTAAATCACAGCTATTTCATGGGGAATAGCTTGTATGGCATAAACTAATTCTAATAATAAATGCATTTAAAAAATACTGTTATTAACAACAAAAAATCTAGAATCATTGATCTTGTGAAGTTTCCTGTAAGGACATGTCAGCATTTTATAAGAGTAAGGAGAAGAACCTCTTAAAAGTAAAGGGAAATTTATAGCTGCTATAATACAAGTATGTAATGTAAGGAACTAACTTGTTTTGTGGCTGTTCCGCAACATTAAATATAAGTATAAATGGATAAAAAGTATGATGTGTCATCTTTTAATTCATTTAAATATTGATACAGATGACAAGTTGCTGTATAAGAGAAATAAAACACTATGGTGCTTCTAAAGGTAAATAATTAACTATGGTAACAGTAACACTGCTTCACATTGTGCCTCCGTTGATTATTTTCCTATAAACAGTAGCACCCAAGTGTTTATTCCTTACGTGACAACCATGTAGACTGCTACACTTTAGCTACTCCCCCTGTCCATCTTTAATTCAAATTTTTATGTTAATTCAAGTTCATTACAGTTTAGTCACATGTTTATAAGAATTTGTTTTGACCTGATTTTTTTTATGTTTCCCGAAGTAAGTCTGTTGCACAGGTAAATAACTACATAGCTAGCTAGCCAGATTTAGCCAAATTGTCACCACCGAGTTTACTAGCTAAATCAAAAAATATTTTTTCGCTTTTTTTTTATTTCAATTAAATTTGGCAATTAGGCAATTTCTGAAATTACATTTGTTATATAGCCTTGCTAAATTCACCAAAAGAAAACCTTGCTAGATAAAAGTGTAGATTAAATTTGCTAATTACATTTTTAATTTAACTATTAGTTAACTATTAACTCACTAATTAAATATTTTTTCAAAGAAGCTTAGTGCTAGTGTTCATTTTGCTAGTTTAAATATTTCAGTAGATTAAGTAGATATATTGGTCATTTTGATATAAATTAGGAAGACTACATTGACACCTGGCCAAGCATGTATTATTACTTAAATGAAACCCTTAAAAACATACATAGAAATTCTGTTTTTATCACATTTCCTTGATATCATTGTGGAGAACTCCATATAATAACACATACTTTTCTGACTACGTTGGTACCTATAAAAGAAAAAGGGCTCCCTAAATCCTAATCCCAATTTATTCCCTAAACCATTAGTGTAAACGCACCAGCAGCGGTCAAGCCAAGTCTTTATTTGGTTCGTCTTCTCATTATGGATTTTTTTTCACTTCAAAATTGCAGAAACATTATGTAAGCATAATTAAACTGAGATCAAATGTAGCAGCACAGTCTCACTCCAATCAAAAATGATGATAATCAAGAATGACAAAAGGCTTGTACTCAGCGCTGTAAATACACACAAGTTGAGGTAACGCCTTCTCAGTTAAGTGTTCTGCCTTAATGGTATGTAATTAGTCAACTCCTAACTATGTGTTAATTAACAAGGACAACCCTGGGTAATTAGTGCCTTGTTTTCCTTTTAGCCACAAATATTTAACCCCCAACCCTCTTTTATGGTGCTACGTCTCTTGGCTTGTTTTTCCCGGTCAATGTAATTCTCTCTGAAGTCAATAAGCACACTTAAGTCTAGTAAAATCTCTCCTCCTTGTAGCTTCAGAAGGAGTTGCTTTGCATCATCATTATGAGCAGGTTATGGAAATCAAATAGACTTAGAAATAAGGGACTTATGGACAACTACTTTTAGATCAGAGCAGCATGGCTCATAATAATTCACAATATGTAAATGAGTAAGGAACCATGTCATTTTGAACACTTGACCATACAGAGCTGTGCTGGTATGTCTGCCCTTAGTTAACTCAACCATACTTCTGCACATGGAAACAGAAAATAAAACACAGAGAGGGAGAGAGAGGGGATCCACTAATCAGAAGTTGGCAACATTGAACCATCCTTGGCTGGTTGGCTGCTATCTAGGGAAATCATTTAGTCCGAAAGTTAAAGGCCCAGGAGTCTCAGCCGCAGCATCTGTTGCCTGTTGATAAAGGGTCATTTAGGTCTCAGCTCCCCACCTGCCGCTTCCTCATGCTGCTCTGTAACACAGTGCCTAGTCATGTGATTAGCACCCAAAAAAATGACAGAAAAGGGGGCAGAAGTATCTTCAGCTGTATCTATTTATATACAGAAATACATATCCTGAATCATGGGCCACTGGAATTACATTTTGGATTTGGAGAATTTTATCACAGAAGCGTAATATCAAGTATTGATCAATCAATATGTTTCAGTTTTACTTTTACACAATGGCAATCAATTCTTTTATGTATAGGCTTGTACCTACAAGACCTGGAGGTTTTAAGATGTTATGAAGTTTGACTACACAATTTTTTGAATGAGTTATGTATCCAGCTAGCAAATGCAGTTATGATAGAGACTTATGGCTCAGAGACTTAAGACTTGCAGCTCAGAACCTCAAGAGTTGTCTGAGACTTCATCTTACATATTCATGACTCAGACTCAATATTTGACTCTGGGATGCAGCTCATTGACTGGACTCATATTTGCAGCTCAGAAACTCAAGACATGACTTGGACTTCAGCTCAGAGACTCATGACTTGACTCATACTTGCAGCTCAGAGATTAATTTACCTGGACTTGCACATCAGACACTCAGTACAAGACTCAGTCTTGCAGCTCAGACAATCAAGATTTGTCTCAGACTTGCAGCTCAGAGACTCCATACATGATTCAGACTTACAGCTCAGAGACTCAATACATGACTCAGGCTTGCAGCTCAGAGACTCAATACATGACTCAGGCTTGCAGCTCAGAGACTCAATACATGACTCAGACTTAAACCTCAGAGACTCAATACATGACTCAGACTTAAACCTCAGAGACTTAATACATGACTCAGACTTAAACCTCAGAGACTCAATGCATGACTCAGACTTAAATCTCAGAGACTCAATACATGACTCAGTCTTGCAGCTAGGACAATCTAGTTTTGTCTCAGACGATCAAGATTTGTCACACACTTGCAGCTCGGAGACTCAATACATGACTCAGACTTGCAATCCTAGCTATGCATCAGTAATGATTTGAGTGTGAAATCTTTCAAAGATCAGAATGGATAATGAAAATAATTTGATATCAAACACATTAAGGAGTCGTTTTGGTTTTGTGCTGCAGAGATGAGAAAAGAAAGAAAGACTGGATGGGGAAATTAACATTTCTGCGTAGAAATGACATCCTGAGGGGTTACACCTGTGTGGAATGCAGGACACATCACTACCCTAATTAAATTGCAAGATTGAACTTGTATAAAGCCTACACCAACCTCTTAGAATAAGACATCCTGTTCAAACTGTACTGTCACAGCTTGACAGTACTAGCCACATAAATAAATAAATAAATAACACAAAGTGCTGCTAGGACTTACTAGATAAAGAGTTGAGAACATCTAGTTGTATGATATTGTAAACGCAAGTGGGTCAGTCTGTGACAGTCAGCAAGAATGTGTGGTTCCACACTTACAGCACAAAAAGGTTATCACTGTGTCTTTTCCCAGCGGACAAAGGCGGCATTGAGGCTTTTCCACAGCCTATAATGTAATATTAAATAACCCACCTAAAGGCAGGAAAGTGGGACAAACACTGTGTGCTAATCCAACACATTTAAAAGGAGATTAAGACCTTCTGAATGCTGATCACACAATGTGTGCAACGAAGCTAAAATGGATTTCATGGCTGCAAAATAAGCATTTTGATTTGCTTGCCTCTTTGCCAATATGAGGAACATGATCCACTTAGCCCATACTGGAGCCAGCATAGAGAGAAAACTAGTAGGCCGCAAATGAAGACCTGGGAGTGCATTGTTCAGGATATATTAGCAAACAATTAGCCATGCCAGACATGTACCATCTGTTCCTTCAAAAGTTTGAATAAAACATTTCAAAGAGATCTACTGCATTTTAAGTCATATGTTGGACAAACTTAAATCATTAAAAAAAAAATACTGATGATGAGATATTCAGTTTTGCATTCCTCTTACCACTGCAATTTGCCAAACTTTGTTTTTCTACATTAAAGTACAACACACAATGCAAGTATGTTCTTGTATTCACATATTTGGACCATTTGACTTTTAAAGTTGATAATTTACTCTTAATAGCACCGAAAATGACATGAAAGAGCAGTTCCATGTGTGTAATACAATACAATATAATATTATATACACAAATACTATATAATAATGTATATACAAATATATACAAATACTTCCGGATCTATTGTGGTGGTGTATAAAGGCAAAATCACAAAAACTCTGTCATTGTCCAAATACTTCCAAATAGATTTGAAATAAAACAATCAAGTTTCAGTTGCGTCCTGTCAGTTTTGTAGCATTTGGCAGAGAGTATAGCCCTATAGCAGAGAGTATAGCCCTATACACCTCAGAATTCATCTTGCTACTTCTTTCAGCAGTCACATCCTCAATAATCACCAGTGAGCCCGTTCTATTGGCAGCCATACATGCCCATGCCATAACACTGCCTCCACCATGTTTGACACGTGATGTGGTATACTTTGGATCATGAGCTGTTCCTTTCTTTCGCCATACTTTTCTCTTCCCATCATTCTGCTACAAGTTAATCTTGGTTTCATCAGTCCAAAGAATCTTATTCCAGAACACGGGAGGCTTTTTTAGATGTTTTCTGGCAAAGTCACCAAGGAAAGGATTCTGTGATCATCCACTTTAGTTGTCTTCCGTGGTCTTCCAGGCCTTTCGATGTTGTTGAGCTCACCAGTGCTTTCTTTCTTTTTAAGAATGTACCCAACTGTTGATTTGGCCACACCTAAGGTTTTTGCTATCTCTCTCATAGATTTATGTTGTTTTTTCAGCCTAATGATGGCCTCCTTCACTTGCATTGAGATCTCCCTGGACTTCATATTGGTAGCTCCAGTCGAACAACTGACAAAAGCCAACATAATACCTGATATCAACTCCAGACCTTTTATCTGCTGCAATTGTCTTGAAGTAATGAGGGAATGGACCACACCTGGTCAATTAACTTCTTGTCAGTCTATTGTCCAAATACCTTTGTGCCCCTGAAAATGGAGGTACTTTGCTGAAAATGGCTGTAATTCCTAAATGGTAAATGCCATAATTTTGTGGAGCCTCTTAAAATAAAGCTGAAAGTCTACACTTCGATCACATCTTGATTGTTTTATGTCAAATCCATTGTGGTGGAGTATAAAGGCAAAATCACAAAAACTCCAAATTATCCAAATACTTCCGGACCTAACTGTGTGTGTATATATATATATATATATATATATATATATATATATATATATATATATATA
>CM040984.1:6122079-6138308 GCA_022985145.1 Pangasius djambal | reverse complement strand
GAAGAATGGTCAAAAATTCCTATAAACACACTCCTCAACCTTGTGGACAGCCTTCCCAGAAGAGTTGAAGCTGTAATAGCTGCAAAAGGTGGACCGACATCATATTGAACCCTATGGGTTAGGAATGGGATGGCACTTAAGTTCATATGTGAGTCAAGGCAGGTGACCGAATACTTTTGGTAATATAGTGTATCTGTATACAGGTCTGTTCATTAATGAGTGAGAACTGGTAGGTTTCTGACCTCCAAGTAGGAAATGGCATTCTAACTTGTAATTCCTACTAGAAAAGACAGAGTGTCTAAAAGTAGACAGTTTTAAAGCAAACTTTTGAGTTTCTATTTATTTATGCTGTAAGATCACTAAATACAGAAGGATAGCTGGACAGTTGAGAGGTTACTTAATTTTGCACATAATTTTGGATCAAACTGAGGGCTTTCATATGGAAGTTGTGAAAAAAGTTGTAAAAAATTTTTTGTTGTTGAAAAAATTTCAGCATGTTACCTTCGACTCCTAATACTTAAATTAATGGAATGAAATATAAGCTATGAACAATAAGCTATAAACGAATATTCAATAAATAGTAAGTCTTACTGATAGATAGTTTGCGTTAAATATTAAGTTGAAGTGAGAAAGTATGATGGTCTGAATTTGAAAATATATGCATGCTTCATATAGTTCTTAGTTGTCATGAATAGCGCACCAGGAAGCAAACTTTTACTCTCAAGGAAATAAGAAAGTGTTTTTTTATGAGACTACAGACTGGTGAGCATCTTTGAATGGTACAGATAAATGCATCTCTAAGATCATACATGGACTCAAAGACATGTCATTTAAACATTTTTGAACAGGCTTTTGTGGCTCATCTCTGTATTTCTTTGCGAATCTGTCCATGTGATTCACACGGCATGATGAATGGTTTGCATCTTGTGGTATGGCCCCTATATTTCTGCTCTCAAAGTCTTCTTCGAATGGTGGACTGCCCTTTGGAGGTTGCTGGTGATGTCACTGGCTGATGTTTTGGGGTTTTTCTTCACAGCTCTCACAATGTTTCTGTCATGTGAAACAGTGAACCTGTCTGATGTCTAGTTGCTGGAATACCAGTGGTTTCATTCTTTTTCAGGACATTCCAAATTGTGGTACTGGCTATGCCCATTGCTTGTGCAATGGCTCTGATCCCTCTTTTCTCAGCCTCAAATGGCTTGCCTTTTTTTTTTTTAACAACAAATGCTGTCTTCACAGCGAACAGTTACCTAGCATTAGGAGTTTAGATGATCAATTTTTAAGAATGTGCCTAAAAATAAGAGCAGAAATCCCGACAGGTTAGGGGAGAAAAATAGGGGGAGAAAATGGAAAGGAAATGGGAGAGAAGGGAAAGGGAAGAGGAATGGGGAGAACAATGAGAAGGGAAAGGAAGGGGAGGAACAAATAAGGGAAGGGGAAGAATAAAGAAGGAGATGGAAGGAAAAACACTGGGAAGGGGAAAAAGGGCAAAGGATGAGGAATGAAAAGGGCAGGGAAATTAGAACTAAATGGGAGAAATGAAGGGGAAGAGAGAGTGAATGAAATGGAAAATGAAGAGAAATATAAAGGGAAAAGACTGTAAAGAAACAGGAATAGCAAGAGAGAAGGAAAAGGGCAGGAAAGAAAGAGGTAATTGGGAGAGGTCTGAGAAGAGAAGAGATGGGAAGCGAAAGAGGAAATGAAGGAAAGGGAACAGAATTATATGAGGAAGGAAAGAGGAAGAGAATTTAAAGAAAGGGGGTGGGAAGAGAAGAAAAGGAAGGGGAAAGAGAAGAGGAAGTGAAAAAAGGGACGGTAAAGAAAAAGTGCAAGAGAAATGGGTAGAGAGGAGAAAGGGATGGGATAGGGTAGAGGAAAAAAAAAAAAAAATATATATATATATATATATATACATACACACACACACACACAGTACTGTGCAAAAGTCTTAGGCACCCTATTTATTTTAGTGCAAACTTTGTTATAGATTTTTATTTAATGACTTCTACATTATTGATTCAGTACAAAAACATTTTAGATTTCCAAACATTGTTTTCCAGCACAAAACTAAATGATCCATAAAAATGTTTCTATGTCAGTAAAGAAAGCAGCATATTACATAAGAGACACTTTTCAGACGAAAAAACATAATGAAGGCTGCTGGGTTTTGCTGCAAAAATGAGAAGCAAGTGCGACAGTCGAAGTCTCCAGAAGAACTGCGGCTGCTTCTGCAAGATGCTCAGTAACACTTACAGCTCATTTCCTTATTAAACTGCACACACTGTATCTGAGACTACTATTTTTTTTTTAAAGCGAAGGATCGTCACACCAAATATTGGCTTTGTTTCATTTATTGCTGTTCACTGCTCTTTATATATATATATATTTTTTTAATGTAGAAACATTTTATCAGTTTTTTATCAATTATCAGTTTTTTTTTCTTGTTTGTTTGATTTTTTAATAACAGAGATGTTTACTTGTATCCGTTGCTTAGATTTGAGGCTGTCTAGTAACCAACAAAAAAGATTAAATTGACTATAATCATACCAGCTGCGGGTTATAATAGGTTTATGAGGTTTATAATAGAAGCTCTGAGAATGAACAGAATGAATATTCCAAGCTAAAGCCACTGTCCATCGTGAAAATGCTACACTGAAATCAAATCGATCTGCTGACCTTTCCTTCTAATGCAATAGACAGCAAAGATCAGAGAGCTTGGAAATCACATCAGCTCTGCTAAGCTCTGAGAGCTGTCTGAAGCAGCCGCCACGACAGCAAGTCAGAGTATAAGTGCTTCATCCCGTAAATGTAAATCATCTGGAAGTGTGCAGGTTAGGAGAAAGTGTTTGACTATTTCCATTTTTCAGAGAGCAGAGAGAATGTTTTTCTTTTCAAATGCCAAATGAATGTCAAATGCCAAAGGAAGGCCTGAGGTAAGGCCCAGAGTCAGAGACACATTTCCTCATCAGTGGAACAAGTGTCAGGAATTGTAGTTGAGGCGGATGCAAGTGCAGGAATACGTTCATTTATAGTGGAAATAAGGATTGTCCTTGAGAGGGGGTCCTGGGCAACCAAGCCTGAAGTCTCTCCATTTCCAGAGGCCCATGGGTTGATGAGACACGGTACTCTTAGCATGGCAGGCCGGAGAGGCGACGTCCTCTATTGAGCAGTGAGGCAGTGCAATCTCCTCTGCATAGCTAAGAGTGGTGTGAAGGCCACCGTGAAGCCAGAGGGGCGAGGAAAGCCCAAGGTGGAGACGGAGGGTGGAGCGACATCCTCTGTGAGGCCAGAGGGGGAAGCGACATTCTCTGCAAAGCAAGAGAGGGGAGCAACGTTCTCCACGAGGCAAGATTGAGGAACAATGTCCTCCGCAAGAGGGAGGAACGACTTACACTGCGAAGCAGGTGGAAGGTGTAATGTCCTCAGCGGATCAAGGAGATGGTGCTACGTCCTCAGCGGAGCAAGGAGGCAGCATGATATCCTCAGAGGAGTAAGAAGGTGGAGCGACGTCTGACACGGAGCCGGGTGGCATAGTGATGTCTGAGGTGGAGCAGGGAGACGGAATGATGCCCATGACAAGGCCGTGAGCCGTAAACACATCCTCTGCAGGGCAGGGGGGTAGAGGGATGTCGTCAGCCAAGCAGAACGAGGCAGAATGATGTCTTCGGTGGGGCAGGGAGGGTGGGAGATGCTTCTTGCCTGGTGGGGAGCCCTCTCCTAAAAAAAAACTTCATGTGGGAGTGCATTGCTTTGAGCCAGGCCAGTGTGGCACTGATCCATTCACGCTTACCCTGTTGCTCCTACATCAGGCGGTTCTCTCATAGCAGAGCATGCGGTGAGTCACAGGATCCTGCTGCATCCATGGTTTGGTCAGTCTTTTTGTCAGGAATTGCAAGATGCAAGATGCAAGTGCAGGAATACATGTATTTATAGTGAAAATAAGGAAACACAAGGACTATGAAAAATATACAAGAAACAGTGAGGCTAAACAACATAAACATGATGCAAATAGCAAGAAAATGACTGAATACTGACAATGTGTGCTAGACAATACATGACTTAAATATTAGTGCTAATTAACATAAACGGGAATCAGGTGCAAAGCAGTCATGTGATGTGAGTGCTCTGATCATGTGAGGTGCAGTGGTTGATGGGAGTCATAGTCCTGCGCTTTATTCGGCACAACCATGACAACAAGAAAGAACAACTCGAGACTAAGGTCGAAGCTGCGGTGAGCCTGTGAGCTGCATTTGATATTGCTTGGTAAAATATGTGCCATAAATACATCCACATCTGCGCAAAAGAATGATCATTCAAAAACAGGAACTACACACAAACACATACAAACACACACTCATACAAGAGGTAGAATTGCTTTGTTAAGAATATTTGTTAGTATAGTATTTTACACCACTTACTGCATTAGTTAACAACTAATCAACTGTAAACTTTAGAACTATACACTTGCATTAACAAAGCTTTATTCAATCCATGACTAAAAAATCAACACAAATTAGCAAAAAATAAATGCTCCTAAATTCTGAAAATTGGACTTAATCTGGACTTAATCTTATTCACTGACAGTATGAACGCTGGTTAATGCAAGTGTTAATTATTCGGCTTGTTTGTTTTATTATTTTTTAAAAAAAATCAATTAATAGAAGTATTAGTTGTTTTGTTAATGTTGCTTGGGGTATTTCACAATCTGGGGAGGTCCCTGGCATCACTTCAAACATTAATAAAACCTTTAAATCACTTAGAAAACAGGGGGGTAAAGCATTTTTGCCCTGTTTAACAGGAAGCTGCATCATCCAAATTTCCTGAAGATCACAGGAAGAAGAAGTGTAAGAACTCTCACTCCTTTTTTCTTTATTTTCAATGATCTATTCATATTGACTAATAATGTCACGTTGAAAATACAACACTGTTATCCAAAATATACAGTAAATTTCAAGTAAATAATAAATTTTTAAAAATACTCCAGTATATAAGAGTTACAATTTGTAAATAGCACTGCAATCATGGATTCACCCACTTATAGTGTAGCATTGTTCAAGTTTATGGTTCGTTCATGTCAACGATTGTGTGAAATAATTGTAGTCAATGTGAGCATTACCAGAATATTCCAATATAGAAGAGCTCATCCTTGAAGGTTTTTTTTTATTTGCTTGTGTTTGTGTGTGTGTGTGTGTTCAACACTCAGTTTAAACTGTTTCGTGGCAGAGGACTTGTGTGAATTATTAACCATTCCAGTCATAAACTCTTTATTGTCCTCCACTGGCTATTCCACAAACGAGGAAGGCTGTTTGGGTTAGAAAAATGTCACAGCTGCCACATCCTCTGAGAACTCGCACTCCCAGAATCCTCAGCCAATAATCACACCCACTTCCCCTGTCATTTACTGATTCATCTCACCAGTAGCTCATTCCAATCTCAATTACCACTGCATGCACTGTATATGCGTTATTATGACTTTGATGATCAATAAATCTAATGATTTTTTTTATACATACAAAATCTGTTTATTTAAAATATATTTAGCTGTAGCATTTCAATCAACTAACACTACTACAAAATTCTTAAATAACAGGGAACACCATTTATCAGACACCCTGTCACAGCATGGATACTATCAAATTCTTATGTGAACCAAATTATACACCCAGACGAGGGCAAGGTGAAGGTATTCTGTACATTTTTACTGGTTCCTCACACTTTTTTGCAGCATAAATATCCGTCGGCTGTGTCACTAACTGAAACAGCACAGTGCTAAATTCATGCCGTGTAGATGCACAAGGTGAATCGTTTGTTCTTGTTATAGATTTTTAGTTTTGGGGTCGACTCTTAGTTTTCACTGCCTGGAAACAGTGAGTCGACTCTTTTTTGGGATGACTCGACACATAAAATATATATCTATATATGCTAAGAAAATGAAACACTAGCATTTATCAATGGTACTGGTACTGGGTTGAAAAAAAAATATTTTAACTGCTTAATATCTTATTGGTTCAAATAACTTCGCTGCCCAACACTGCACGACATGAGTGAAGTGAGAAAATGATCACCTTGTATGCTAATTAATTCATTTGAAACAGTTTTATTCCACCAAGCTGTCATGAAAACTACCAACTTTTTGGTCAAAGTAATATGAGTTATGTCATGAGGCCAACAGTGTAGCGTAGTGTAGTGTAGTGTAGTGTAAAGACGTCCCATACTTTAAAGGAGGTCGTTCTTTGTGGTAACGTGCTCTGCCATCTCCATCAAATGTGTTTTCAGTCGAAATGACGTGATATAGCATGCCACAGCATGCTTCATAACATAGTCCAAATAATTGCCAACTATTTTTTATTATCGATTTTGTCAATTAATTATTGCAGCCCTAGTTTATCTTACTCACTGCTAAGTCTTGTTGCTCATTCTAGCTTACACTACTAAGCCTTTTCTTCCATAATTCCATTTATTGATATTCTGTGCTTTATTGTTCCAGTTTTCTTTTGCCTTGCTGTTTTGCCCTTTTGACCATACACTGTGCTTTTCCTCTTTTGCCATTTTGGTCATGAACTTTGCCTGTTTTTTTTTTTTTTCTGGACTTTTTAATCCTTTCATTTTTGGATTTTCTGCCTTGCTTTTATCCTCTATAAAGGCCTGTTGTTTATTTTTAACCTGCAGGCCTCTCTGCTATTCTGTGTGTGTGAGACATGAAACGGTGGAAATAAAAACACCCGCTACTTTCTCTTATCTGACTTTTCTGAAGTGTGGAGGTTATAGTTGGGATCTCAAATATAAAAATCCACTGCATGTTGTTTAAAGTAAAGGAAGCTGGATTCATCAGAAATCCTATCCTCAATGATTCACTGCTCATGATGTTCTATAGTGCACTGTGTAGGGCACGTACTTGACAGTGTGAAGAAAATGCAAAATCCACCATAAAATATATTGTATGTGTATATATTATATATTATATATGTACATACTATACAATACATTTTTAAAACTTGGGTACTGAATAGCACATCAATAATACCTCAATATTTACTACTGTTCAGTCTGCAAATCTACACCAGATCCACTGCTCATCTCTCCCGTGACATTCCTGCTACTTAGTAACTTTAATTCTCTAGAATTTTCCCCCCTATTGTATGGTTTTTCTCTCTTTTTTAATGTATTCATTCCTGTTTGCTAATGTGCAATCTTTTCTTTATATATATATATATATATATATATATATACACACATATATATATATGTGTGTGTGTGTGTGTGTGTGTGTGTGTTTCTTGTTTTTCTTCTGTTTCTTATTATTATTTTGTTTTATTATTTTTTGTTTCTCATCTTTTCCATCTTTTTTCTCTCCATAGACAAAAAACTACCATGACAGACAGACAGGTCCATTCTCACAAGAATACGGTGCACCTGGCAACACCACTGACATCCTGAAGTAATTTTCAAGAATAAAAAAGTCGCTACGCATTGTGACGCAAACTCAGACAAGCTCTAATACAAGAACACTTTTTACACTTCCACACGAAGATGTAAATTGAAAGGCTAAAAGTAGAACTCTGGATTAAAAGCCTGGATGGATACATTATTGAGACTGCAGGTCAGAGTGATGGCTGCATTTTGTAGACTGCAGATTGTTTTCTCACTCCTTTCCTTTCTCCTAGGAGTGGCTTTAATAGCTCATAAAGATGTAACTTTAAAAAAAATCATTAAATCAAAGGAGAGCAAATAGTCTAAAACAGGATGTTTCTCAGCTGTTGTGAGTCACTGGTAAAATCATGCAATGAAAATCACTGTAATGAAAATCACGGTCAGATCGGTTTGAATTAGAGTCTTCGAAAGCATGTATCGTATGCCAGCTCAGATAAATCCTACATCCTCCAGGAACACCTTGTTGCTGAGAAAGTTCAGAGGAGAATGGCCAGACTAGTTCAAGTTGACAGGAAGTCTATAGTAACTCAAATAGCCACTCTTTACAAACATGGTATGCAGGAAAGCATCTCAGAATGCACAACACTTCAAATCTCAAGGCAAATGGGCTACAACAGTAGATGACCACATCAGGTTCCACTCCTGTCAGCTATGAGCAGGAATCAGAGGCTACAGTGGGCACTGGATCAACGAAACTTCCAGGTTCCAATCTTGACATGTGCAGTCACAGTGAGCCTGTACCCACCGTAGCTTTAGATTCCTGCTCTTAGCTGACAGGAGTAACTTATCTGCCTAAAGAGTTGACGCGTTGTGCGTTCTGAGATGCTTTCCTGCTCACCACAGTTGTAAAGAGTGGTTATTTGAGTTATGAATAGTAGTTATTTGAGTTATGATCGTCCAATGAAATTTCAGACCTATGCTATAGGTCACTAGGGAACAAATTCAGACACATTGCTAATATTTTTACACTTCCACAAACTGTTGTAAATTAAAAAGCTAAAAGTAGCAGTGAACGACTGGATGGATTTGTTATTGAGACTGCAGGTCAGAGTGATGGCTGCATTTTGGGAGAGCCCACACTAAGCAGATTTGGAAAGGATTAACACACTTGATGCAGCTCACAAAGCGACCTATGATTAAATGAGGATTGGCCACTGTGGCTATGTTCCCAGCGAGTTATAAAACCCAGCTTCTGGAGCTAAGGCATGGTGCCAGGGAGCCAATATCTTGCACTGTGGAACCTTTGAGAGGAGAGAATTACCCGAAAGGCATTCAATTAAATTTCCCTCTCTGATTCTGTCAGCCTGTCTTGGATTTGTCAATTCAATAGTCACATCAGAGTACACTCGTGTGGCTGAGAAAAACGAGAGAAATGCAGTTTATTTCGTTGCCATATGGTATATCAAAAGTATTTGTCCGTGTGTAGGTGAAATTGGTTGCTTTAGACATGTCAAGGCTGTAGTTTCTACTTTGGATTTGTGCAGATGTTTCAAATTTTCAAATGTGGTAAACGCATATAGCCTGCGTATTCAGTAGTCGCCGTGAAACAAACAAGGATAACGT
This sequence comes from Pangasius djambal, assembly GCA_022985145.1. NCBI lineage: Eukaryota > Metazoa > Chordata > Actinopteri > Siluriformes > Pangasiidae > Pangasius > Pangasius djambal. The sequence goes on along the minus strand of CM040984.1, from coordinate 6,129,314 downwards.
AAGCCCTACTGCGTTTGTGCCCTTATAAACCTTTATAAGTAACCTCATACATATAACCTCATACAGCATAAAGTTTATAAGTACTTCTCAGTTGGAGCTTGTCGAAAACCAACCAACACAGTACTCTGTAAAAATCTAAGAAATTCTGTGAAGCACTGTGTAGATACCTTAATAAATAAATAAATAAATAAATAAATAAATAAATAAATAAATGTTTTATAAAGAAGTTTAAACTATAAAACTATAAATATTTCTTGTAACCACCCTGCCTTTAAAACTTCATCAGTGATCTTGTGTACACTGTCAGGCGGTTTTATGAGGAAACTGGCCGGTATGGTTTTCCAAGCATTTTAGAGAATCTGCCAAGGTTCTTCCGGAGATTTTGTTTCTTGCACTTGCTTCTGTTTCTGCAAGTAAAATCAGACAGACTTCAGTATGTATTGTTTTGCTTCCTGGTACTCAAACGTTGGTTTGGTTTACTGATCAGTTTTTATTAGCCATCTTTGTTAGGCTGATGTTTCAGGCTGATGGTTAGTTGTGTGATGATACAGTACAATATGTAACGACAGTTTATGTTCCTGTAGCCACAGTGGTCTAAATAATTTAAATTCTCTGTCATTCAGTTTAAAATACAACAGTTTCCAGGTAATTATTTTGTGGCCAAAATAAGATCTCTAGAAACTTACCTACTGGTATTAATATATTCATCCGTGGCAACAAGGAAATTAACTAGTCAATCGAGAAATCTGAGGGCTTGAAAGGGTTAAGGATACATCAAATGGCCTAAAGTACAAGTTGCCAAGCACTTCCACTGGACCCCGGCTCTCACATCCTGCCTGTGGAGAGCCAAAAGAGGCTGGTTCTGAGCCGTGGCACCTCATCAAAGCCCAGGTTTATCAGACACAGGAGAAAGAGAAGGGGATACTGGCAGGAGGTTGTCTCAGGGAGGATGTGTAGTTCAGCTCAACTGGCAAGACTCCGTTCAGCATGAGCTTTCTGCACACCATGCTTTCCTTGTCATAAGTGTGTACGAGGACTAAAAGCAGAAACAAGTCCCTGCCTACTCTCGAGCTCAGCACGCTTCCATTGCTTTGTATTTTTGCAGTCTGCTTTCTATAGAGCGAGAGTTGACTTGAGGATCAGCAAAGCAGGGAAGTGGACGAAGGACAGCAGGGCTATTTTAAGCTATGATCTGAGAGAGAATATAGAAGTTAGCATTAACTGTAGTGTATAGCCATTTTTGTCATGTTAGATAACCATAGGTCAAGGGAGAGTTGCACTCCTGACGTACTTATAATGTTTATACATCATTTTGATTGGTCAGAAGGTGCTGATTAATTTTCTATAACAGCTAGGACAGCAGTACCAACTGCAACCTTTATATCAATGTGCTTGTTCTGATTCTGAAAATCGCATTTCTTGATAAGAGTTTAATAATTTCATGAGAATTTAATTTCCTTTTAATGTCAAGAAATAAAAACAGGCTGGTGTGATGACGGAATGAATGTTTACAGTTGCTATAATGTAAGAGACAACAGGAACTAACTTGTGCAGCCATTCCACAACATTACATGTAACTATAAATGGATAAAAAGTAATCTGTTTTTCGCCAATAAAAAAAAGTGTTAGTGTGGGCAAATGCTGGTGAAGAAAACACTTTGGGATGTGCTGATATTGAAAATAATCAACTAAATAATCAACAGTAATGCTGCTTCATGTCATACCACCCTGTCATTAATTATTTTCATGTAACAGCCTGTCTCTTTATATTTTACTCCTTACTTATTAGCTTTTACTTGAAGGAAGGTGGCTAAGGTATTAGTTGGCATTATTCTTGTGAGTAATGGAAAGAGGTATAATTTTTTTTTTTCTGTTCTCGTCTGAACCACAAAAAAGAGTTCATTTCATAGTTAAATGGTTCCTCTCGAGGTTCAGTACAAGATGCTCCTTTGTTTTTTTTTGTTTTTTTTTTTCAAAAATGAAAGCAATGGCTTTTGACTGTTCGTACATTTATTGTATATAACAAATATGTTATAGCAGATATCAGTTCACAGCTTTTGCACAAGCCAGTGCTGTAGAAATTCTGTCCTGCAGGACTGAAATCAAGGACCAAACACTGAGGGCATGCCCCTTTTTTTTTGTTCAGTACCATTATGTTCTGTTTACGGACGGTCCGTACCCAATTGCACAAAATGCCTCTACTTCAGCAATACGCTGAGAACATCAGGCTAAAATCCAGTGCCTCACATCATTTATGACAAATGGCTTTCTCACCGTCAGCTTGACAGTGGTATTTTCTTTTCTATTACTGTTTATCATTGACTTCCAGTGTGATGAACTGCAAAGCAGGGTGCCTTATTTGTCACATCACTCTTTATAAGTGACACAGAGCCTCTGTCTCTGGCGCTACATTTGATTTATTAGATGACGGCAGTGAGAAGCATGGTGAATACAGCATGGCTGATTGTACAGGGACTGTGGCGACAAATCTACTAATCAGTTAAAGCTAGGTGCACGACTGCAGAGCCTGAGCGTCCATACACAACTATACATTTACTGCAATATTATAATCAGGCATAATTACTTGTTTAGCATGAACATCACAAAGCTGTCTAGAGGCCAGAGACAGACACGTTGGACAAGAAGTGTTAAAGATGCACAGATGACAAAAACTCTGAATATGGAAGAGTAAATAGTATTCAAATGCACAAAAGCAGCCTACCCAAAATTAATATAAGCATCTCAGTTACAGAGGTACTCAGTTACATGGACACCCTAAAGATGTCTGTGGATGTTCTTCCTTGGAAAGCCTAAAAATTGCACTTGCCAAAAAAAAAAAGAAAAGAAAAGAACAAAAAAAGTTTATAATCAAGTCTCAGTCACTGAACAGTCACTAACATCACTTCAACAAAAACACTAATGAAATCAGAAATGAATCTGATGCTCATACTCAAGACTTAGCACTGCTTGGCTCTATAGATTACAGTTATAGAAAAAAAAAGATTTATAATTGCACTATTGGGTTCCCTTTTGAGTCTTATTCCTCTCAAGATTTTCCCTCATGTCGTCTCAGGGAGTTTTTCCTCACCACTGTCGCCTCTGGCTTGCTCATTAGGGATAAATTTAAAATTTAAAATATATTCGGATTTCTGTAAATCTGCTTTGTGACAATATCCATTGTTAAAAGCACTATATAAAAGAAATTGAATTGAATCGAAGAATATCCTAGGCCATGTTAACAGCATAAATGATATACAGTACATTTTATCCTGTTTTCTGTGGCTTTCTGCTGTTTCACAAAACAGTGACTGCAAATGCACAGGTCAGAGTTCACCTAGATAAAGTTGGCACTACATGAAAGTAACCTCTCCTAACAGCAACTGCGCATCTTTTCGGTGAATCATTCTTTCCCCTTCAAAGCACTGTCTTTTCCAATGGGAGAATTTTATTTCTGTTTGGTTTACAGCTGAGGATGTAGAAAAGCAAGATGAAGCAAGGGGACAAAAACTGTACCTTACACTAAACTGTAGATTTCTGCTATTTATTTGTATTAAAAATAAATACAAATGAAAAACATCCTTGTACGAGATGAAGAAGAGGTCATGATCTCAAATCTGAAGGGCACAATAAAGAGTCTCTTACAGTGTTTACAGACAGAGACTCAGGTAAGAGTTTTTAAATAGCGACAACAGCTGTGAAGAAGCAGCTTAAGAGACTTATTCACACGTCACTTACTGTGGCAGTCTGGCAGGTGGCGCAAGGTTTACTGGCATCGGTGTGCTGCTAAAAGCACCGCTGCTCTCACCCTGGGTGTCAGGTAATCCCACTGATTCATCTCTTTACCTACGAGTCAAGGATCCTCTCTGTCTCTCCTCACGTTCCTTCATGCATCTCTATCTCTCAGACAACAGACACAACTCGTACATACTCGAACAGCCACACGGCCATGCCGGATGTTATTATTTGCATTGGCCAACTCAGATTCCTTGTGCTTAAACGCAGCGTAAGGATATAAAAGTTTACATATTTGCATGTTAATCTGTGAGATGCCAACACTGCTAACAAGAAAATCATAGCAGGGAGAGAGAAAAAATGGAATTTTATCACAAAAACCCTACATGTGTCAGTAGAGATGGCTTTTTTTTTTTTTTTTTTTTTTTTTTTTTTTTTTTTTTTTTTTTTTTGCTTACAGATGTTCAACAACTAACAGTGGGAAAACATTATATCAAAATTACTACTTAAAATAATTAGAAGCTCCAACCTTTTTTTTTTTCCTCAGCAAAGTGACTGCAGTTCTGCCCACTTGGTTTCTATTGACTCACAAGACCACGGTTTGTGAATTCACAGGTCAAAGTTCACCTAAACATTCGATACCAAAAGCAAATGCATGTCGTTCACATTCCACGTCCTTTCCCCTTCAGTGAATTGGCTTTTCTGCTCAATGAATTTTATTCACGTTTGGTTTGACTGCTGCTTAACCTGAGAAAAAAACAGGACAGAGTCATCTTCTGGTGTGTCCCATATCTCAAATCGTAAATGCTACAACTAAACCGTAAATATTGGCACATTTGTGTTTGTGTCAAAGAGGCAAATTTACTGTTGGACTTGAGAAGATTTACAATCTTGTTGCACAGAAGGTTTAAAAGCTGTGTTTACATGTAAACACTGTAGGAATAAGAAAGAGCATGTGGCAAGCAGGGCTACTGTACGGCCACTTACACAAATGTTAAATCGTTTACGTAAAAATTGTGCTGTTTATGGTTGGTTTTTCACTTCATGGTATCAACCATTGTAAAACAACCATGGTGCAAAAGGTCATGTCGTGGCTGTTCTGGGATTTTAACTTTAACAACATTCCAATAACTACGTTTACATTTATGGCATTTGGCAGACACCCTTATCCAGAGCGACATACATTTATCTCATTTATATAGCTGAGCAGTTTAGGGTTAAGGGGCCTCGCTCAAGGGCCCAGCAGTGGCATTGTATAAATGAGATAAATGTTACTGTTGTTGAGTGATCCCTAACATCCCTATGATAGGGATCCCTATGATCCCTATGCATCTCCCTTTTAGGATGTCTTACACAGAGTGTTGCATAAGCATTAAACTTCAACATTTTGTAGTGTTACAACTTGGAACTAAAATGGATTGAACTTGGAATATATGCCATGAATCTACACAAAACAGCCCATGATATTTAAATGGGGGGGTGGGGGGGGTGTTCCATTATAGTTTGCAAAATTATTTAGAAATAACAAATGTTACAGCTGTGATTGTGTAAGTATTCACTCTTATTGCTCACATAATTAATTAAATAGAGTCGACTTCTGTCCAATTATAATGCCGCATGATCTCAATATAAATAGGCCTGTTCCTGAAGACCCTGGAGCTTCTTAGAAAACATACACCATAACACCATGGTGAAGACTTCGTACTCAGGACTCCATCAGTGGACAGTGGATAGATTTTAACCAACCGGACTTCTTGCGAAAACTGTGATGGATTTACTGGTTGCTCAATTGCACCATTTGTCCATATAGTACATAATAATACAAGGGATTTATTTATAATCGCACTATCCGTTGCACCCAGATGAGGATGGGTTCCCTTTTGAGCCTGGTTCCTCTCAAGGTTTCTTCCTCATATCGTCTCAGGGAGTTTTTCCTTGCCACCGTCACCTCTGGCTTGCTCATTAGGGATAAATTCACATATTTACAATATATATAGATTTTTTTAAATCCATTTATTTCTGTAAAGCTGCTTTGTGACAATGTCCATTGTTAAAAGCACAATACAAATAAATTGAATAAAACTGAATTGAATTGAATTGAATTGAATTGAATTGAATTGAATTGAATTGAAGACTATGTAGCTATCAAAATACATCAAAGAACAAAGTTCTGGAAAAGTAGGAAAAATAGGGTTTGGTTATTCTGAACATCCATCTGAACATAACATCATTAAATCCATTATTATTAAAAATGGAAAGAATTCAACTCTGCCTACCAGAAATCTGTGACTGGTTAAAGAAGGCATTAGTCAGAGAAGCTAGAGAAGTAGATTCATGACATATAGTCCCAATTAAGCCCATTTCAGTTCCTGATTTTAACACAAAATGTGGAAAGTTCATGAATGCTAATGCAATGCACTGCAAATATTCTGTAATCATGTATATGCCCATATTTTTTTATCTTATATCCACTTCCAACCCTCTGCCATATCCCCTGAACAGCTTTCGGATCCTCTCAGCATCTTGTTGACCCCCTACCCCCAAATTCTTCCTGATACAGCTGTTATAATTACCAGACTGCTTGGCCAGATGTCACACACTGCATTCTGTAAATAACATGACCAAGAAACATTTTTCCTAATTATTTCTGTGAAAATCTTTCCTTCTATTTTGGGATGCTAGTTTATCGATAGATACATTTCATTTTTGACATCTTAGAATGCTATTCCTGTGGTGATAAATCATAAAGCAGAGGTGTATTTTCCTTTTTTTTCCCCATTTAAAAAGTCTGGCTGATGCAAGCTATTGCACTCATCTGTATTTTTTTTTTAACGTTACAAAAATGTACAAAAGGCTGTTGCAGAGCAAAAAAAAAAAAAAAAAAAAAAACACTACTAACAGCCATGTTGTGGCTGGAATCATTTTCTTCCTCTGAAAGTTTTGCTTAGATTGACATCACCCCACACAAGCATCAGACTCAGGCAGGAGGTGTAGCTTTTAACTGTTCCTATAGGTTCAACTCAAAGTTAACACAATGGCAGACTCAGAAGAAGGGCGTCTGTCATGTCTGAGCCTGAATTCACTGACAAATCATTTGGAGGTAGAACAACAGAAGGCACAAGCTTCTCCCTGGAAAGAACCTGGTGGTGTAGCTTTGGGAAATGGTAAGCGATGCTGAAGGAGACAGAGCACTTCTCTTTTGGGGAACGGTGCCTGACGCCTCCTTAGACGATTTCTTTGTAAACACAAATGACACCACGGCTGAAAACAAATCAGGATGTATAAACGATAATGCTGAGATTTCTGCTCTATTAAACCCCTATGTTCTGGAGACATTTATTCAAGGCCAAACGTCAAGCTATCAGTCGAGTATATTTGTTAAAAACATGAAGCTTCCTCCTTCTTTACAGATATTTGACAGGAAGAGCCACACCTACCTACCACCTGACCGGATGCATGTGTAGGGTTTTGTCAAACTATTTGCTGTGAATTGCACATGACTT
>CM040984.1:6072990-6097078 GCA_022985145.1 Pangasius djambal | reverse complement strand
AATCATCTTTGGGCAATCCTCCAGGAGGCTTGGAGTAATATATCAAGTCAATGTTTGAATAAACTGACTGCTCGGATGCCTAGTGTTGTCCCTTATTATCAATGCAAAATGGTCACTAACTAAAGAGGATTTATGCTGATATTGCCCAAAAACCCTATTTTGTTCAGGCATTTCCAAACTTTTGGAGGGCAGTGTATACACAGTATAGATAGATAGAAAAATAAATATTCAATCAACATTGTAAGCATGTGCTTTGTTCTCTTTTTTCCATAATAATCGTAATGATGTGCTTATGTGCTCCTTTATGGCCACTTAAACCTGAATGATTGATGCGCCTGAAGCCTTCCATACTCTAATCCACACCCTGGCATTCACCTGTGTTTGCATAATTATCGTCCATACAGTATTTTCTTCATTTTCAGTTATTAAGTTTACTGGTTCTTACTAATATCCTAAACATACCCACGTTTCGTTTTTTTCTTCCTTTGCCTATTTTTTCTCAAAGCATCCATCTTTCTTTAGAAGGCTGATAATTAGATCAGGATTAATCTTTCTGTATCACTTTTTTCTGCACAAGAATTTGAAGACACACATTTAGATCTTTGAGTTATGAGTCACTAGGAGATTTATAATCATCTTCTAAAACAAAAGTAGTCGCAGAATTATAGAATGGCATCGAAAGTATCATTCCAGTCACTGCTCTGTTTCTAAATGTTTTGTTGCAACTTGCTATTTTTGCTGAGTTCCACTCAGGCAATTTTTCTTGTTTAGTACACCAAAGCAGACACTGAGTATATTTTATGCTGCTGTGACTTCTGTTAGATGCAAAGTGTCTTTCTGCTTTCACTTTAACCCCAGACTTACATTCTTCACTCTCATAATCAGAGACAGCTGGTCACGATGTTAGATGGGGCAGCTAAAATGTAATATCTATCAATAGTGCAACAACAAAACTACACACAAACACACACACACACACACACACACACACACACACACACACACACACACTTAAAGGTAGATCGCCAGCTGCATTTGTAATTTTTTAAAAAATATATAATTATTTATTAAGTCCATAATGCCCTACTGACTTCGTGCCATGTTTTCTCCGATTACCAAAGATGATAAACAGAAAAGTTGTAACCCTTTTGTTCAAACCAAAAAATACTAAACTTATTGTTCTGTTATTTGTCCTTTTGTAAAATCTGCACTTTGATTGGACAATGTGTCCAATCTCCTAGTCTGGCTACTTTTAGTTTCTACTCCACAAGCATTTTGATGAAGAAAAAAAAAGGATGATGGAGTTAAAAAATTTACATGACAGCCTGCAGGAATCTACAGTCTGGACTAGAAAGAAATCAGCCTCAGCATCATTCTGGCTCCACAAACACAAAAGCTTAAGATATTTTTAAAAAGTAATCTGATGTGGATGCCAAAAATGAAACCTCATATTAATATCTTTTTTATGTGGAAGACAGGGGGTCTTAGTCCTGCTAGACCACACTGAAAAAAGGGCTCACTGAATTTACTTAATTCAAATGTGTACATCGGTTCCATGTGATTGAACTGAGTTACATTAACACAGTTTGTTTTCGTACATCCAGCATGATTTCATCTTGTAGTTTCAAAGCACTGAATAAATCAAACTCCATGCTCTCACCTGAACTGAAGATTGAACAGAAGTATAAGTAGTTAAGTAGTTTAAATTATAAACTAAACTGCGTTTATACTTTAGTTATATTCCCTGTCAGTCCCAACGTCCTTGTGAGATTTCATAATGTAATTGCTTTATGTTAATACTACACGCTCACTCTACATAATTCAGTCTAGAAATGAGAAACTTGTTTAAACTAAGTTTGACTGACCACATATTCCTTTTTTTCAGTGCACTGATATCAGTCATCACTTCTCCTAACCATATATTTTTCCTTTCAGCTTTACTGAAGTTGTAATAATAATAATAATAATAATAATAATAAATCCTCATATTATAAATTGCATTCAATACTTCGAAACCCATTAATATTATATAAGGCTTTAAACGGCACTAATTCTATACTCTTTGCCTGGAGCTGATAGGAAGACGTAAAGATAAATTGAAAACCAGCTGCTCTGTTATGCTGTTGGGGGCATTTTACTGGCATATTTTGGATCCACTTGTCCCCTTAGAGGGAAAGGTCACTGCAAATCAATACAAAGTGGCTGATCATGAGGACTCATTATTTGATGAGTATGAAAACGTTGTAAATCATATGTTAGGGACTTCACAATCAACAGATTTTAACCCAGTTGAACAACAATGGCAGATTCTGGGGCAACATGTTAGAGAGTGCCATCATCAAAACACCAAGAGAGGGAATATCTTTTAGGAGAACAGTGTTTCATCCCTGTAGTCAAGTTCCAGAGACTTCTACGCCAAGAATTTAGCAAGTTTTTTTTTTGTATATAGATTATACTTATCCCTTTGAAGTCATAGCATGTTATCTATTCATTCGACTTAATGTTTTTTTTTAATGTTGATGTTGTTTTTTTTTTATTAAACAGCAATTAGTTCTGGTCCACTAATTGTATTTCTTGAGCAGTGTCCAACAGTAATATATATTTATATATAATTACATTTAGTATAACCACACTGGGATGTTTCACTGTTTATATGTCCACTCGTCTGTGTTCACCACGTAAAATTCCCTGTTCGGAACCGTCGGCGAAATCATCAGCAAACATGGCAAACAAAACTTTTGACTTAAAATATGAACGCTCATCAGACGAAGATGAAAACAAAGAAGGGATGCCACTTTTACCGGGAGCACCTTTAACGGAAATGTACAAATCAACGTGAGCTAGCTAGCCAGGTAGCCGACATGCTATATAGTGACTGTAGCTTCTTGGGTATCTATTTCCACTTTTTTGACCATATTGTGTCCGGAATGTCAGTTACTCAATATTAATTTCTTGTTTAACTGATGTGTAACTGTTGTATAAAAGCAATATTGCACTCACAGTTGTGCGGTTATACTGAATATCGGCAGGGGTGTGATTAGCTATAGCACTCGTACGTACCTGCGGCAAGTCACAGCCGTGCTGGTATTCAGTATAACCGCACTTTTGCGATGTTGCTTAAATAACTACTAGGAATTATTCAGTAACTACAATGAAACAAATAACAGAATGTAGGTATAAAAGTGAAGAAAGTGAGTCTGGACATGAGAGCTCCTGTGACTTAAGGAAGTTCAACTCATTCGACTCAAAAAATCTGCTTCAAATATTCTTCCATATAGTAGCAGCTACTAGCCTACAAAAACCTTATGTAACTATCACCAGTGCAAGGGCCTATCGGGAAAAAAAAAGCCTTATACATACGCCCAGCATGAGCTCACAGCTTACACTGTAGGCTTCCAATTCAACATCACCTGCACTTTCACAGAGTTAATCCCACACATACACGAGTTTTCCCTTAGATCAAGCTTTACTGACCTGAATAAAATATTGTCAGGTGTTATCTGCCTATGCCTGACTAAACAGTGGTTTTGGCTAAACAGTTAAATGAGTATGTAATTATGGTATTTAAAAAAAAAAAAATCAGTCATCAGCCATTCATAGATAACAGACTTTTTTTTTTTTTTGCAATTTGAATGGCTGTTTAATTTGGAATGGGCTTTCTTTATCTGCAAATTAGACTGTTCTCCTCATAGCAAAAAACCATGCACAGTAAGTAATCTCTGTATAAGCAGACCATACTGAATACGCTTAGAACTGCTTAGTCTTGGGCTGAATAAATGATAAATGTCCAAAGTGCTTGTTGGTTGAAAAAAAAAGACATTTAAGAACGTTTATTCTCCTAAAATTTTAAATACCCTCTAGGCAGAGATAGGAAGCAACAAAGAAATGCAATTACAGTTCCTTTATGTCAGGATGCAGGTGAGGATGCAGGTGCAGGTACACAGTGATTTATTGTTGTAGCAAACAGGACAAAGATGTAATCCAAAAAAATGTGGTCAAAAAACAGACAAGGGTCAGGCAATGAGCAAACAACACAGACGAGGGCAGGCGGAAGCAAAAGGTGAACAACAAAGCTATGAAAAGCAGAAAAACTACAGCAGTAACAAAAGGCTTGATAACGACCAGCACAAAAGAACAGAGAGCGTATACTTCACAATGCATGTGTGAACTGAAAGTCCTTAAATACTGTGTGTGTGGCTGTGACTATGATTGAGTCTAGGTGTGTGAGATTAGCAATCAGGTGAGTGTGAACGTGAGAATTTTTGAATGTTGTAGTCCTCGGCGGCCATATTTGTAGGCCGTGCTGAATTCTGGGATGTGTAGTTAGACGCCGATTCCGACATCGACATGACACTTTACTTAATACTATGCTTAAATCTGTTCCTTTCCCCCAGTATCTGTACTTCATTTGAGTTTTTGTTTCACCTGACACTTTTGACTTTTACTCACCAAATTTCAAAATAAAAATCTCTACATTCTACTCACTGCTTTTCCAAACTTCATTACGTTTCTCCTTAATCATATACTTTTAAGGATTAGAATCCTAACAAATATAAACTGTAGCTGTAATCTATCTAGCTGTAATCTATCTATTTCTTTCTAACAACAGCTTTATAATGTATATATATATGTATATATATATATATATATATAATATATATGCACTGTGTATATATGTACTGTGAACCTTTCTCGGAAGCTTCTGGGTAAAAAAAAAATAAATATTGTGCCTCCTATTTGTATCTGTATTTGTTGCATGTGTACGTATTATCTGTTCAGTGTGTTAGTAATCAGCTACACCCCTAATATTGCTACATTAAAACATAATCCATCAACTTTACCCATGGTATTTCTGTAGTTATCGTAATTTATCACATAGTTGAAGATAAGCTCATTGGAATCACACCTGAATCATTTCCCCATTGTTTCTTAGGTCTTTGCTTACAGCAAATTCATCATTTGCTGCAAGATGTTCAGTTGGATGCTGTATTTACATCTCATTAACTAACTCTCTTAATGACAGCCATTTCTTCAAGAAAAACAAGTTGTTCTTGTCTCTGTGGCATGTCTGTTTATCAGTTACAAACCACTGGACAGTACGTCCCTTAGGGTTAAATGAAATTACCTGCGGCAAACATATTTTTATGGTGCATACTCAGACTAAGGTGCAATAAAGCACGAATGTGTTTTGGAAATCTGGTAGCAAAGGCAAACATAGCCTGCCTTAATTGTAGAGCTAACAGATGCACTCGTGAGACCCTGCTACCTCCCACTTCTCTTTTCCTCTGTTTTCATTAGATTCAGTATGACAGTGCAGACCTTAATGAAGAAAACATCTGGTGGCTGAAGAACACAAAGCTCACCGAAAGTGATGGTAATTTCTTAGTAATGTCCTTCTGTGTCTCATAAACAGAGTGAGAGCAGTAAATATGTTTACACACTTAGCGTACATCTGGACAGAAATGTAAGAGTTAATAAAAGAGATTCTGCTATGTGTTTTTAGAGCAGATGGTAGGGGAAAAAAAAGCTGTGTTATTGGAATTCTTATTGCATTGGCGTCTCGGACATAGATACAATATTGCAACAGACAATCCTACACATTAAGAATACAAAACAATAAAGGATCAGCATGAAAGTGCTCATATGCCAAGAGATAGAGTTAGTGCAGTTTGTTGTTTAGCATTGGGGGAAAGCTACTATTTGAAGACGAAGAAAGAAGAAAGCCTTTATTTGTCACATATTCATTACAATACAGTGAAATTCTTTTCTTCGTATATACCAGCTTGTTAGAAAGTTGGGGTCAGTGCGCAGGGGTAGCTATGATGCGGCGCAGCTGGAACAGAGAGGCTTAAGGGGCTTAGGTTTACTTAATGCTAATCTGCGCATTAAGTAAGAAATAAAACTTGATGATGCTGTTATTGGAAAATAATCAACAGCATGGTGGTGTAATGTGGCTTAAAGTCAACCCGAAGCTCATTATTTTCCATAAACAGCATGTCATGAAGTGTTTTATTCCTCTTATATCACAACAATTTGCCAGAAATTACAATTAAGTAATTAAGTACTTATTTATGAAAGAATTATCAATGGCATACTTCTGTTTATATCCATTTATAGATACTAGTCATGTTGCAGAATGTCCACAAAACAAATTAGTTCATGTTATCACTTATGTTATAACAGCTATTTCCCTCACCAGCCTCTCTTTTTCTCCCTTCGAAGTGATTAAGACAGAAATGCAGCTTGTCATGTTACAGAAAAACACAATACCTTCTGTATTTAAGACTTTTCCCTGTCAGGAAATTTAAAATTACAGCCTTACCTTTGACAGTTGCAAACTGCCGACACTGGAGACTCCTTCCAAAAATTTTCCCTACAGGAAATTTCACCATATCAACAATTACATATGTTTTTATAATCTGTTTAAGTGGAGCTGCTATACAAGCCTCTGTCTAAGTTGTCACTATAGAAACAAATGAATGCATTAATATAAACCTGTGATTTGCCACTACTATCAGAGCTGCTGTTATAGAAAATTAATCAACACCTTCTGACCAATCAGGATCTAGAATTTAACAGCACTGTGCTACCATACTGTGCTATAGCTCACAGAGTGCAGACAGGAGACCAATTTGTGGTGACAGAGGTTAGAATCTTGAATAATAGACTGGGCTTAATAGTTGAATTGCATGAAGAAAATCAAGCACGGTTTGATATTTTAAGGCCCCAAAGGCAAATGGAAGTCAAATATATTCATAATTCATTACAAACAGTAGTGACTTTTTATTTTTACCTTTAAGCCTCTTTGATAAAAGGTCATTGCAATCCTTCACAAGACCCAGGGGGTATTTAATTATTTGGATTGTCATTTTGAAACTGTTATCTGAATTAACACTGCTATCACAGGGACCCGAGTGATTTTCAAACAGGGATTCAACCCCCACAAAAGCTCTCGGCCATTCAGTGTAAGGGGAACATGTCTTTCTTAAATTATTTCTTAAATGATTCTCATTCTCAACTCCTACCTTTTGAGGTGTATAGCAAAATAATATTTAAAGGTTATATCTAACATTACCTGGTTCTATTCAAAATTCATTTCTAATGCAGTTAGTACATGTTTAATTACATTCACATGTTCTGTTTCTTTTATCACGAGGGACTCTTCAAAACAATTATTTTTAAAGAGTGTCTAAGTATGATAAACGACTAAAACTACAAAGATTATGATTAATTTTATCTGTACATAAGAAAAACAATTTTACTGTTTTTTTTTTTTTTTTTTTGTAATTGATTTTAATTGAATCTAAACTTGTGTTTAATGTACCAGGCAGTAAAATGGGGGGAAAAAAAGAAGAAAAAAAAAAAAGGAAAACCAGAGAAGCATTCTGTATGGTTTATTAAGCTGTCAGAGTATTTATTTATATCCATTAAACCTCAGGTGAAAGAGCTGCAGGTCACATGAAAATAAGCTGCCACACAGAAGATGCTTAGCATTGCTTTGACATACTTGCAGAGTGTGACCACTGTTTGTCTTATTTTGAAGGCAACCCTGTAATAAAGTGCAAACCATTCACCCCGCTAATATCTTTATTTAAGAAGAATAACAGAGTATCAGCCCCACCACTGAAATGTCTAAAATATTGAATAAGAGTCCTTCTAGGCATGTTGCCCTGCTGCAGTTCACTGACAAAGCTCTTCATGCAACACTGACATGCAATGAATGAATCATGTTTAAAATGGATGAAATGGTTTGTAATAATTCCATTCTCTGTTAGATGCCAGTGTTCCTCCAGCCATGAACGGCGCTTGGCTGGAGGCTAATTAACCCTGCGCACACTGCGGCGCTACGTGTCAGATCCCGTCACCAGTGAATCTTCACATAAGCGCTTGAAATATACATAAACTACATGCAGCCATTGTGAGCTATACAGTAATGTGCAGGGATGGGAAAACAAAGGTATTTAGCTTGACCATGGTCACGGCAGCACTACACAAATAAAAGAGCAAGGATATGAAAAATAGTCGTAACACTCCTCATGTATTTCGATTCTATAAACAGCGATCAATTACTGTTGCAGCTCTGAAAACTGGAGACTGTAGTCCAATTAACTATAGAAACTCACATGAAAAGTGAAATGGTAAAGGTTAGAAGCAGGGCTAGCAATTAAAGTGTTAGCAAAGTAAGTAGCGATAGCGATGCAATCGTGCAATTTATTTGTGCTGAGTCCACTCTGTTCTTTTTGCAGAAATCAGAGCAAATGAATGTAGCATATGTTGGATGCCAGATGTGCTTTGGTTGATTGGCGACACCAGGCTCGTGGAAAAATTAAGTAATTATTAATAATTCATTCATTCATCTTTAGTAACTGCTTTATCCTGCTCAAGGTTACGGTGGATCCAGAGCCTATACGGGAAACACTGGGAGCGAGACGGGAATACACCCTGAATGGGACAGTATCCCATTGCAGGACACCATACACACGCACGTTCACACATTCATTCACAACTATGGCCAATTTAGAGCAGCCAATTCACCTAAGAGCATGATTTTTAAAGGTGAGAGAAAACCAGAAAACACGGATAAAACCCACACGGACACAAGCAGAACATGTGAAACTCCACATGAACAATTTGGCCTCACGATTGAATCAGAGACTGTGGAGCTGTGAGGCATTTCATTGTATTTGATTTGATTTGATTTGATCTTATGTTAGAGCTTAGCTCCAAACCACTGTCTCATTTGAGACATTTCGTTGCAGAAGACGCTTGTAGGAAGTTACTAGGGATTGACGACTACAAATTTAAAGATATGCTCAAAATCAACTACTCTGGGATGTACGAGGAGTTTTGACCTCATTTCCTTCCCACATGAGAAACAGTACTTCTGCAGCAAATTGCATTTCTAGTCAGGCCATCAAAGCCAAAGAACCGCCGTTATCTGGGTTCATACCATAAATAACTGTCTAGCGGATGTAAATTTCCTTAAATGTGAATTGAAAATGTAAGTAGTACGTTTTATTTCAGTTAAACTGGCAGATAACTCATTTTCTGCCGAGTCCACATTACAGATAAGCAGCAATCATGGAGACACCTCATTACGAAGACCTACCAAACAAGCTGAGCCAAGCAAAGAATTTGAAAATCATTTCAGTAATAGCCTATTTGTTTTGCTGAATGCAATATTATACAGCAGACAGGTTTGAGCTCATTCCAAGAGTGTAACAGCGTTCTGTCCCTGCACGCTGCAGATTCATTTAATTAACTGTTTATTAAGCCCTTCATGAATTGAATCAGGTGTGTTGTACTACCCTGTGACTGGATTTGGACAGCGTTGGTGTGGATGAACCTGATGTAACAACCAATAGACACATTTGAGCTTTTTTTTTTTTTTTGGTCATGCAATCGATTTTAATTCTTGTTTTTAAGACTGTGATTATGCAAAGGGAGTCATTTGTACCATTGTGGCAATTTTTGTGGTATTTTTTTTAATTATACTTGAACTGCTGTATTTCTACCTAGGAACTAAAATTTCAGATGTAAAACAGGAATCTTAAGATCTGTATATTAATTGAGACATTTTCAAGACACATTTTAAAATGGTCAAGAAACAGATATGTGCAAAGTAACAATTACAAATCAGTTGATAATCCTGCTAATTGCTGCATGTGATGTGCTTTGGATCGTTGTCCATTCATTATTAATGTGCTCAAGCTGACCAGTGTTAAGCTAATATAAAATCAAAAGTATTTCATAAAGTCACCACACTGTATCTGTGATGTTCATACAGACAATATGCAAGTTACATATACTTCTTTACTTGATATACAGGATGGGTAAAATTTGGCATTAAGATTACGTTAACTAACATTTTTTTACTGGATTAATTAACATTATGGTCAAAAATTAATCAAATGGTTGATTTGGTAAAATGGTTTCTATAGTAACAACGTACACAAGGACTTCGGGTGGACGCACCACATAAAATGATTAAAATGTGTGTATGAAGTGTTTATTTAACATTTTTGGAAGGAGTCTCCAGTGTCAGTGCTTCGTAACATACAGAGGATTTCTTTTCTTGTCTTTTTAACTTCAAGACAGAAAAAAAGAGAGGCTGATGAAGCAATGACTGTTTATAGCTGCTAAAACATAAGTAGTAACAGGAACGAGCTTGTTTCGCACAAGTTTCACTAAATTAAATGTAACAATAAACAGATAAAACGTAGGCAAAAACATGATATTCTTTAATATATAAAATTATTGGGGATAAAGTTGGAACACTGTTGTGCTATAAGAGATGATTTATTCCTCTTATACCATAGCAATTTCCCAAAGCTACACAATAGCACATCCCTTTGTGTTTTATTCATTACATAACAAACTCTCAACTTCAGCATTAATACATCATAAGTGATGCTGGCAAAACATAAAGTTTAATTTAACATTGATGGTGCTACTAAATTTGAGCAAAAATTAAATGCTTGAAATATGAGGAATTTGGACATAATGGTGCATGTGCCACTGGTCTTTTGGATTTTTCGTATTTTGGTTTTTCTAATAAATATTGGAACCCACCATTCAGTCTTACAGATGAATATAAATATAAATTCTATAATATAAATAGAAGAATTAAGGCATTAGTTCATATTGGTTGTTGTAGATGTGTTTTTACTCATGGATGGACAGATGTTCATTATGCAGTTTATTTAGTTCATTATATAATCAAATTTCAGTTAATAAAGAATTAATGACTATGTTAGAAATGCTTAGGGTATATTAATGCTGACAATCATGGTTTGCTTATCTAATGCAGTAAATATGTAAGTAAGTAATATGTTACTGATACATATCACCTCACCCTGTTTACATCACCTTGTTCACATCGCCAAAGAATCACATCGACGTATGATTCAATGTATAAATTTATCATCTCATGATGGTTGATAAAGCAGGACAGCAAAGCAAATCTGTGATGCAGGGTTCTAAATGAAAAAGCTATATCTGCAGATGAATGAAAAGGTACATTCCTGTTTCTATGAATTATAAAGGAGTTGAAAAGAGAGCTCAGCCAAAAAAAAGGAGTGGAGGGAGTGCAGCACAATCTAATTCAAATCCTTGACCTACTCCAAGCAGAAAGAGCTGAAATAAATAAAAGAAAATTGCCTATTTCACTTACTGAGTGTTTCCTGATGAAAAACATTCTGAACTGGATAAGGGAGTTTTGAACTTCTATATTTTTTGAGAGAATTTCCTTTATTTGTTTTTAGCTTGGGGGATCTAACGTTGTATGCATACATATACAGTGTGTATATATATATATATATATATATATATAGAATGGTGCGTTCCAATATTTATTAGAAAATCCAAAATTCCTTGGTTTGTTAAATTTAACAGCGACATCAATGTTAAATTAACCTTTTTTTTTTTCACCATTACTTATGATGTATTAATCCTGAAGTCGAGGCTTTAAGGAATACACACACTACATACTAACTGGCCATTTTAACTGGAACACCTTTACACCTGCTTATTCTAGCAATTATCAGCTAGTCATATGGCAGCAGCTTAGTGCGTAAAATAATGCCGATACAGGTCGAGAGCTTCAGTTAATGCTCACAAACATCAAAATGGGGAAAAATGTAATTTCAAATGACTTTGACTGTGGCAGATGTGTTGGTTTGTGTATTTCAGAAACTGCTTATCTCTTGGGTCTCCGGCATTTACACAGAATGGTTCGGGAAAATGGCACGAAAATGCCTTATTGATGCTAGAGGACAAAGGAGAATGGCCAGACTGGTTTGAGCTGACAGGAAGTCATCACCTGGTCTTTTTCCAATCTTCAACTGTCCAGTTTCATTGAGCCTGTGGCCTCAGAGTTCTATTCTTGGCCGACAGGAGTGGAATCCTATGTGGTCTTTGGTGTTCTCTACAGTTGTGAAGAGTGGTTGTTCGAGTTACCATAACCTTAATGTGTGAATGAGTGTGTTAATGTGTGTATACTTGGTGCCCTGAGATGGACAGGGATCCAGGATGTGTCCCGACTTCGCACCCAGGGTTCCCAATTAAAACAACTAAATTACTGAACGAATTACTGGCTATTGTGAAAATCAACAAATAAGGGAACAAATAACACCATACAAACTAGCATTAGACTAGCATTCCACTATGCGTTTAAAAACGTAAGTATATCATTTGACAGATACCTTTATTGTTGTGGGATCTTGGAAATTCAACATGTTGTGTACTGTGTGTACTTTTCATACCCAGATGATGTACGAGAACAACTACTAAAAGTATGAAAAGCTGCATATTCTTTAAAAGACATTTAAAACCATTAAAACCATTTAACCCCCTTAGGGTTTACACGTATACGTGTTTAAAGTAATATTTCATGACATGAAACTCATTACACTAAAATGTAGGAAACAATCAACATGACAGTTATCATTTTCTTAAAGCTGTCCTACCTAACCTCAGTTGCCAACTGGACAACATGCGGACAATAATGAACATTGGGGTTTCAAGTGAGACCACAAGAAAAGCAAATGCGGAAACCACAGCAGTTCTCTAATTTTCCTTAGACAGAGGAGGAGGGAGGAAATGAATCCCAACACCATTTAAAGATTTATCACTCTAGAAGAGCAATATCCCACTCAATCGCTATTTCATGAGGTTGGGGGTCATTTTTAGGATACTTTCAAATGATGGGAGTTAACTATATAGTCTATATTTCAGAGAATAATTCAACTAAAAAATCTTATAATACATTATGAGAAATACATTTACAAATACATTTCATATCAAGTCAGTTAGACACATATCAGATGTGCCTGTACAAGCATGTGTGATAACAGACCATAAACATGTCAGTTTTCTGAGATCTGTTCATCTGCTACATGGCTGTGGATCTGTAATTTATAATTATCCCTGCCAATATAGCTACAAGAATATTGTATAAATAGCTACGAGAGCTGTATACTGTAGATATCCTTATTAGAGAGAATGAAACAATCTTGTTGCAGAAGAAATTTTAATCTGATCTGCGTTCATTAATGAAAAGTGAAGCATGCTAGGTTTAACAGCTTGCCATTTTCTGCATATGTAATGCAATCAGTGATTACTTAATTATTCTATAAAGTTTATTAAGTTAGATGAACTGTGTATTAGCACTGGTTTGTACACTATTAATTGTCTATCAGGTTAAACATAGAACTTCATAATGCGATTTCTGTCATTTTTTTAAATGTAATTTTAATTTAAATTTTTTTTTTCTTAGTTAGTTGTTAAATGACTTTGATCAGTGGATATCAACAGCAGTACCAGGGCTCACTGCCCTGCACGGTTCCATCCTCCCTCTGCCTCAAACACTCCTCACCTCCTCATAGTGATAATGTGCTGAGGAGACCTTCATGACCTGAATCAGGTGTGTTGGGAGCTAAAGCTGAATCTTTGCAAGGCACTGAGTCCCTAATCCTGGAGTTCAGAATCCCTGCCAACCTTTCAAATATTTGTTTTCACAAAGTTTAATTAAAGTATTTACTGATATATTAACAAAGATTTAGATTTTGAACTGGTGCTTATCCAAAGAAACAGTATGTAGAATTTTGTTAAACTTTATTTTATTGTGAATATGGCAGTAAAAAGCAGTTTAACTATTATAAATTCACACTCATAACATCAGTCAATCAATCCAAACAGCTGTAATTCTACATACAGTGCTCTCTAATGAAGACTTGATTTTACATTCAAGGGTACATAGGGTCTGATGTATACACTTATGTTTGCTCTAAAAAAAAATAATCTATTTGCTTATCCCTCCCAGGAGGCCCCCTAATCAATTCTTAGTTACTTTTGTAATAATAAATGAAAGTTTTACAAATAAATGCAACATATTATATGGTGCATGGTGTGCAGTGAGTAGCATTGCCACGTCACTGTTCCAGGGTCTCCAGCTCAATCTATAGCTCAGGGTGCTCCCAAAAACTGGCGATGCTAAATTCCCCCTAGGCGTGAATATGAATACACTGCAATGGACTGGCATCATCCAAGGTGTAACACGCCAAGTGTTCATGATCGAGACAAGACTTGTCAGAGACATCTGGCTCTTTTGTGTGATTTGTACCAAATATATGCATTGTGTTTTAGACCAGGGACCAGAGACACCTTCAAGTGTAAAATGAATTTGCCTACTTATTGAAGCCATAGTGCATTATATTCCTAAACTTTCCAATCAGATAACATGCTAGGCCAACACTGACATTGTTTATAGGCCTACTTGTTTCTACCTCTTGTACTTGTTACGAATGGTGTTTTGAGAAATCCTAGAGAGTCCCCCTGTCGATGTTTCAAGGGTCCCACCTGAAGAATCACTCATTTAGATGTTTATGTTTTGTATTGCTTAGAGAAGATAATATTTAATAGGGATTGGGAATCATATGGAAATTTACCAGAGGTATTGCATCACTTGGTAGCATTTGCCTAGCACCTTAGGCATGGTTTTTGAGTCTACAGAATTTTTCGTGGGATTATATTATGCACTTCATCCAGGTGACACCCCAGTCCCAATATCCATCCCTGTCCTGCGTACTTCAGATACATTATGGAGATGATCACAGGCAAAACAAGCAGCAATAATGGTATCTAAGTGGTACATCTAAAAGTGGCATCAATAAACCTAATTTCTGAGAGCTAAAGTGTATTTCAAAGTAACTGAAATAAATTCTTTATACTGTAAATGTTCATCAGTTGTTGTTTTGGCTGCTCCCATTAGGGGTCGCCACAGCAGATCATTGGTCCACATGTTTGATTTGGCACAGGTTTTACGCCGGATGCCCTTCCTGACAAACCCTCCCATTTTATCAAGGCTTGGGACCAGCACTGAGAGTACACTCCTAGTGGCTGTGTTAATTCCCTGCCCAGGAATCGAACCAGGGCCGCTGTACCACCAGGGACCCTGCAAATATTCCTCAATGACAGATAAAAATGCTCCTTTTGTGTTTTTAGGGCTTTTTGCCCTCAGTCTCGTCACTTAGTCAGTTCAGATTTGCCTGTATGACCAGATTGGCCTGCCCAGAACAATCCATCTCATGGCCAAGAAAAACTCCGCCTACTACCAGCTGCTCTAGCTCCAGTATATTTCAGGTCAGCTGAAGGTGAAGACTTTCATGCATTTGGTTGTATCTGAGCTGTTGATTTGCTTTAAACTCACATCACTCACATCGAAAACAGAAACTAGTGACCGACTTCTACAAACAAACTGCTTCACTGAAATTTCTTACACCAGTTGTATGCTAGAATTATAAAAGGAAACGTGTATTTGCATTTGCTTAAAAATGTAAGCTCTAATATTAGGCTGATATCACATGCAAACATTCTGAATCTCTAATATTTCATGCCTGACCTTCCTTCAAATTTTGCATTGTGCAAACCAGATCATTATAGCATTCATACACAACAGAGTATGTTGCGGATTTTCTGGTTGACCGTTGGAAAGGTATTATTATGTCCTGTTTAATACACAATGACTCATTCTTTACTAAAAGTGGAAAAATACTGAAAATGATTTTTTTTTTTGCATGAAACTTGAAGCAATTTTTGTTACCTGAAACAATTTTTGTTACCTTTATATTACAGAGGTCATATTCTAGTCTATTTTTTTTAACATAATGTTAAATTAAAGTGTAATAATGATGTTGTTGTTTTTTATGAATAGGAAACATACAGCAAATGAGACACATTACCTGCATTTTTTAGCATGCACAAGGGGTTTTACTTGTTTGTTTGCACAAAGCGTGCCAAATTTATTGCTAATTATTAAAATGAAGATGATATATTGAGTATCGGGACATTGACAAAAATTAGCCATTACACTGTTCTAAAATCAGCAGTGGGCTGTGTTTATGTAGTGACAGAACATAAAGTCTAAATAACATAAAGATCATGGAATAAAGTATGTGTATGTGTGTGTGAGAGAATGCTGTAATGTTGGCTTGCTTAGAGAAATATAAAATATAATTTAGTTATTGCAGCTGTAAGCTCTGTGAAGTTAAATGGGAGCCCATGCTGCTTCTTCTTCGTGCCTGACAGAAAGGCAAAGTCAAGTGGACAAGCTTAATGATCCGAGTTTATGACCTTTTAGCACCGAGAGCTTTGTTCTATTCAACAGGTAATTTATGTCACACACGGTGGAGCAGCAATGTGTTTTTCGCCCTATAATATTCTATAAAGCCTGACTTGGGGCGTATAGCATTCTGCAAATGATCATTAGCCCTTCGATGTTTGGGATGTGAAATGGTACTGCAGCAGAAGGGGTGAATGGTATCATTAGGAAGTTCTAGCAGTAGTTACTTAATTAGGGTGTGTATGTACAGTATGGTTACCAAAGGTTGTGAACATGGTGACACAAATTCCGGCGTTTCACCTTCTAGGCATGGTGTGAAAATAAACGACCCGCTGCTCCCTGTTTTATAGAGCCTCTGAGGAGACATGGTGGTTATTTATAAAAACGTGTGGCTAAGAATTAATATATTGAGGCTACAGGAGATCTATGTCATGGTCATAAAGTAATTAATACAGACTTAAACCACTGTGACCACAGGAACCTGAGCATGGAGATGACTGATAATATTATACTCCAGTCTTGGAATGGCACATAAAGACATACTGGAGTCACTAGCGTTATGACATGGACCATTAGCCTGCATCACTCTAAGCATATTCTCAAAGCAAATTGACTTTTTCAGATGTTCATACCAATAATTAACTAACTAGGCCATGTAGTACCTTCAAGTTATGAAAATCGTGGCCTTTATTAGTGTGTGGCCTCTATTAACGCTGTTACAAGTGTCAGAGGCAGGATGCAAATGTGTAACCTCAGCAGATTCTTTATTAAGGGCTTTCCAAACATTGTCATCATAATTAGTAGAGGAGGTCAGAGAACAGGTAGGTAACAGTAAACGAGGGAAATCCATAATCATAAATGAAAAGGCAGACACAACTCGGAAAAGCATAAATCACAGACAAAGAATAAAGCTCAGAAACACACACTGACAAAAACTAAAATTCACACCCTGGAACCCTGAATAATAAGATACAGGTGAACACATTAGGGAAAAGACCAATGACAAGACGGGTCAAAGACACACTGATGTCGACTGCTGATAGGGGAACTCGTGACACTAGAGGCCTCAAAATATTCAGCTGTTTAGCTGTTTATTAACTTTTTAGACTCTCAAAAATGTTGATTGTATGTTTCAGCCTTTTCTTTGGTAATGGCTACGTGGAAATCCATGACAACGTGCATAATAGAAAAACAGGATCCTACACAGAGGTGAAGCAATGATGAAGGAAATTAAGCAAATGAAAAGCACTTTAAATCATCCAGAGAACCAGAATATGATTTTTCTGCCAGTCGTTTTTCCCTTGTGCGTTGTCAAATGTGGCATACTGATTGAGCTGGTTGGCTGCCCATGGGATATGGAAGTCATTACTCTAATAAAAGACAAGCTAAATTACACTTTGAGTAGAATTTAGATAGAAAGGATTTGACAAAGGAATTAGTTACAATGAGGAACTACAATCAGTTTTATGGTGACCACCACAGGGCTTGAGAACTCATTACATGGCCAGTTGTTTCCTCTATTTTCAGGAGCATAAATTTGCAAACCATATGGAAATTGGTGGTGATGGATGAGGGAGCCCTTTCAGCCAAATACAGCTGTATAAACTCCACAGACGAAAGTTCAGAGGCAGATGACTAAATGAATAACTGGAGGAAGGAATCTTCATCATGTCTGACTGTCCAACTTGGTTTTATTAACCAGGGGGCCACAGGTGCATTATCCAGTCAGGTATAGCCAGAACCAGAAGGCAGATGAGTCAGTCTGAATCTCTGCCTTTGCTGGGCAAAATATTGATATTGCTTAGCTGAAAGCAGAGATCCATCCAAAACAAGAATTGGGTATATTAATGGCCTGCAAGTTTAGCTTTCTATTGCCGCAGCTGCAGCCTTACTGTGCTAATTAAGTAGCATATCAGGGCTGAACAAATCAGTAGCCTGGGTCAGCATTTGGCTAAGTTTACTTTTTGTTGAGGGTACAAACATGATGTGCCAAGTTAAATACATTTTTAGAAGAGGATAATAATCATAAACTCGTTCCTTAGTCTGTATTATTGCACTATGAATTAACTAGCTAGCTTGTCATATGCTATTATGTTGTATTAGCTATAACTTTTCATCCTAGACAACCATAACAGACTGGCAATTACCAGCAAGCTAGCAAATAAATTTATCACTTGTTCTCCATCTGCCTTCTGTCATCTTGTAACTTCTACAAAACAAACTCCATGTAATTTGACACAAGGCTAGAAATTCCCTCATATTTTGTGTGAAAAAATGTGTTTTATGATTTTTAGTTACAGCCACAATGAAACAAGCATTTTTGTGTATTATATCCCAACGAGAAATAATGGCCAAGTTAGCTACATTATAGATGAGATTCAGACAGATATGCAGAGACAGGAGTGGACCTCGCGGTTGGCATGTTGTGCATTTTGAGATGCTTTTCTGCTCAACATGGTTGTAAAGAGTGATTATTTGAGTTCCTGTAGACATCCCTGTCATAACAAAACAGACTGGCCGTTCTCATCTGACCCCTCTCATGAATACGCTACTTCTGCCTGCAGAGGTGCTGCTTACCAGATGTTTTTGTTGTTGTTTTTTCACACCATTCTGTGTAAACTCTAGAGACTGTTATGCACGAAGATCCCAGAAGATCAGCAGTTTCTGAAATATTCAAACCAGCCCATCTGTGACCAACAAAAGTCACTGAGATCACATTTTTATCCTGTATTTTGATGTTTGATATGAACATTAACTGACGTATCTGCATGATTTTATACTGCTGCCACATGATTGGCTTATTGGATAATTACATGACTGCGCAGGTGTACAGGTGTTCCTAAAGTGGGTGGTAAGTGTACACACATTTCTAAATTTGTCAGGAAAGTGAAAAAGTGCTTTTTAATGAGAGTTCTCTGAGGAAAAAAAAAGCCTGAAAGACTAGAAAGGTGTCTATTGATTCAGGCCTGTACTCTCAGGTCTCTCATCACAGTTAGCTTCCATTAAAATGTTAAAAGTTGTTTGGGCAATTCAGGATAGACTCTGTCTCCTGATCAAGCAGTTAGTGCCCTTTCTCACTGTCTCCCTTCACTGACTGTAGTTCTCATTCTCTCCAGCACCTCTTCTCTCTTTCTGTCATTCTTAATGCTAATCATTAGTCTTGTTCACGTGCAGATGGCCTTTAGGAGTCCTGACCCTGCTCATCTCCCTCTAGAGACATTGACCCACTATGGTGTGTGTCTACAGAGCTAACCATTGCCATTTATTTAAATAAGCCTATAGTCAGGGAGAAGGTTGGCTGTGGATCGATGTGCAAATCCTGCCTCGTCCCTCAGAGCTGCTTGTGCAGCGTGTCCACTCACTAGTCTCAGGCATCTGTCATCAGCCATGGCAGCTCTGGTAAATCCACAGAGCATTGTTGATCGAAAGCTTATCATCACATCAAACACTCTGACAGTGATTCCAAAAGAGGTCAGTGAATCACATAGAGAGGAATGTCTATCTCAAATCAATATCACAAACCAAAAGCAATGAGAAAGAAATGGTATACAAAATATAATAAACAAATGTATTGTCTTATTTATTGATTTATAAATAATTAGCAAAAAAAAAAAAAAACAGCCATGAAATCAAGAGGTTATTTGTTTTTTGTTTTTTTTTATTTTTTTAATTATTTCAGATATTATTCCATTGCGTGTATACATATATATATATATATATATATATATACACATACACACACAGTATATCCGTTTGTCAAAATAGCTTAAAAAGAATATTGTCTTTAATACTGTCTTCTAAAAAAAAAAAAATCTCAGACTATTTTACAGAATGAGTTTTTGAATCTCTTTTAAATTACATTACTATCCTCTGTTGATGATTGGTATGAAATTATTTATTTAATTATAATTTTGGTTGTCTCTTAACCTCTAAATAATTTATACTCTCGACTAGCCACGTGCCACTAAATATTTACACTGTGTACTCTATTGTCAGTGGAGGCTTTCAATCATCCAAGTCATTTTCAGTGCCCTGTGGTTTAAATACCAACTAATCACCCATAATTCACTCCAACTGATGAAGCCTCTTGGAAGAGTAACAACAAATCTCCAAATGTCTTATAATGGATTTGTAATTTTAAACCACTAAAATAATAGAAATAGAACAGAATTTTGTTTAATGTGTTTTTTTCATGCATAGGAAACTACTACAATGGCCTAGGAACATGTCTACTCCTTAATCTTTATTAGAAATTTCAGGATCTGTGAATATCTCGCCAAAAGTATGTGGACACCTTACCATCACACCCACCAAAATGTTGCCACAAAGTTGGAAGCATACAATTGTGTAGGATACCTTTGTATGCTACAGCTTTACTATTTCCCTTCACTGGAGCTAAGGCACCCAAACCTGTTCCAGCATGACAATGCCCCTGTGCACAAAGCGAGCTACATGAAGACATGGTTTGCCAAGGTTGGAGTGGAAGAACTCGAGTGGCCTGGACAGAGCACTGACCTCAATGCCATTGAATACGTTTGGGAAGAACTGGAACACCAACTGCACCCCAAACCTCCTCAAACAACATCGTTGCCAGGCCTCACTAATGCTAATGTTTAAAAAGCACAGTGAAGGTTAGCTGCCCACAAAATTTTGGCCATATAGTGTATATTAATATGCAATTTGCAAAAGCCATCATATCTTCCTAGTATTCCAAATAGGCCATAAAATGGATTCCATAGACACCTACAGATCTATAGCTGAGTGCAAAGTTTGCATACATAATAAAACAGAAAAATAAATTGATTTTATACCAATCAAGTGATATTACCAGTAGATTTTATACCACACACACATAGTTCATAAGGTTTTACCAGTGTTTCTTCATTATCTCAAGCAACAACAAATGTAAATATTATATGTTAAGATATTAAATATTATCTCCTTTTCCGAATGCGTAATAATAATAATCCCTAATAATAGTATATCCAGCTGTTGCCGTTACATCCACCTCTAACTATTTTTCATATCCTCTGAACAGCT
The DNA here is from genome assembly GCA_022985145.1 of Pangasius djambal. NCBI lineage: Eukaryota > Metazoa > Chordata > Actinopteri > Siluriformes > Pangasiidae > Pangasius > Pangasius djambal. Next base: position 6,075,918 of record CM040984.1, on the reverse strand, counting down.
TTTGGATCATCATAGTTTAATCAGGTCTGAAAACCAAAAGGTTCTTCCATTTTGTTTTTTTTTTTCCAAGAAATTTACTGTAGATTTTGCAGTAAGTTTTGGATTGTGGCCTTTTTTGTAGATAAACTGTAAGATTTATTCCTTTTCCTTCCACCCAGAAATTATGTGGGATATAATTTTTTTGCACTCCCTTTTATCTTGCTATTTTAGTCGCTCATTATGTTTCATCCAAGCTGAGAAGCAGGGGTTGACAAATCCTAAATGCATCAGTGAACCCACTGGGAAAGTGTACTTGTCCAGTCTCTTGTTTTGGTTGCCTGGAAACCTAACTGAGTAGACTGAAAATTTGTCATGAAATTTAAATTAATGTAATAGCTCATGTACCTTAGCTAGTTAAGTACATTAATACAGGCTAAATGAACTGAAATTTGGTCATGTTTGTGAGCTTGAGAAAAAGTCATCAAGTCACAAATTTCCCCTCTCAGCACATGGCACAGTCCAAGCACAATGATTGCTGCTTGTCATACATTAGTCCTTAATTACTTTGTCTATTTATACCCTTCAGTTTTGTGCATTATTGTATCATTAAGTTCCAAGCCTTAATTTCCTGTTTCCGATAAAGTCCAGTTTTTGACTCGTGCATAATGTTTGACTTTGATTATGGGTTATCCCATTTTATTGTTGCCTATCTTTTCTTTGAGCTACACTATGGACTATGACTGTGATTATTGTTTTTGCCCTAATAAAACATGTCAAGCACCTGCATATGCATCGTGCCTCTCAATTTCACACATTACAACTGGTCATTATTTCAGCTATGAGATTCGGTGTTCACATCATTACTTCCTCTGGATATGTTTAACCGCAAGGTTATTGTTAATTATAAGCAGGAGAGATAGCCTACACAACACCTTTGTGGTGGACTTCATTTTATTCAGTTTCATCAGTGCTTCCACATACACTACATGGACAAATGTTTGCGGACCATCACACCCATATGTGGTTGTTCCCCAAACTGTTGCTACAAAGTTAGAGTCACACAATCGTATAGGATGACTTTGTATGCTGGAGCATTGCTATTTCTCATCACTGGACCCAAGAGGCCCAAACCTGTTCCAGCATTACAGTGCCCGTGTGCACAAAGCAAGGTCCATGAAGACATGGTTTGCCAAGGCTTGAGTGGAACAATTTGAATGGCCTGCACAGACCCCTGCACCTCAATCCCACTGAACACCTTTGGGATGAACTGGCATGCTGACATGCCCCAGGCCTTCTCGCCCAACATCAGTGCTTGACCTCAGTAATGCTCTTGTAGCTGAATGAGTACAAATCCCCCCACCCATGCTCCAAAATCTAGTGGAAAGCCTTCCCACAACACTGAAGGTTATAATAGAAGCAAAGGGGGACTAAATCTGGAATGGGATGTTCAAAAAGCATATATGGGTGTTATGGTTTTGGTCATATAATGTACCTGCATATTCCTGATCATAAAAAGATCATCTGTCATTTGTACATGATAAGTAATCTGCATATTAAAAACATTTTACCATCAGCCTTCAGAACAAGTAGCATGTGCTATAGTTATAGCATCAAGGTGCACTGCATCACTGTGACGCTCATTAAGTTTGAACATACCTACATCCCTAATAAAAACTTGTTTTGTTAAAGGAGTAGGAGTATGGCAAATACGAATAAAAAATTAAAAACCCAGACATCTGCTTTTCCTGGACATTAAATTGTGGCAACCATGCTAGCATGCTTAAAAAATGACACCTCCTACACTACCACCTCTGTAAACCATTATAAGCCTCTTTACAGGATTCTCAAATGCCTATTCTTGACTGACCTTTTAGTTTTCACAGTGATCATTATGAACTGGGGCTCCTGCACATGTGTGCCACTGGAGAAGACTGGCTCCTTAGCAACTAACTGTTCCTCAGAAAAGTGCTTTACTTTAAAAGCTGATTCACAACTCATCAGGATGGGTGGTCCTTGCCCAGGCCAAGGGTTCATATTAGCCAGACTGCATTGTCCAGTCCAGGAGAATAGGCTGGTAAACGGTTGAGCCCATTCTCCCAGAAAAAGGTGTGGACATAAAGACAGAGAGTGGAGAAAATGCAGGGCGCCACGTCTTTCTCTAGTGATAGCTATAAAGTCAATACAATCAATCTCTAATGGCCTCTTCCCCTCTGATGGTCCCTGTTTAATCAGAGTAAGAGCAGGAGGTAGCCTCCATGCCCGGCCGCGGCCATTAATTTTGCCTTTCCCATTGCTGTGTTTGTTTTTTTTATTGCCTCTCCAGTGCGAAGCTGGCATTCGTCAGGCATCTGACGAGCTCTGCTCAATACTAAAGCAGTAAAGCGGGACGAGACGGATGACTCGCAAGCTACTGCATAACCACTCAGTGCAAGCAAAGAGTAGCAGCATATGGCATCTGCCTCCCCAACTTGTACATGACTTTCATTCGATTTCCTGTTGATATTGCATGTTAGGAATCTTAATAACAGGTTCAGAATGAGCGAGTTGCTGCTTCAATCTTGCTAGCGTCTAAGTGACAGTGTCACTTTTCATATAAGTTCACAGTCGCATTCGGTGATGTACTCTCAGTCAAACGTTCTGCTGAGGAAACCTGCTGAACAGTGGATAGGATCAGGCTTTGATTTCATCTCAGTGGCCAGCGGCGCAGCTAGCATGTGGTCAGAAGTGCATATGGGCTGATCAAAGGGGCTGTCAGGTCTCCAGTTGTCAGGAAAACAGCCTCTATTCCCCACACTCATTACCCATCGCTCACTTCTCCATGTCCAGACAATAAGTGTCTACTGTCTCGTCTATGGGGTCCAATTGCTGGACCAGAAAACAGCCACTTACGATCCGGTCCAGTAAGTCAGGCCATAAAAAAGAACTACTGTCCTATGTGACATGCTGAAG
>CM040984.1:5994815-6072890 GCA_022985145.1 Pangasius djambal | reverse complement strand
AAATAAAAAACTACATGCACATCAAAAAAAAAAAAAAAAAACTCCAATCTTTTTTGTCTGCTCTGTATTGTGAGGAGATTCAAGTACCAATTCTGTCACATGATTTCTTAGTCTAAATAGACAGCCAACTAATTTTATTAATGGTAACTCTGAGCATACAAAGTGACCTGGACACTTGGTATGAAATATCGCAAGCATCTTGCTGCTTAAAAAGTGGGTTTAGAGTATTGATTATAGAGTATAGAGGGACTGAAGGACTCCTGGTATGAAATGCCCCTTCAATTTTTATTTTTATATCTGCAAATTCTCAAATAACATGACCATCCTGTTGCTCTAGTGCACTGTATAGTCCTGATTTACTAAAGGTTGCATTTGTAAAAACATGTGAAAACAATGTTTTGCAAATTGCAAATTAGCATGTGCTCTCTGGTTTTGCATGTCTGCCTTAATGAATTTGCAATTTGTGTTGTTTCCCATGGAACGGAGTCCAAAACACACTGACTTGAGTAAAAGTACTGGTACTGTAGTTATAATTCCTTTGAGTTAAAGAAAATTACTCAAGTAAGAGTAACCAGTAATCTGGTGAAAAGTAATTACTTTACAAATGACCTTTTTTATACGTCTACAACTGACACAATCTGATAAATCTGTTCTAGTTTCTATTCTTTTCTATTTTTCTTTTTTCTTATAATAACTATGACAAACTTCATGAACACAAACCAAACAGTATAAAGATAGGTAATGGTAGCTGGCTAGCTAACTTAGCCAAATGCTGTTGTGGTTTCAGTAGGTTTGTTACTAGCTAGTTCATGTTGATTTATACATCTTTCTAGCTCCAAAGTTAGCTAGCTAGCAATGAAGCTCCATAGAGATTATCCTGAGTGCTACGTATAGGTTGTAGCAGCACTCAGATATATAACACACCCGGCAATCGCTTCTGAACATCAAAGTTTAATAGAGATTTTATACTGTAAGATGTGAAAAGTTCAGACTAGTTAGTCTAGCTCAATCAGCTAGCTAGCTGATGGCCTATCTGTACAAGTTTCCGCAGGTTGAATGTTGAGCTGTGAAATGCTGATATCTCCACGGGTTCTGGCTTGCATTAAAAACTGAAAATACATGATAAATTGGGTCAGGGCATCTGTCTCAATCATCTCTGATATGTGGCACCTGAAGTTTAGACTTTCAGCTTTATTTTGACTGGGCCTTGAAATTGAATTATTTAAATTTGCAGATGCTGTCTTTTAATTAGCTTACTTTTTCCCCCTCTATAACAGCATAACCCATCGTATTTTATTCCCTACTTAGTAAATCAAGTGCCTATATATCCAGTTACAGGACTTACATTGTCTTGTTCTTGCATTAATATGTATTCATTTTCCCTTTTAATCCACCTGTCTAGATTACTAAAACACTGCACATACAACCAAGGTAACAATTCTTGAGGCCTTCCTGACTATATCTAATAATAGACTCGGAGGGTGTGGGGGTGGGTCGTCAAACTGTCTGCCCATTCCACTCCAATTTGATCCTATGTGTTGCTGGTGCAATGAATGCTGAATATATCATCACATCTGTTAGGGTCAGCAATTCTTTTGTTATTAACACTAAACGCTGCTGAGCCATCAACAACAATTTGCCAACTGAATGAAAAAAAAAACAAAAAAACAAAAGCCTTTCCTTTCCAGTCACACTGCCAGCTCCATCCACAACACTTTGTCCTCTATTTCTGTTCTCTTTCACACCACACAGAATGACCTGACAGGTCAGGAAATGTCTGAACAAGATGAATGTGGCCTAGTCAGTGGTCTGTCCAAGAGGGTCAAAGTAACGTGTACACTTGGGCAGAGACTGAAATGTGCCAGGACTGATGCAGCGTCTACTAATGCTGACTGAGACTCAAGTCTCCTTCCAAGAATGCTAAATAAACATCTCCTCACAGAAAACTTCACCATATCAACAATTACGCATGTGGTTTAATCCATTTATGTGGTGCGTCCACAACACAAGTCCCTGTGTAAATCTTTTTACAATCGAAATGCCTCACATTCCACTAGGGTTTGATACTGTAGGGTTATTTTTTGTTGGGACGATTTCCTGATAATAGAATCATGAAATATGTTCGAGCAGTCCAGAGATGATATAGACGAAAGGGGGGCACAACAGCATGGCATTTTACCCCCTGAATTGTAGAAACAGTCTGCCAAATAATCTCTTGTATGTTGAGTCTACATGTCGACCACACAACTGCCACTTGCAGCCATATTTGTTATTTTAGCTGTGAGTGTGTCTGTAAGTAATAATCAAATAAAATGCAACTTGTGTTAGATGATATCTTAAAAATCTCAAACAAGAATGAACACGTGAAAATAAAGAAATGGTAGTAAATACACAGGCACCAGTACTGACTGATGTTTTTCTCTCATACCACATGCAGACGTGTTTCCTTTCTTGACAGTTTTAAACTGTGCCCCCACAATTCAACTGGAATAATCGGTGCTCTCAAGTGTGGAGCAGCAGTCTTGATGCTCTGGATTTCGACCGTCATTTTCACTTCATGCTCAACAAGAGAGTCAGACATAAAGAGGTAGGAAGTTTGACTCCGTCAAAATATTTGCAGCTCTCCCACACTCTCACTCCGCCGCTCATCCTGAGGAGATAAACTACACATAGATAGATGTGTGATGCATTCTGACACAGTGACCTCTGCAAGCTGTTAAGCATTAACTTTGCACTTGAAGGGCACATTATGGTGCACACCAGGTGGACAAGCCCATCACACTCTGCCGCCCTTCTACACCTTACTCCACTCATTTAACCTTCGTGGGTTTTTTAATAAAATGTATGTCACATCACATTATAGTCCCTCTGTAGGAACCTTTAAATGTTGTATGTAGAATCCTCCAAAAGAAGGTTTCCCTAAGAGCAACAGCTTCCTATTAGGAACCCTTCACTAGCTAAAAAAAAACTTCTTTTCAATGTCAGTATCATTCATTTGTTCTGACATATTGATTATTACTGAACAAAATATTGTAAAATGTATAAAATATTGTAAACTAAAAAACCAAAAGTTTCAGCCTAATTCCCTCACTTCTTATTAGCTGTGTCTTCTCCCTCAGTCTCCATTTACATGTAAAGCTACTCCATTTACAGTCATCTTAGAGAGTCAGTTCACCATACGGAGTCTAAACACAGTGAGAGAAGTTATGATTATATGTTCAGCTGGCTTATATTATGGAGATGAACGAACATGACTCTTGGCAACATGGATGTTCTTAATTGTTTCTTAGACAATTCTCAGAACTCCAATCTTGAGACTCTGCCTAGCATGCTTACTCCTTGTCATCACTCTCCATGAGCGATATGCTCTCACCTTGACCGTCAGCTGGACCTTTCTGCTAATACACTTCAGTAATTATTAGTCACATATCACATACCCTCCACACAACCCAAGACATAGAATAAGAGGCACTGCAGGCACATTTGGTGGCTGCTGGAAGCATATGCTTGGACAGATGATAAAAACACTAAACTAACATTTGCCAACTACAAATAATCTAAACAAGAAGATACATAAATTCTGTGTATTCTAAATTCATATTTTAATAGATGCATGGTCCCAAAGCATGGTGGAAAAATTCTGGAATTTGAGTCTGAGATCAATAAATGGTCTTCTAACAAAAGACCTTTTGTTATAAACAACATGTCTTTATTCAGGAAAGGTGTTTTTTCCCAACCATAGACAACAAGCGACTCTGTACCAGACACAGACCAAGTGAGCATGGTTCCTTGAAAAGATATTGAAAATCAAAAAAAAAGTGAAGCTTTACAGGGTTAGACATATCGTAAGGAATGCAGCCCTTATTTTCTTATTTTCATTTTTTTTTTAAGCTGAAGTGCTTCTTTTTTTTGCAAAGAACTTTTAAAAAGTCATCTAATTAGCTTGAATTTTTCTACCTGAATTTCACCAACTCAATTCAGTTAGACTGTAATTCAAAAGTAGAGCTGTCCAGTTTAAGTTGTCGTAATTATCATCAGCGATCAGCCAAGAAACACATTGCAGTCATAACTCATTAAGATTATCCCTTAAGTGATCTTCCATCTCAAAGGAAGGGATGACAGTCTGACAAGGTTACACTGGGTAATGCAAAATATGAGCAGTACATGAACAATTATGAATCTGTTATAATATGTCAGTGAAATACTGGATTAAGAACTGAATGAATGTCAGTCAATCAATGATTAAATTAAAACTGATATTTAGGATCAAATCAATCCCTTAATATACACTCATGATTGTCCGATCCAATCTACTGAATTATTTTTATGCTGTAAACATGTACTTTGACTAACACAACCCAGCGTGTGTACACAGAACACACACAGCTTGTCTTAAAGTATACCACCATGCCTCAGATGTTTTGTATCACTTAGCAACAGAAGCTTGCAGAAAACTATCCTGGATACCAAGAAGACGTCAGTATCAAATTAGTGTCAAGTTACAGCCAATCTCCAGAGATCAGACACTCATATTGTATTCATACTGTATCAAAAATTAGATTCAGTGCTCATGACCACTTCCGCTATGGTTAATGTTCAGCTCACCTTAAAGGAGTGCATAGTGACTGGGATCCTGTGGGACCCAACAAAAAAGGGGCAGTCAGATATGAAGCTTACGGAGGAAAGTAAGTACAGTTTGATTAACTTGGGAGCTTGATTAGCCTCCAGATTTGTTTATATTTTGGGAAACAGAACAAAGTGTGTTAGAAAATACTGTGGATGGGTACATGCAAAAGTAACGATTGAAGGAGTGGGTGGGATTAGTCAGACTTTCTGTGGGAGGAGGTAGGTTTGGTCAAACTTTCTGTGGCAGGTGGGATTAGACAAGAGAGCCAGTGGGTGCATATGGGATTGGTCTAGAATAGACACTGGACTAGAGTGTCTGTGGGAGTGGGTGGGATTGGTCAAGACTGTCTGTGGGAGCATCACAATTGGTCATGACCAAGAGTGTGCAGGAGCAGTGAGATTGGCAGGAGTAACAAGTTTGGTCAAGAGTGTCTGATGGAGTGGCTGGGATTGGTCAAGGGCAGCGGTCGGAAGGAGAGGATTGGTCAAGAGTGTATGCAAGAGGGGGTGAGTTTGGTCAAGATTTTCTGCAGGAGCAATGAACTCGGTTAAGAGTGTCTGCGGGAGCAATGCGATTGATCAAGAGTGTCTACAGGAGTCAAGATTAGTCAAGATTGTCTACCAGAGCAGGTGGATTTGGTCAAGATTGTCTGTGGGAATGGGTAAGATCGGTCAAATTTTCTGCAGGAGCAGATGGGGTCGATCCAGAGTGTCTGCGGGAACAGGCGAGTTTGGTCAAACTATCTCCAGGAGTAGGAGGGGTTGGTCAAGAGTGTCTGTGGGAGTGTGTGATATTGGCTAAGTGTATCAACAGGAGCTGGCAGGATTGGTCAAGAGTGTCTGTAGGAGCTGGTGGGATTGGTCAAGGGTGTCTTTGGGAGGGGGCGAGATTGGTCAAACTTTCTGCCTGAGCAGGCTGGATTGGTCAAGAGTGTCTGCTGGAGTGGGGGGAAATGACCAAGAGTGTCTGCGGGAGTGAGATGGATTGGTCAAAAGTGTCTATGGGTGCAGTTGGGATTGGGATTTAAAAAAAAACAGCTCATATACACCTCTAACTCACATCTAATGCCAGTTCCCATTGAAATGTTTTTTAACATCTCATGTAGGATGCAACTCTTTTACAGATCCACTTATTTACTTATTCCTTATCCATGCTGCCTCTCTCTATCTCTTATTCCTTTTTAGAGAGGAGCAGGAAGTGTGCAAAGACACACTGACCTCTGGCACAGACTTCAGACCTTACAAAATACATTACTGAAAAACAACATATGTTTAATGTAGGCATATGGTGTGTAACGGCAGTCAATAATTGTCCTGTCCTTGCGTAAAATAATTATATTTCTCAGAAGAGTCATTTTATGGTGAGTGATAATTAATGGCATTCTGCACTGCAATGAGTAATATGCTGATCCTACTTATAGCACACAACAGGACTACATTAAAAGCTTCGAGATCACCTTGCTGCACCAAGCGCTCAGACCATATTTCTCTCTCGCACTTACCCTTTCACTTTCTTTCTCTCTCATATAAAAACACAAGCAGCTCAATACACCAAAGAGGATATTTCAACAGAAGCGTGGGCCTTTAGATAACTAGCTTTAAGCTACTCGGTGCTCCCCTGTGTGATATGCGCTGAAAATGTAATCAGAGCTTCATTCATGCTACATAAATACATTTAATTAAGGAAAGCAGGTTTAACTCTAGGGAGCCAAACCTGTGTTCCTCAGTGTAATGTATTTATGTTGTATGTATGTGGCTTTAATTCACTGTTTTGTGCATATCGACACCCTGGCCTACCCAAACAATATGGGTGTTTCCACAATTGGGGTGTCATTTGTGTCCCACTGATATGACAAATATCTACAAATATGTATATAAAGTGAAGGTAAAAGACATTTTAAACACTGGTAAAGTCTCCTTCACAAAAACTAATGTGCATTTTTCAGCTAAATAATTAAAAACTTTAATATAACCTCTACAACACTTAGAATACAGCCTATTCTAAGTGTTTCTGTCCCAGCCAAATTTAACTACACTTTACCTTGAAATATAATCAAAAGCAAATATTTCAAAAATCACATTTTTGCATTCATGTGTGAATCCATTTAACATCTCATGCTTAAAACATCCTTTTAATACAAGTTTTTTTAGTTCCCCAACATTCATTCAACCCTGTTACCTGAACACATTCACCTGATGAAATATTTGGAATATCACATGTTCACATGTTCAACAGGAGGCTGCATCATCTAAATATTCTGAAAATTATGGGAAGAAGAAAACTACATTCATTCTCATTGTTTTTTATTGATATTATGTAAGTTGTTCATTTTAAAAAAAGGAATTTAAGTAACCAGTTACTAGTAACATTCCAGTTCCATATTTTGTGTATTTGCTAACTCTATCCTTAAAAAAACCCAACCTTTTTACTTTCAACCCTGAACTACTTTTTACCCATTTAAGACCAAAATGCAGCAAAGAAACCTTGTAAAAAAAAAAGTAAAATAATAAATAAATAAATAAATAAATATCATTACAAGGGCTACAGCGGAGTTTAAAAGTCTGAGACCACAGTGAAAATCTGGGATTTTTTTTTTGGAATTAATTAAAACTGGAAATAAACAAGGTTTTTGTTCAGAAAAGGTCAAATGTGCAACATCTTGACTATTCAATATTTAAGATGTTGCACAATTTCTAGGTCGCTATTTAAATTTAAGCATTTGTGATACTGACCATGTTAACTCATTTGTACAAAAGGTCAGATTTTCCATGAGTCTTATCCTTTCCACTGAAGCATGTGTTCAGATGACAAGGCAATAGATTTGATCTAACATAGATCATCTGGTTTTACACAAACTTGTGGAGTCTGTGTCAGCTCGAGCACACTGTCATTAAAGCAAAAAGTGGACATACAAATACTAAGAAACTCAGAAATTCATGTAAATTTTCCAAGATTCTACTTTTTCTCAGGTTATTGCTGATAATATCATTTGTAATGAAAACCATTGTGTTAAATTGAAGAAGAAAAAAAAAAAGCCAAACAGGAACATTTTCACTAGTGGTTTCAGCTGTTTGGACGCTACTGTACATTACAACCTAAATCATTGAATCACATGTGAAAATTAATATTATCACCTTGAATTGATTAAGGTGAGGAAATAACCTGGTGAGGAAATAAATAAGCTCCAATGAGTGCTACAGTGAAAGCTTTCAAGTCTCTTTGATAAACAGGCAGACAGAATGTTGCACTGAAAGCATGCTAACAAAAGTGTGCTACAAATAAGTTTACGCCAAAACCAATTCAGTTTGTTACAGCTTTCCGCCAGTTACCTGATCAATAGAAAGAATGACAGTGCTAAAAGATGGTGGATGGTCAACGTTAGTTTAAAATACTTTCTTATGAGGCCATTATAGCTGATGCCCTAAGATGAAACTGTGCTTAAGTGCATATTATTAAACCAGAGGAGTTCGGAAAAATATTCAATAAAAGCATGTTTAATAGACAAAATTGTGCCAGTCAAGTTCAATATATGCAATCATGTCTCTCATTGTGTTACTAAAATTGCACAGATTGAATCGTATAACTGAGTGCAATTTACAAAAACACTAAGATAAATAAGCTAAGACACGTCTAAACACTCTCTCTGGCTTTGACTAAAGGCAGAAGTGAAAATTTATGCATCTCCTCTCACCAGACATAAATATCTTTTTTTAATGATCTGAATTATTTGAACTGCTCTAAATCATGCGTAACTATAAGTTACTGTTAAACAAACTTACAATTTAATTGAACATTAGATTTTATTAATGACATTATATACAAAACTGCCAGAAGCCTGATAGTTTGTCTGTTCAATCTATCTGTCAGTCCAGACATTCATTTATCAAACCATTTACCTGTGTATTTGTTGGCTGTGGTGAATCAGAGAAAATTATATGCTGTAGTGCTAGTCTAATAACACTAAATACATAGTTAAATAAATGACAGAGTTTCTTTAGGGGGCAAAATTTAAATCTATCCAGAACAACAGGTACGATGTGGCTTTTTTGCTTTTCCTTTAACTTGGACGTGGTGCTAAAGTGAATAAGTTAAGCTCATTCACAAATAATTCTTGAGAGAAAAGCCTATGCATATTAGCATTGTAGATAGATGGTGATAGGTCCCTAGGGCAACTGATTAAAATGCACTGATTTTTATCTTTCTGCATCTGTGATGAAACATTACAGCCCTATAAAGACGGAGGTAAGTGTGAGTATTGCATGTGTACTTCTCTTTCCTTGGAAACGGGAGGAAGTTGGTAAATTGGTGGAATTGCTGTAATTATGTTAAAATGAATCCGCTCCAGCTCACTGGGGTGGGGTGGGGTGGGGTGGGGTGGGGTGGGGTGGGGTGGGGGGGATGGGGGGTTAGTCATGCGATGACAATTTGCAGCTACACAAAATGTCATAAACACTTTTGCTTTCTTAGGCTCAATTTAAGTGAAATGTTTACACCTCAACTGAAAAGGTTCAACTGTTGTTTAGTATTACTAAAAGGACTAATCTGAGCAATTTTTGCAACCCAATGCCAAAGCATTTTAGCAAAAGAAATTACCCCAAAAAAAAAACCCACAAAATACTTAATAATCTGGAAGAGGAACAGGCAAAAGAGCAAGAGACAAGAAATGGAAAGAGGCCATGAGGGTTAGATGGGGGAAAGCGATGAGAATAGATGTTTTGAGGTGACGTTGAAGGGGCATTTAAAGATTTTGAAAAAATATTTCTAGCCGTCATCAGTAACATTAAAAAAGGAAGAGTTATATACAGTATATACTCAGGTGCTCAGTTATCCTTAGCAAATTATGTTGATCAGCAAACATTTGCTAGTTATGGTAAATTTTACTACAGGTTTTGTTAAAGAAATACATTAATAAATAATAAATCTCTGAGAACATTCATTAGTTCATCCATCTTCAGACAGGCTTAGAACTCAAACAGTAAGCACAAGCAGGGTAAGCATAACAGCTAGCTTACTGACGTAAAATGCCACAGTGTGGCAAGTACTACTGTAGCGTTCCTTTCTGTTCAAACAGCAAAAGAATTTAATTTATCCTTTCTGAGAGAATTTATAGCCAACACTTCAGACCAGAGAACCTGCAGTATACAGTGCGTGATACAGAAATTGTATATAGAGAAAAAAATATAATGAACATTGTAAAAGTCTACATCACTCATGTACCCACACAAAAGGTATCTCTCAAACATTTCTCTGCTGTTTGATACAGAGTCAGGAGTATTAAGATAATTTTTATGAAATGTATCACAGCTTAATAAGTCAGTAGATACTCATTAGTAAGTGAAACAAACATGTCATGGACATGGATTGCCGGCTTAGTGCCAATTTAATGAGTAAAAACTACTGGTGGTCAAAGTACAAATTCTAATTTAAGTCTGGACTGTAACAGGTGTCAGAGCCATAGTGTCACATCAACCTGGTGGGAGCTGGGTGGATAATTCAACCCTAAATGAGGGCATCTGATAGACTAATACCCGACTCACGTGAAGAAGAAGAAAAAAAAACTCAAAAACAAGACTATCTCTGGTTTTTGCTTTATATTACAAATCAAGGTTTCCCAACCAGGGGTTCATGGTGACATTATAGATGGTTCATAAGGCTTTGATAGAAATGACAATGTCATAAAGAATTCCATTTTAGGAATATACAGTATATATATATATATATATATATATATATATACATATATATATACATATATATATATATATATATATATATATATATATATATATATATGTGTGTGTGTGTATATTTACAAGCTAAAAGACAGCAAAATTGGCTGTGTTCTCTAGGTGAGAGGGATGGCGTACTCTCTCTCTCCTTTCAATCACAGCAACATAAGATAAGAGAAGATAAAACTTTATAGATCCCAAGGGGAAATTATAGTGCTCCAGCAGCATACATAAAAGACAAGGCACAAACACAAATACTTTATAGAAATAAAGTAAAAATAAAATAAAGATAAAATAAAATAAAGTAAAAAAAAATATTGGAAATATTGATAAATAAAATAAAGTTCAAAGGTATAAATATAAAAATGTATGCATAACATGGATATAAATAGGAAACCTATATAGTATGTATCATATACATCTATAGCTCTGCTAAGGTGCAGGAAGTACAGTACAGTCAGGTCCGGAAGTATTTGGACAATGACAGAGTTTTTGTGATTTTGCCTTTATACACCACCACAATGGATTTGAAATAAAACAATCAAGATGTGATTGAAGTGTAGCCTTTCAGCTTTATTTTAAGAGGTTCCACAAAAATATGGCATTTACCATTTAGGAATTACAACCATTTTCAGCAAAGTACTTCCATTTTCAGGGGCTCAAAGCTATTTGGACAACTGACTGACAAGAAGTTAATTGACCAGGTCCGGTCCATTCTCTCGTTACTTCAAGACAAATGAAGCAGATAAAAGGTCTGAAGTTGATATCAGGTATTGAGTTGGCATTTGGCAGCTGTTCGACTGGAGCTACCAATATGAAGTCCAAGGAGATCTCAATGCAAGTGAAGGAGGCCATCATTAGGCTGAAAAAACAACATAAATCTATGAGAGAGATAGCAAAAACCTTAGGTGTGGCCAAATCAACAGTTGGGTACATTCTTAAAAAGAAAGAAAGCACTGGTGAGCTCAACAACATCGAAAGGCCTGGAAGACAACTAAAGTGGGTGATCGCAGAATCCTTTCCTTGCTGAAGAAAAACCCCTTAACAACATCAACAGAAGTCAAGAATACTCTGGAGAAGGTAGGCATATCATTGTCAAAATATACAATCAAGAGACTCCTTCATGAATGTAAATACAGAGGGTTTACAACAAGGTGCAAACCACTGGTAACATTCAAGAACAGGAAAGCCAGATTAGACTTTGCCAGAAAACATCTAAAAAAGTCTCCCATGTTCTGGAATAAGATTCTCTGGACTGATGAAACCAAGATTAACCTGTACCAGAATGATTGGAAGAGAAAAGTATGGTAAAAGAAAGGAACAGCTCATGATCCAAAGTATACCACATCATGTGTCAAACATGGTGAAGGCAGTGTTATGGCATGGGCATGTATGGCTGCCAGTGGAACTGGCTCACTGGTGTTTATTGATGATGTGACTGCTGACAGAAGTAGCAGGATGAATTCTGAGGTGTATAGGGCTTTACTCTCTGCTCACATTCAGCCAAATGCTACAAATAGGACGCCGCTTCACAGTGCAGGTGGATAATGACCCTAAACATAGTGCGAAAGCAACTCAAGACTTTTTGAAGGCAAAGAAATGGTCAGTCACCTGATCTCAACCCAATAGAGCTGCTTTTCTCTTACTGAAGACAAGACTGAAGGCAGAAAGACCCACAAACAAGCAGCAACTGAAGGTGGCTGCAGTGAAGGCCTGGCAAAGCATCTCCAGGGAGGAAACTCAGAATTTGAGTTTTGAGAACATGGGCTCCAGACTTCAGGCAGTCATTGACTGCAAAGGATTTTCATCCATGTATTAAAATTATGGTTATATCTACAATTATGTCACTTTGTCCAAATACCTTTGAGCCCCTGAAAATGGAGGTACTTTGCTGAAAATGGCTGTAATTCCTAAATGGTAAATGCCATATTTTTGTGGAACCTCTTAAAATAAAGCTGAAAGTCTACATGAGTTCCTATGAGTGTGTTACAATGCACTGTGGCACTGCATGAGCAGCAGCTCACAAAAGATGTTGTTGGCTGTCTTCAAATGTCTGTGTTAACCGCCTTCACCTTCTCTGGTTTTGGATCTCTCTAAAGAAGTAACAGGTTTTGGCATGTATTGCAAAAGTTTCACTTAATGGTAGCCTACATAAAGCCTTAGGAGGTACATAAGTAACAAGTAAAGTAAATCATTTATGCTGAAGGGGTTCAGCTGATGAAAAAGTTTAGGTACCCAAGTTACAGATAACAGCTGTATATAACTATAATTACAAGAAAGTGTCTTCTGTGTAAATCAATCAAAGTTGAAAACTGTTGTGATATTATCAGCTGAACATCGTCATAATTGCTGCCATTAACACCCTTTTCATTTGTCTAAATTTCGGAACGTTCATTATGTCTTCTTGTTGTATTAACCCACTCAGCCCAAGCACAGCTTCTCAGCTGATGTTCGATCGCGAGAAGTGAGGATTATCAGAAGTGGATTTGGCTTAGTAAACATATTGATCTCTAAAGTCTCCCTCCGACGGGTTTATGTGAGGTCCTGTACTATAAATTTATGGTGCCTTCTGACCAATAATGACGAAAAATGCATGGATAATGAACCCCATGTCATTTTACTCACTATTGATTTTGCCTCAGTGTTTCATTAATAAAAGCGTTAGGTGTCAAAAGCCAATTGATGGCTACAGACCTCTCACTCCATCTTAACACTGACGATGTGCTGGATGCTTTCAATCTGAGGCCGGTACACTTGTTAACATCATATCCAAAGGGGGAAAAAAAACACTGGAAACATTGCTAACAGTGGTGATGGAAGACGACATCTAATCTAAATTTAGCATTATGTAACAAAACAGAATATTTTTTGTATGTCCTAGAAATATTTGGATTTGACAAATTGTACTAATTTCAGGTCTAAGAAACAAATAATTGTGCATGCATGCCTGAAAAATAATGAACTTCTTGCATTCAGTACTATGACATATTTCCTTTTTGAAACAGCGCAGCTCTCGTACAGCACAGTGAGATAGCATCCTGCCCTCCAGATTTCTCTAACATTCTCTAATATTCCTATATTTACAGTATATACAGTATTTCTATGAGTTATTTATAGAATAGCCATTTTCTTACCATCGTAGTTGTGTATGTAAGACAAAGCATACACTTTGAAGCCTTTTTCCAGCTTGCTAGAAGGGGCTCTGCAAGTATTCTTACATATCTGATGACCATCACTGCATTTCAACTTCAGGAGATCTTCTTGCAGCTGCTGACTGTAAAATACTGCCATTGCATAAAGAAACGAAAACACAAGAGCACTACTACGAAGTGCTGTCCCACCTGTAACATCAAACCCATCTGTAAACATCTGAACTCCATTTCCTGGAAATCCTGATCAACAAAGCTTATCGCCTGATTTGTCACATGATCATCTCATGCTCCCTTCTAATAACACACACACACCTGTTTCAAATCACTGGTTCACTACATATACACACCTCAAGTATTGCTCCCAGCTCATCCCTTGTGACATGATCAAGCCTTTATCTTTGAGTGCATGCTATTCTGGTAATTTCTTTTCGTTTACTGAGTTTGCTTTGCCTAGTCGAGTTTATTTGGAAGTGATGTTGAGACTATGCTTCATGAAGTGTTGAAGACTTCCAACCAAGTAAGTGTTGAAAAACGGTTCATTTATCAAGGTTTTTAGTGTCTCACCATACACCTCTAGTGGTGAAAAATATATACTATATACACTCATTGTCCAATTTATTAGGAACATCTGCACATTCATGATGTTATCTAATCATCCAGTCATCACATTTAAAAATTAGAAAAGAAAAAAAAAATCACCCGGTCTTTTTCCAGTCTTCAGCTGTCCAGTTTGGGTGAGCTTGTGCACATAATAGCCTCAGATTCTTGTTCTTTGGATGACAGGAGTGGAACCTGATGTGATCTTCTGTTGTAGCCCATCCACCTCAAGGTTCGATGTTTTGTGCATTCTAAGATGCTTTTTTTTTTTTTTTTTTCGCTCACCACGGTTGGACAGAGTGATTATTTGAGCCACTATGTCAAACAACCAATCTGGTCATTTTCCTCTGCCCTCTCATCAACAAGGTGTTTCTGCCCACAGAACCGTTGCTCACTCAACAGTTTTTGTTTTTTGGACCGTTCTGTGTAAACTCTAGAGACTATTGTGTGTGAAATTCCCAGGAAATCTGCACCTAGCTTGTAGTGTAACACTTAAGAATAATATAGAAAAATTACAGTATTGACTACTCAAAAAAGCAACCCAAAACCAGCCTTTTTTCCAAAGCAAACCCTAAACAGGTTGTCAAGTCATCATTGATGATGTCACTGCAGTAAAACGACACAAGTGGTGATATAGAGCTTTACGTAAAAGTGTCCTTTCTTCTCGACACATGCTTCAAAGCTCACTTGAACCCTAGCATGTTTTTGATTTCAACTTTGGCTCTGTAGTTTACATTTGTCTACTTTGTTAATAAACCTGCATTTGTACCCAAACCCTTGTCCATTCATGAAGGTCATCAACAAACAAAATTACAGGCCTAATTTAGCCAGACCACAGTCTGCTGATTAGACATTTACATCACCATAGGAACCAGATATGTGCTTATGACTTTTTCTCCCACCCATATTTCAAATATCTTTTTCCTGGCCATCTGTTTATATAATCTGGCTTCTTAAATATCCAATCCTTTGAAAAATTCCTTGAGCACCTTATTAAAAAGGAATGTGCTATACTGTATGTTGATGAGTGTAGCTGTGTAGAAAGAACGATACATGAGAATTTGCATAGCACTGTGACATGTTGGGTAATTGCAAAATGATTACTTTTCTCTGCAAAACCAGTGTGAACAGCATAGGAGACCCCAATTACAACTTTACCCAGTCTCTCCAAATAAGCCTCTAAACAAGGGGTATTCAACTAAAGTTTGTAAAGGTCCAGTTACATAAAATTCCTTGCTTAAACAAATAAGACAATTTAAAATGATTATATTTTGTTTCTT
This sequence comes from Pangasius djambal, assembly GCA_022985145.1. Lineage (NCBI taxonomy): Eukaryota > Metazoa > Chordata > Actinopteri > Siluriformes > Pangasiidae > Pangasius > Pangasius djambal. Next base: position 6,057,505 of record CM040984.1, on the reverse strand, counting down.
AGTGGCACTTCAACACATTTGACACTTTTGGGTAAATAAAATGAAAAATCTATGAAATATGTGAGATCTTTCCCCATTCTGACCTAATGTCTTTAGCCCTGTAGCTAGTCTCTGATCTGATCAAATAATCTACATAAACCCATGTGATTGGATAAGTAACAAACGGGAATCTGCAACAAAAACAACGATAGGTTTTGTTCAGACTCTCTGAAATATAAAAAAGTATACAGTTCAGTTTGCTGAATCACTTTGCAGGATCCACATTCAGACTGTGGTCCAGAACTTGATGACTCCTGCTAAACCAAAAAAAAACTAAAAAATAAAAATATGGATGTTGTCATTTTGTTATAAAAGTGTAATCTTATCATCATACAGCTTTGTCTATGCTTGCTGATGTCAAGGAAACATTTCCCAATTGTTTTCAAAGAGCAGTGACTTTCTCCATAAGCCTCACACAAACAGGCATAACAGGCTTATGTATTGCAACCAAATCCTACAACACAGCTCGGGGCAAAGGAGTCAAGGCCGCATCATCAGCACTAGCCAAGGCACATTTGGCTCTGAGGGAAACCGCATCTACAGCTTACAGCCAAGTAATAGCAGATAGTATTCAAATACGACTGGCATTTAGGGAGCGTTATGCAAATGCGAGACATCCCAGCTAGATCATGAATGGCCTAAAGAGGGTAGAGTAGGTTGGTGTAGAGGTGCTAAAGTTTGGCTGACTACTCTGCAGTGTAAGAGATAAACTGTTCCAACCAGCCGTGTTATCGACTCTCTTTTATTCAGTGAAGGCGAGAGCTGTGTTCATAAGAGCACTATCCCCTGGGTGCCAACTCCAGGCCTACTCATGCAACACTGTGGCTATTTGAGTTTCACAGCCTGTGTCTTTTGCACCAATCAACACTGCACTCAATTTTGAGTAGGAGCTGTATTTTATTCCGTTCCTATCTGACAGATGACATGTTTTGTTCTGCTTAGAACTATTGATGCATCTGTCATAAACACGGCCTGCTTCAGCTCAGCTCTGGTTCCTCCCACTGGATATTTTTCTGAAGTCATGCCAAGATGTAATATAATATGTAAGGAATAACACACAGTGGGAAAATAATCCATGCCGGGATGGTGGGATATGTCAAATTTACTACCCAGAATGGATTATTTTCCTAGTGTGTCCTTCATCTTATTTGCCAACAATTACAATTTCTAAATGTTAATTCAATAATGTATTATTGTCATGTTTTTTAACTGTTTACAGCCACATTTAATGTTAGGAAACCTTAGCAAGCCAAGCAAGTTTCTGTTATCACTTACAAACAGTCCTTCTTTTACCAGCATCTCTTTTTTCTTCCACTTGAAGTTAAAAAGACAAAATAAACCCATCTTGTCATGTTACAGAGAAAACACAAACTCTTTTCCCATGGTGGGAAACGTCCTTAATAGAAAATTAATCCTTCTGATTCGAGAATTCAAGAGCGCTGTGGTACAAAGGGCCTTTATTACACCTTGTATGTGTCTAGCACAAGGCAGCAAAATGTAAAATAATATTTTAAAAAAACTCTATAAATTTATCAAAGTAACTGTTATAAAAAGTTTAAAAAAATATATTTTAAATAAGGCTTTACCAAAACGTAATGAAATCCATAAACTACATTAAGGGTTTATGGGTAAGTGTAGTTCGCAGGGGTGTACATAGGAGCCAACATACAACACACACACACACACACACAACATCACTGTAGTTGCCTGGTTGGAACAGTTTATGTCTTCCGCTGCAGAGCTGTCACCAAAACCTTTGGCACTTCAACACCATCTTACCCACTCTACCCTCTCTACCCTCTCTACACCATTGATAATCTGGCAGGGATGTCTTGTATTTAGCTCCATAAATGCCAGTCCTTTTTGAATACTGCTGTTACTTGGCTGTCAGCTGTACTATGGAGCGAGCAAATGTTCATCAGTGTAGCAGGTTAGACACCTAGTATCGGAGACTGAACAAGACCCAAAACAGATCTAAACAAAATACCATGTGAAGCCAAAAGGTTTCAGCTTGGACTTCCAGCATAGTGTAAACAGCCATTTTTCTTTATGGCATTCATTATTTTAAGTCTTCTATATTTACAGTAAAGGTTTCTTCTTGGTTTTCTATATATTCTGGTAGGGTAAATGTGATATGTCCTCCTGGTGATATGTCTTCCCACATTAACACATGTTCAAAAAAATTGATGCAGAAGTATAATTTGGCCTTGCCATTGATGCCTATGATAACAGCAACAGTGTTTTCATTGGCTAGCATGAAGTGCAACTGTAAAGTCAGTAGTAGTTACCTTGAAGGTTTTCTTTGGAGTTTTATAGGCAAATGTAACTCTAGCTAACAGAAACACACATAGCTATATTTAGCTTCAATTTAATGTTAGCTCATCAACGTTAGCTAGGCCCAACAGAGAAGTGATCATGTTAGCTAAATAGCATAAATGCCCATAATATGGTCAACAGCAGCCTTATGACAAGTTGTGTCACTGGTTAAAGATCCTGACCATTTCTCTTAAATAAAGTTAAGTAAAATATTAACAGCACATGTTCATGGATCAGTCTTATATGCTGTCTGACTGTCACACTGTCATACTGGGCATTGTTGTCCCAGGTGCCTCACTAAAGTTTTTAACCTTGGGTATTGGGCAAACATTAATATAGCATCTCAAAATTTCTACCACAGAACCATCACAAGGCATCTTACACATGCACTTATTTACACCTAGGTGCATTGTGTGGTAGCCAAACCAATTAGCGGTTTGTTTTTGGGACATGGGAGGAAACCCATAGGATCAGCCTCAGACTCAATACCAGAACCTGGACTATGCCGCACACCATTTGTCATATACTGGTTCATAGTTAATTACTGACATTCTTAGTTTAACTGCATTATGAGCAAAACTGTATATGATTATGACTATACCTTCATTAACCCTGACAGATTGTTTGTTTAACCGTGATTGTTAGGAAAGCTAAAATAAACAGAACCAGCATGTACAGAATCAAAATGCTTCAGACTCCCATATGTTACAATGTCCAGCATATTGTAGCTGTGAAACTGTTTATGTACCATTTATGTACCAAGGGCCACCACATTTATGAAACATTCAAGTATTGGCTTTAATTCATGCCGTCTGTTTACTTTCTGATCTAGAAGCATTTACCAGGAATGATTATTGCATATTAAACAGCTCCATGGCCATGAAAATTGCCTTACAAATACCTCAGTTTAGATTATGGACCACTGCCTCCAGCAGAGCTTCTTGGCATCCTAGCAAACCCCTCAACCCAACAACATCAAGGTCTGCCAGGAACCTCAGGATAACAATCCGTTACCTGCTTGCCTTCACAGCCCTCATCATGGTGATGTCCTTATCTTGCAGGTTTGCTCTGTGCAATAACAGGAATCTCAGGGCGTACAACCTTGTCAGGCATTTGTCTTCTATTTACCATAAGATGCACATATTAAGTGTTAGGTTAAGCAGGCGTTAAGACCTTGATGCTTTTCTATAGACTAACCAATGGACACCCATAACTTTGGACATCCTTAATTGCATATATAATGTCCAAAGCATGATGCTAAGTCTAAAAACTCAATTCAAATGCAGTGATCAAACTTCCCAACTTCATTCACTTTGCAGATTCCCTCACAACCTTCAAGAAGCACCAGATAACCGAACATCTTGTCCAATTTTGAGGTTGCAACTTGCTTCTGGCAGGCCACACGAGACCTGCAACTGATCCAGAATATGGCTGCATGCCTTGTTTTCAGTCTCTCTCACATCACACCATTTCTACATTTGCTCCATTTGCTTCCTGTAGCTACCCACATCAGATATAATATAATGATGCTTGCCTACAAAGCCAAAAACGAACCCACATCTACCTGCAGGCACTCATCAAACCCTACTCGGTACCACGTTCCGTTTGAGTCTCTAGCACAGTTTGACTTGACCCACCATGCCTCAAGGTACAAAAAAAAAGACATGGATCGAGATTTCCCTGTACTGGCCATGGAAGGTGCTGGAATGAATTACTTCTGGCTGTCTGAGTCAAACAAATACTGAAACCTAACTCTCGCCAAAAGCAAGAACTGCCGAAGCAGTAATCAACCAAAAAACTTGACTTGCGTGTTTTTCTTGCTGCACTAAATCCTCTCTAGCAGTGTTTTGGTAGTATTCTTAAACCCTAACCTACAGTATTTGTACTAGCAGGAGGCTATGTTTTTGATGGAGAACACAAAACACATAAAAATATATAAACCACATATCTACCTACTTGTAAACCGCAACTGCCTATCAAGGTGTGGTCTTTATATCCAGATACTGTGGTTAGCATATTATTATTATTATTATTATTATTAGTGTGTATTTTTAGACAACATGGCTATAACATTTGTAGCTTGACAGCTTGCTTTGTGAACACTTTACACTGTACTTTACAAATAACTCTAATCCAACTATTATATTTAGCTGTTGCTCCCACTGTTCTTCCTACAACTATCCAGCACTTGTTTCTTGTACAGTAGATGTTTGGATTGCTTCACTTGCAGGCCTGGATGAATTCATCTACCAAATGAATGCACATAAATGTGAAATTATAAATGGAAATGAAGACCAGTAGTATAAGGTTCTCCATTGCACAGTACACACATGTATCTCCATATATTCTATACAGTATAACTCAAGTCACTGATGAGAACTCTTGCAAGAACCAACCCTCTAAACAAGGTTTTTATGCTAAACCAGTCAGCCATATAACCATAAATTCAATGTTCATACACTGCTATTTGAACTTCACACAGAAGTCATAAGGCTGATTATTAAGTCTTGTTTTATCCCTTCAAAAGTAAGGAAGGGAGAAAGAATGAAATTATCCATGAGAGCAGGTGCAGTCTTTGCACATTTCCTGGTGTAAATACATCCACTAAAGTGACTGGGCAATAATGCTGAGCTGACAGTGCCAAAGGAAAGGAATTTCACCCTTGAGTACTAAGCACACTGTTAAAACTAATAGAGCGAGCTCTGCTCCAGAAATAGGCACAAAGTACGATGTAAGAAAAATCCACTGTGGGATCAGGAATATTACTGTAGATGCCTTGAAATGCACCCCTTCGCACACACACACACACACACTCACTGCTAAAGCGTTACAATAAAGTGCTACAGAGAAACAACTAGTGTTACAGCCAAACATGGAGTCAGCCTATAGACAGAAGCATAAAGGCTGACATACAGCAGGAAAGGGGATTGAACTGAATCAGCATGAAGTTGCAAAATGCTGCACTTTTTTGCCTTCTTGTCTGGTTTGTTGTCAATACAAATGTGCTGCTGTCTTTTTATTTGAAAACTGCTGCTCTGGAAAGCTACTACAACATCTGGAAAAGGTATGGTGGGCTATTAGGGCTATATATATATATTTATATAGATTTTTTGTTCATTGGTTGTTTGGTTTTTCTGAGACTTTGCTAACAAAACACCAAAAACATAGAACTATATTAAGAAAAACTATTACAGACTCATATTCAACAGATTATTTAAAGATGAAAAATGTGAAAATATTGGTACAGAAATATTACTGTCCAATCCAGTATATTACTGTCCAATACTTATTAAAGCTAAGAACAATGGAGTTATTAATCACTGACACCTGATGATAAGCAGGATACTCAAAAAAGTGTGTATTAACCATGATGTATTACAATCTCGATATCATACTGTCGTATCTCTCCAGTCCTAATTCATGCGTTATAGAAACTCAGGCTACACAGGTCACCTTCATTCCACTTACAGTTGTTGAATATTGTGTGAGTAAAAGTAAATACTGTACACAGTGATTAAATTTATAAATAATAATAATAATTATTATTATTATTATAAAATTGGAACTTGATTAATGGGCTTTGTTCTCTGTTTTATAGCACCTGAATCATAAGACCTGAATCAGTCCTGCTGGACGCTGAACAGCCCCCAATCAATCACTCACTCAACCAACAACAACAACAACAATATTATTATTATTATTATTATTATTATTATTATTATTATTATTATTATTATGAAAAGTATGCACTCACCACTGGAGGCGATCTGCAGGGACAGTCGGGCGTCTGATGCCCGGATGGCGGTTGAGTACCTCTCCTCCTTGCCCGGAACTTGAGCCTTGCGCTCTGGCATAAGTCGCACGCGCAGCCGGCCTCCTTCGGCCCCGAGCCACCACTCCAGCACGCGCGTCAGGTCCATTTCCAAAAACGGCACAGGCGCGTCCTCGCGCACAACCAGCCCGCCACATCCGGTCTTCACCATGTCCTCTCCCACCTCCACCACGACCTGGTTGGACTTGCGGCTCGCTGTGCTCAACCCCAAACTCAGCACTTTGGGGGCGGGCCGGGTGCGCCTGTACGGCAGTTGTCCGCCACCGGAGCCGTTCCCGCCCTCCCCCCGCACGATTTCTGCCAACTTCGCGCCGAGCAAACTCGCGATGGTCTTCTGCAAAGGCGCGCAGTGCATCCGCAGGTTGGCGCGCACCGTGTAGCATCCGGAGTGTGTCAGGCAGTCCCCGTTCAGCGGGCGCTTTATGAACATCGCCATGTAGTGCCGCAAAAGAGACGGCACCGCAAAATCAACCGACAGCGTCTTCCTCTTCAGCCTGGAGCTGAAGGTCTGATTGGAGTCCCGTTTGCCACTCGCATCCAGCGTGCTGTTGACGGGGACAGTATGTGCGCTCGCGCCCTGCAGCCCGGTCACGCATGCCGCAGAGCAAAGGAGAAAGCACAGCATCCTCGGCGTCATGCTGGAGGTCGGTCTGGATGAACCTTGTTCCGTAGTTAGTCGAGCTTCTTTCCCTCGTCCTCACTCCTTCTCCATATACAGCAGAGTCGAAATGCTCATGCACACTCCAGATCTTTCCTCGTGCGCTTTCACCGCTCGCATCACGCACGAGCCCTGCTTAAATCTCTCACCGCATCCTCCTCGTCAGAGAAAAAGTGCCTTAAACGGTCTCCTGTGCAATCCAAACTGGCCCCCAGTGTTTCAGCTCCTGCACTGCTGCTCGGTATGCCGAACAGCTCTTCCTCCCGAGCTCGCTCAAAAGCTCCCTTGTATGTATGTGCACGCAACACCGTAGAGGCAAAAACGCTTCTGCCCAGCAAACACTCCTGCACGCGCAACGTCGCTGTCTTCCGTCAGCGTAGCCGTTTCACGACCACCAGATGTCGTTCGCTCAGGCCAAGATATTACCGCGTCCCAAACTGTGACCACAGACACGAACCATAACACGCAACTTACTGTTTTACTGTTATTTTTCTTTCTTTCTTTCTTCTAAGGTCAAATCAACAGATGCTTCTGTTCTGTGCGGGTTCTGCTGCTCGAGCGCTTTTTTATTAAATAAATAAATAATAAAAATCTTTTTTTAAAAAGAGAGAGAGAGAGAGAGAGAGAGAGACCTGCTTACTTGGCACCCGCGTTCTGCGCGTGCCACCACTCGACCCTGCGACGCTCTTTCTGCCTCGTCATGACGTCACCACACATCAGGAGACCCAACTTTATATCACTGGCTTCATTTCCCTCGGGAAGGATTTGAGACTTTAGTTACTCACTTCACGCTGCGAGGTGTAAATTTGCGGAGGTTTTTTTTTTTCCTCTTCTTTTTTTCCCCCCCTTCCTTTTCTCAGAGAGGCAATTTGTTGCTTCATTAGCGCTGCACAATCATTAAACTCATTTATTTAGTCAGTTAACATAGTTTACTTCAACCCATTTCTTGCATGTTTAAATTTAATAACACAACGCTGACATTTTACCAGCTCGCCATTACCACTACAATGCCATTATAAGTAAAAAAAAAAAAAAAAAAAGGATTTATAGACACCCATTGATTATCTACTATAGATACAGTACAATTACTGATTGTAGACCACCTGCTGCCTTGCACATTCATTCATTCCGCTTCAGTAACTGCTTTATCCTGGTCAGTGTCACTGTGGATCTGGAGCCTATCCATCGTGGAGAATTCATGCCAAATGGGAAACCAGTCCATCACAGGGCACCTTGCATACACTCATTCACACTGACAGGCAATTTAGCATAGCCAGTTCACCTACTGGCATGTTTCTGTGACGGGGAAGGAAACCAGAGGAAGCTTCTGATACAAGGAACGCAAGAAGAACATTCACACAGACAGTAACTCAAGCTTAAGATCGTCCCACAGACCCTGGAGCTTTGAGGTAGCAGCGCTACTCACTGCACCAGTGTGCCAGCCTTGCTTTACACAACGTACTCCATCCATCGGTGTAAAAGGAGCACCACAGGACCACCGCTGACGAGATTTTATTAGGGTGGTGGACCATTAGCTCAGCACTGACACTGATATCGTAGTGCCATAAGAAGTGTTTGTCGTGCTGATAAGAGTGTATCAGGTGCAGAGGCATTGCTGAGGATTTTAAAAAGCTAACGAAACAGGCTGCAAATCAAAATATACAGCCAGAACATGACCCTGATGAAAGCTAGAACACTGTGAATGGAAATATTGGATGAGGTTGACCAGCAAGGCAGATGTGTCAAATGAAATGGCCAAGCAGAATACACTGTTTAAAAGCCCCAACAATGCTGCTGTGCTTCATACACTCAAATCACTGAAGCGTATTTTGAGACAGTGCAGTGAGAATGTTCGTGTAATTTTCTGTAAATCTTGTGGTCAACGAATTGAAAAAGAGAGCAAGTACTGAGAAAAACATTCTTTACTGGGGAGCACATGCACTGAAACCCAGATCTATTCACAAATCACTACCTTTATCCTTTAAATGTTCCTTTTAATATACAAATGACCATTTTTTTTTTTTACAGTGTTTGACAGTTTGCAGTTTCACTGCAGTGAAAGCGAAAACAGTCGAGCAGTCTGGGTTCCTGGGAAACTTAATTTCATAAGTTATTATTTCCAAACCGAACATCTAACCCTCCAGCATGTGAGAACAGAAGCACTCATTCTTTGCTTCATTTGATAAACATTTCTGCACCTGTATCTTACAATATGAAGAAGTGTTTCATAGATTTCATACATAGGATCCTTTTTTTTCACAAATTGCTTCTTTTGGAGATTAGGAGATATGCTATCAACCACACATTCCACACAACCACACAAAATCCTAAACAGTGTTGTCTAGGCTCTAAGAGTAACAAACTTTGGCCACAAGATGGCAATCTAATATACCTGTTCCTCTGATCTGTGCCATGTGATATGTTCATTAACCCTTGCAATGTGTGGGGATTTGTGGACATAAAGGGACTAATTAGAGATTGTATTCTCATTTTTATGCGTTGACGGAGACAGCCCAGTCTAATTCCAAACTTAATGAATGAAGACAGGGCTATCATGGAGTAGGCTAGTCTGCTGCTTAGATGAAAGTAGTAATGCACAGCAGCACACCATCTTTCATGATCAGATAGTGCTGTCAGTGGAGGCAGGTTTAAAGGAATAATGATGCTCATTTGTCGCTGGTTCAACCCAGATATATGAAATAAATAAATTCAGAGGAACTAGGGCTGTGTTTTTGTGCAGAAAACAAAGTCAGCCCGGTAAGTCGATATGGTAGTTAGGCCCGTCAACCTTTAATCATCATTTATCACAGCGTATAAGGGATGCACTGGCTTGCATCACGGTCTTATTAATACAAATGCACTTTTCACATGATCCTTCAAAAGAGAATATCTAAAAAAAAATAAAGAATATCTAAAAAAAAATCAGGTTTTGAGGTAAAGGAATGTTTGATATGCAGCTTTTGCTTTCCTGCTGGTTTTAAGGACTTATGGAGGCTCTCCATAATCCCTCAGGACACTTTAGAAGTCTGCCTCAGGCATCTCCCCCTCCCGCTCACCCTCTATCTGTCTCTCTCAAAATGTTCAAAATGTGTTCATGAACAGCCCTATTATGGGGCCCACACACACACAAACAAACACACACACACACACACACACACACACACACACACACACACACACTGTAAGCTCGCCCATGCACTTGTTGCTATATGTGCTGTTTTCTTGTGAACTTGGTCTACTGTTGTTGCATTTTGCTTTTCCTTTTGGCTCTGAGTAGATGAATTATATCATGTATTATATATATCCATGTTTCGGGTGGATTTTTAATGCAAACAATAACTGCATGACCCATTATATATGTATGATGTATTGTACGTAGGCTGTGGGCTAATGGTGAAAAGGTACATCAGTATCTGTAACATACTTTAACTATCATTCATTCATTCATTCATTCGTTCATCTTCAGGAACTACTTCATCCTGGTCAGGGTCACGGTGGATCTGGAGTTTATCCCAGGAACACTGGGCATGAGATCCCCCTTGATGGGACACAAATCGAAACCATGCACACAGATATTCACACCAAGGGGCAATTCAACTGAGCCAGTCCACTTACCAGAATGTTTTTGAGAGGAATCTGCAAGGACACTGGAAGAACAAGAGACTGCACTGAGAGTAACCCGAGCTCAGGATAGAACCAGGAATCCTGGAGCTGTGAGGCGGCAATCCTATATCCTGCCATGCCGAGCTGTAAATATAATAAATTCAGTGTAAATAAATATAAGAAAAATAAGCAACTTTTATGAACTCTATGAATTTGCTTGTTGTTAATACTGGGCCTTAAATGGGCAGGGCTTTAGATTTGCTATTGGGCTGGCTTGCAGTGGTGGCTCAATGGTTAAGGTTCAAATCCCAAAACCACCAAACTGCCACTGCTGGGTTCTTGAGAAAAGCCCTTATCCCTCAAGTGCTCAATTGTATCATGTCTCAGTTGAATAAAAGCAGCACGGAAACGAATTAATGTAAATATTGTATTGACCATTGGGCTGTTTTTTGGGCTACCTTTTTGGCCACTGGGCTAAAACCTTAGTAGAGTGATGTTAGTTATTTCATCAAAAAAAAAAAGTAGTAGGTCAGGGGGTAGATTTTTGGTCTTCGTTTGAAGCTGTTCGTACATCCAAGGGAAGGTTATTCCATTACACTGGACAAAAATATTAATTAGTTATTTTTACAAAAGTGTTTCTACATCAGAAGTTTTAGCTAATCATGACAGAGCTCAGAAAATGAACAGAAAGTATCATTTTAGGAGAAACACAAATTAAAATTTTATTGAATGAATGTGTTTAATGAATGTGTTCGTTCCACCGACCTAAAAATGTTTTGTTGCTGATTACCGCTTGTACTTATCCTGCAACAATAATCTGCCAATATTTTTGGATTCCAGTTGCACCGTGCCGTTTTTCCAAGCAATGTCTTGAGACCTTTCACTATGTTCCTCACTGACTGCCCAAACATTTGCACAGAAGTCGTCTAACTGTGAATGCAGAAAATGAATCTTTGAGGCATGTTGATACTCATGGTTTTGTGTGCCTGAAGCATTTTATCAAAAAGTTGGATGTGGTTTGGTGCTCTGTAGTTCCCAAGAAAATTTTCAGAAACATTCTTGAATGCCTTCCATGCCGTTCACTCTGGCTCCACTAGAAGTTCTTCAAACTGCCTGTCATTGATGACCCCTTTCTTTATCTTGGAAAACGTCTGTCTCAAATATTGAAATCTTTCCTTTTTCATTGCCTTAATAAAAAAATTCATCAGCCCAAGTTTTATATCAAGAGGAGGCAAAAAGCCTTTCTTGGGTTGCTTTATGTGCCACACGTTTATGTCCTGGGACCGTATGCTTACAGCATAGCCAGTCTTTTTTAATGTTAAAAGACCCTTTAGCATGGCTATCATATTCATAATTGAAATAATAGTACTTGGTATATCCAAGTTGTTTTCCTTTGTGTCATGAGGTCTACATGGCCAGTCATGTCTGGACAGGTCTGGAAAACATTTCTTTACTTGCCATGTGGGCAATATTGTAATTAAGGATTGAAAACACGAAATAGGCAAGAGGACATACATAACAGGACAATTTCAAGGTGATTTGGGAGCTCACCAGTCTATAACATCCATAAGATACCCCCAAAAGTTTTCAGGTAGCAAAATATTTGTTGTCCAGTGTTATTGATGCATGACTTGAGGGATGGGGGGTCGAGCTGAGCTGTGCTAGAGGCTCAAAGCGAACACGGCGCAGAGCCGGGTTTGATGAGTGCCTTTTAGGTAAATTTCTATGTATTTTAAATATGATGTGGGCAGCTAGAGGAAGCCAGTGGGGAGATTGAAAACATGGTGTGCAGATGCATTGTGGAACAGCTAAATCTTCTTCTTATTCTTCTTTCGGCTTTTCCCTTCAGGGGTCGCCACAGCGAATCATCACTCTCCACCTATCCCTATCTTCTGCATCCTCAACACTTGCACCCACTAGCTTCATATCCTCATTTATTATGTCCATATACCTCCTCTTTGGCCTTCCTCTACGCCTCCTGCCTGGCAGCTCCATGTCCAACATTCTCCTACCAATATACTCACTCTCCCTCCTCTGAACATGTCCAAACCATCTTAACTCTCTCTGACTCCTGTCTCTTCCTCAGTGACACTGTCTCTAAATGTGGAACAGCTAAATATAGCTCAATAATGCTACTCCTGCACTTAACCCTAACCTTAACCTTAGTACTCAAAATTATTTAAGTACTTGACTAGTTTTTTCAAATAAAAGAACCATTTGTTCAAAATGTCCCCACAACTTTCGTGCATTCCTATAATGGAAGAAAGTTTGTTTACTATAACTAACTGCATTACTACAATTGTGTATTGCACAATGGAAAGGATTCTTCACATTTCTGGGAGATATTGTTGCAAGTTTGCATCCTAATGATAGCATTGCCATAATATAATGTGTTACTCAAACCTAATCATTTTGCTGTGGAGCTATTGAAAGACATGAGATTTTAGCTCTCCTTCTGTCACGACCAGCCGCCATTGAGTAAGAATACACGTGTTCAATTTCAATAACACTCAAATAAAGTATAAATACGCCAAAATAATTCTTAAGTATGATTACAAAGTACAATTACTCAAGTGTTTCCCACTCCTGCTCAGTTGGTAGCAGTTGGTGCATTTTTAAAAAAAAGGTGCCTTTTTTCATGGGGACTGGCTAAACATGCCCAAAATATTCCAGTATTTCTATCATCATTGACGAAACACACATTTTTGCCTGGTGTATCATGTCTGTTCATGGTTGTGTGTGCTGGATCTATCTTTCCAGTGCTTCATTTTGTGGCTCATGTGCACAGAGAAGATATTGAAATGAGCAGAAATCTCCATTGAAATTCAAAACACTCCCAGTAAATCTGAAATTAGTCACTAAAATATGGCCAACTTTGAAATAAGACATTCCATTTTTTTGCCGCAAAGAATAAAACGCTGTGCACCGTATCATTCAATATGCAATCATTAATCGCAAGACGAATTAAAACCATGAATGGATGCTTTTGTCTCATTACAGCGGAGGCTAAATATGCTTAGAGCCATTGTAGACTGAAAACTCAGCCACTTAAAGAGTTTAAAAAGGGAAACAAAACCTTAATCTGTAATAACTAAGGGTAGGCATTAAAATGGGCAAAATGAAGCAGTACTTTTTTCACATTTAAACGAATGTGAAATGGAGAAGTTCAAAAGACAGCACCAAGGGATTTTACCCACTGTTGCATCTTTCTGAAATGTATTTACTTCCACTCCTTTAACATGATTATGATCTTAATGTGTGGTGATGTATTTTCTGGTGCTGTTCCAACCATTTGCTATTTTTTAAAAAATATACGAAGTCTAAAATTTGGTTTAGTGTAATAGAAATCCGCACAAGCATATGCCCCTGAGGTGTCTGTAAAATTGCTTTCGTAACACTCAATTTCAATGAACATCCCAGGCCTCCAAATTCAAAGAGCAGTTTTTCAGCTGTGTCCAGCATTAATTTCGTCACCAACTGGTCTCCTGGCCTTATTCGCTTCTGACTAGTGGAAGGTCTTTGGTGGGTAGGTGGCGAGGCTGATAAATTGCAGTGAGATTGTTCTTACAAAAGCCTTTTTGCTTGCCGTGATGCGCTGCACAGCTCATAAATCAGAGCCTTGGTGCTCCACTTCCATTCTGATTCAGACTCTTCTCTCCAAATCTCCAGTAACCAATTTGATGTGTTGCGCCCTGTCTGTGGAAAGAGACAGCTGTAAATCACTACAAAGCACAAAAGTTTTCCCAGGGTGCCTTCTTTCTTTACTTTCAGCCTACAGCTGAAGTGAATGAAGAGTGGGGGGCTACTACACCTAGTACATACATTTTCTATCGGCTGTGTGACATTTGTCTTCTTTCCTATTCCCAATGTGTATAATTTCCCTCTTTGTTTAATAAATCAAATGGCACTAAAAAGCTGAGGGCCAGGACCAGGTTTTATACCACAGAGAGCTCCCTCTTGACAGTGACTTGGTGCGTTTTGGGGCGATGATGACCGGTGTCAGATTAGTGGAGTGTCAAAGTGAGCTTTGATCAGCCTGTAGAGCCTTTGGCAAGTGGACTTTGGAGAGCTGTGTTAAGGCTTCATCTGTCAAGCAGCTTCAAAATGTACTGTATGAGGCGATTCAGAAGGTTTCATCTCCCCCTCCTCTCCTGAATCAGACGAGTGAGCCACACAGCTCTTTAAAGAGAAAGGGATCAGCTATTGGTGCAAGGTAGAATGGCGCTGAAAATGATTCTGCTGCTAAAGGCAGAACAGGAAGCCATCTCTCGTGCAGATGTATCATCAGTTTTACTTCCTCCCTGGGAGCTCCGTGTTGACAAGAATTAATCATATCACTCTGAGTATTGAACATAGCCTTCCCTGTAGTTATGGGACCCTGGATACATGTAGGTAAAAAATAAATAGTCTCCGATACCTTGTATGTTTTTTTTTCCCTCTATGATCCCCTTTGTGCCTCCTTCAGAATACCATAAAGCTTATTATCAGAAGCTATTGGTGGTTTGGGAGTTGGGGTGACTGAAAAAGGCTAGTAAATTTTGAATTATATCACTGTATCATTTCAGATGCGAGGTGAAGATGAAGTAAGGGACCTCTGCTACCCTGAAGGCAGCATTAATTCTATGAGTGCAGCATATCCTATTTTCAATTTGATAATCCTTATAATCTTATACGAAAAAAAAAAAATCACTCCTTTTCATGTCTACACATGATCCTTACAAAATATGATTAATTCTCTATCAGTACTGGTTTCATTATTATGATCAGGTGTAATTTTTAGACTAATCCATTTCTCTGGGGAATGTCTGGGGATCCCCCAGGACGAACTGGAATCTGTGGCTAGGGTAAGAGAAGTCTGGGCTGATCTTCTCTGGCTGTTGCCATGCTATCCCAAACCAGCAAAAAACTGAAAATGATTGAATGAATGCGAGTTCTGTCATACGTTCAGCAGATAAAGTGCTTGTACCTGCGCTGTGATGGACAGCTGGAATCAAACCCGTGGTCACGATGTCACAGAAACATGGTCCAATCATGTTTCACAGGAAAAAAGTAAGAGCCAATCATGTTTCATCAATAAACTGGCGTCATCCATTTTATTGCCCGTAGTGTAATCTGATGCAATTTGCGCTAACACTGACAGGGTATGTACAATGCTTTGCAAAAGTCTTAGGCACCCTAATTTTTTTTAGTACAAACTTTGTTATAGATTTTTATATTATGACTTCTACATTATTGATTCAGTACAAAAACATTTTAGATTTCCAAACATTAGTTTTTCAGCACAAAATTAAATGTTACAGAAAAATGTTTGTCAGTAATGAAAGCAGCATGTTACATAAGAGACACTTTTCAGACAAAACAAACATAATGAAGGCGGCTGGGTTTTGCTGCAAAGATAAGAAGCGAGTGTGACAGTTGAAGTCTCCAGAAGAACTGCGGCTGGTTCTGCAAGATGCTCAGTAACACTTACAGCTCATTTCCATATTAAACTGCACACACTGTATCTGAGACTACTTTTTTTTTTTTAAAGCGAAGGATCGTCACACCAAATATTGACTTTGTTTCATTTATTACCGTTTACTGCTATTTATAGTATTTTTTAAACGTAGAAACAATTAATTTCATTATTTTTGAAGGCATCTCTGCTCTACAGCATTTCTTTGCATGTGCGTAAGACTTCTGCACAGTACTGTATGCTCAAAAACACTTAACTGTCTATGTTCATTTAACCAAACTTGTAATGATTAGAATATATAACATTGTAGCTAGCTCGGCTGGCGTGGCGATTAGGTTATCGAGCTAGATACTCCACAGTGTAATTTGATCTCTCAAACACACAAATTCAATGATAAATTCATGAAAACCGCTGGCTAAGAGAATTAAGTAAAATTTGCACAAATAGTTGACAATAGCCTGTTACTGGTGATTTGAGATTTGCATAGGTGGTTTGGATTATAATTTAGTGGTATAACAATAGTGTACTGCTATTTTTGTGGTCAAAGTTTAGTGTAAATTGTCACAAATGGGAGGTGAAGGCGGATACAAGTGCAAACAATTTATTAAGTAAAGTGCAAATAAACAACTAAAAACATGAAAACGAGGTATAAACCATGGATGGTGCATATGAGTCAAAGAACATACAAACTATAAGCTATAGTGTAGCACACGCGCGCGCGCACACACACACACAATAACAAACAACAACTACAACAAAAAGCTTGACAATGAGATGCTGAAAAACTGGAACTTACGTAGTGGTGCTAATCAAGGTGAAACAGGAAACAGGTGAAAGTGATAAGTGAGACATGTGATGTGCAGGGGCTGATGGGTAGTGTAGTTCTGTGCCCCTTTGGTGCTACCATGATATACATGTGCTGAAGTGGGTGGAGCAGTGCAACAGGTTTTGTTTCTATCATCGGGTAGAGGTGGATTTATGTACTGTAAATTTAAGATGTTTATTACCAATCCAAATCCAAATGAATGGATGATTTATTTATTAACAAATGTGTCACTTCGCTACTTGTATTTCCTCTTGAGTCCCATGGTTTTGTGACTGCAGTTTGTGCCCCGTGCAGATGGCATTTTGAAGACGAACCCAAATACAGTTTGCATGATGCGATGAGACATTAGCATTACGAGGGCTTTGTGCTGCACCTCCTCACACACATAAATCTGGCATTGGGATTTTAAGGGTATGAGAGAAGTTGATTTGGTTGGTTATAAGCAGAATGTCAAACCACACCCTTTGACAATATGTTAATTGAATCTTCACCGCCTCAGTCATATAAAATGCCTTTGAAATGATTACAAATGTTTCCTAGCAGATATGCAGCGCTACATCAATTAATACAACTGTGTGCTTACTGTGAAATTATCCTACGATCAGCAGTGCTTGCTTTACACTCCTCATTTTGATTGATGATACTGCATCTCTATCTTGAATCACAGAATGTGACTTGCTGGTAATTACTGCAGCAAACAGAGCTGCCTAAACAGTACATAAGATCAAATACAGGGATTTCTAAACATTAAAAAAAAACATGTAATAGCTGATATAAAAGATGAGTCTTTCCTTTACCTTAAATCTCTTGTAATGGTATTCCATGTTGATCTCTCCAATCTCAGGAAAGTAAATGGTTCTTAATCTGTAAAGCATCCCAAATATATAGAGATCTTTTGTGGGAAGAAGAGATAATATTGAGTTCCTTAAAAAAACCTATACACAAGATAAATGGAAAGCGGGTGAATTATCACCCAATGTCACACACAGCAAGTGTATTGTGTATTGATACAATCAAGATGTTATTGCTTTTCCCTTTGAAATATTGTATTCCACTGAGAGATTTCAGCCTCTTAAAGAAAAAAATGTAGGAAAATGCATGGTTACCATCAATAAAAGCATATATTTTGTCAAGCAGTCTAAGAAAACCTGTTGCTGTAGCGGAACTCTGGCAAACAACCAAAAAAGACAAAGAAATGGGTTTTGAAAAAGTTGAATTTTTCTGCCAATAACATCAACCTTAAGAAACCATAACTGTGCAGTAGTTCACCAAGACATTGTTGAAATGTTTTTATTTATTTTCTGATCTTGGCACTATCTTCCTGCACCGATCATGTTGTGTAAGGAGCCAGTTAAACAAATGCGCTGCTAAAAACAGTCAGTTTGTCTAAAGATGTCTAAAACCTTGCTAGCTAAGTGTGATTTCTCCAAACAGTGAAGAAGTTGTTTAAGTTCAAGTTCAAGATCAGTTTTTCAAGCCTAATCAATTCTGTTTGTAATCAGATACCAGCTGTCTGTCTGTTTGTAGCATGAGACAAAACATTGGCAAGCTTAAGACACTTTGCCATAACCAGAACACAGGGAAAACAGGTGAAGTCAAAAGCATGAAGTACAGAGCTCAGACTCACAACAACATGCAACACAAAAGTGTTTTAAAAAAAAAAAAAAAAAGATACTGAGGCAGAACGGTATAAATCAGCAAACAAACCGAAAGCTAACACAACAAAGGTGCACACAATTGGGTAACAAACCAATGACTGGACCAGGTGTGGAGACAGGACTAGAACAGAAAATAAAACAAGCATGAGCACATCTGCGATGTACATATTAGAACATCCTCAGATCTTAGCATCAGTTCTCAGCCATATGACAAAACGGCATTGCGCCTCAGACTAAAAGGCTTCAGGACTCAGGAAAAACTGTGTCAGGTGTCAGGTCTCAGGTCTCGTACAGTTAGGCATCGGGCAAAACAGCCTCAGACTGAACGGCTTCAGGTGGAAGGTTTGCATTGCCCCACCCTCACGTGACGTCATGTCTGCAGGCAGTTTGGAAGCAGTTCAGAACAATGGATGCGGACAGACAGGTAGAGACAGAAGGGAAGCCGTACCTGATATACTTTATTCTTAGTTTTTTATTAGCCGTTATACTGATTAAGTTGTAGGGCTATAAGAAGAGAACATGTCCCAATGCCATTATTTAGTATTATTCGCAAGTTTTAGCTGCACGTTTAAAAAGTTAGCTAAACAAAATATTGCAACTAGCTAGCTTGAGTGCAAATGGAACTCGCAAATAATACTAAATAATTGCAGTGTTCTCTTGTGCTGTACATGTTCCCTTCTGTATACAACTTACTCAGGCATCATTTTGCCCGAAGACTAACTGTACAAGACCTGACACCTGATAAAGTTTTTCCTGAGTCCTGAAGCCTTTTAGTCTGAGGTGCGATGCCGTTTTGTCATATGGCACATAACTGATGCTGACGTCTGAGAATGTCCTGATATGCGCACCATACACATGGCGCTTGTCAGGAAGGGGAATCACAACACGAAACAGGAATCCATCATAGCTATATCTTTAATTGTGGTTGAAATACACACATTAGAGAAAAGAGTTCAGGAAAGTCTGTAGTTTTCAGAATGGTATATAGTAGAAAATATCAAAATTTCACCAAGGGTGAAGGATTTTCCCAGGTCAACGCATATATTTTTTAAAATAGTTTTTAACATGTACATACAAAAAAATAATGTTTGATAATATATTGTTTTTAATGTTGTAATAATAATAATAGTAGTATAACAGTATTGGAACCTACAAAGCAAGACACATCCTTATGAATGCACTTGGATGAATTTTCCAAGAAGTTGCATTTCTTATAATCTGTGAGACTGTGAATGCAAATGTAAAGCTGGAGGTCACTGAATTCCTAAAACATGCTGAGTGGACGGAATGTGTTAAGTTGCTTCGAGCCACAGTAAAATAGGAAGCAGAAGTGAAACAGACAGGTAAGGTCGGCCAGAAAGGGGCACTGCATAATTATGGTTGGAGTAGACAGATCCATAACTTTATACCACTTTCATAAACACAATTTCTGCCAACTGATCCAGACCTCAATCGGCTAATTCTTCAGATGTTCATTAGTATAATTATGCTTCTAATGGCTGTTTTCAAACTGTCAGCTCAAATCTGATTCTATCGGCATGTCTGATTTGGGCAGGAAAGAAAAAACAGAACTAAAAAAAAAAATCTGATTTCTGAAACTGAAACTCATTTTGACCAATCAAATTCCATTTGTATTTAATTCATCATTTCATCAGCAGTGATTTATTGTCAGAAATTTGCAAAATTTGTGGACAAAAATCGTGTAGGCAAGTCAGGAAACGCTGCTGAAAAAAAAAAAAGTAGATATTGTTTACTTCCTTATGGGGAAAAGTTGCAAGGACTTCACATGGTTTTTAGACGTGTGTGATTTTTCACATATACCTAATGCACGCTTATGTTTCCACACATGATCATGTTCACATGTAGGCCGTGTGGTTTTATTAAGCATGTTGTTCACACAATGTCATGTGTTTACTTGAGTGCAATTTCAGGGCATGGACATGCTTTTCACGTAATCATATATAACTCAAAAGCGAAGAACATACAGTAGTATCACGTGTCTCAAGATTTGGTTGGTTTCCAATGGTTTCTTGCTGCTGAATGTTTTTAGTGTGGCATTACATGAAGTGCTGATCTCAGTGCAGTATATTCTCATTAGAAAACCACCAAGCATGACAAACCCATCACATCACATCAACTAGAAACCAGCAGGGAGACCTTAAGCCTATCTGTATTACCCACGGTGACAGTAGCATCAAACACAGCATATGTCAAGCTCTTCCATTTTAGTCATTGTTCAAGGCTGGACAAATCATAAATTCATTAGCTACTCCAGAATGCAAGTAAAAGCTCCAGTGTGTTGCCCAGTCCCATGTTTCGGGTTGTCTGGAAACCTAAATGACACGGCTAAAAAGTAACAGCTATAATGTATTGCAATGACCTATGGTGCGCTAGTGCAATAATACAACTACAAAAAACAAACTACTATATGACTTTCCAGGGACAGGAATACTGTGTGTAGCTATATCGCTACTAATTTTCTGAAGTAACATATCATGTTTGCGCCCACGACAAAAGTCAGCAAGTTGTTAGCCAACATTTCAGCTATAAGATGCGGTGTACTCGTCTTTCATTGCACATTGTTGTTGCTGTTTTTGACTGCTCCCATTAGGGGTCACCACAGAGGATCATTGGTCCGCATATTTGATTTGGCACAGTTTTTATCGCCGCATGCCCTTCCTGACACAACCTTCCCCAATTTTTATCCGGGCTTGGGACCTGCACTGAGAGCACACCGTTGCATGCAATCCCAGTGGCTGGGGTCGGTTCCCTGGCCGGGAATCGAATGTGGGCCGCAGCGGTGAGAGCGCTGTGGCCTAACCAATAGTCCTCCAGGGACCCTCTTCTTGCATCGCATGTAAAAGGTATTATTCAAGTCTGGCTAGCATCTTTAGTTTCTCTCGAAATGTTTAATTGCGAGCTGGCCAAAGCAAGCAGGAGTTATACGATGTCTTTTTTCTGCACGTTTTTTTTTGCTCGATATCATCCATTTTTCCAAATACATGCATGTTACTGATTTTGAACAGTTCATCTGTCATCATCATACAAACAAAGTAATACACATTAAAAATTGTTCCACCGTTAACCAGATCCTGCCATGGCCGAAGGGATTAGGAAAGAGTAGGTAATGCTGTATTGTGGCAACGAGGCGCATCACGTCACTGCAAAGAGCATTAAGTTTATTAAAGTCAATATAGAGTAGGGTTGTTTTTCTTTCTCTGGTTATTGAATGTACACCTGAGAGCTACGAATTAAAAACTAAATAGCCTGGACATAAAAGCTGCTTGTCCCAGTCACCCGGGCTACTGAGCTGTCTACCTCTGGTGTTATCTATTCAATTCAATTCAATTTTATTTGTGTAGCGCTTTTAACAATGGCCATTGTCACAAAGCAGCTTTCCAGAAACGTATAAATTCAAGATATAAGTTTTAAACTTATAAACTTCTAAATTTATCCATAATGAGCAAGCCAGAGGAGATGGTGGTGAGGAAAAACTCCCTGAGACGAAATATGGAAGAAACCTCGAGAGGAACCAGACTCAAAAGGGAAACCATACTCATCTGAGTGACACTGGATAGTGTCACTACCGGACTATAAATAAATCTACACCGAATACATGTGGTGCTCTTACGTAAGATACAATTCTCAGTGTTTTTTTTTTTTGCCAAACTTTCTAAATTTGGCCTTCCCGTCACTACTTACTGCCTCACAGTGTCGATATGTAAGCAAATGTGACTGCGGTCTGGAAAACACCCACAAAATTAGTTCACTTGTCACTTATGCTAAACATCAGTTTTAAAGAATAATCAGATCTGCTCTGCTGTGTGAGCAACGCCTAAGAGCTGGAAATATACTGTACATATTACACTCACACTACACTTAACTCATCAAGGTGCATCACATCACTATACATCACATCACTCTCTAAACAAGCTTTACACCTGTGCCATGTTAAAACTATGCCATGTTAGAATCATGTCTGCTCTCTGCACTTCATCGGCTCTGACTAGTAGTTTTCAAACAGGAAAAATTAGTGATCCTGATCGGTTAATCCCATCCCACACAGACACACACTCACACACAAACAATGATAGACCTCTGGCTCAAGCATTACTGCCTGATTTAATTTCAATAATAAATTGGCAAACATGTAGGAATCTGCTTCCAACATCGTCGTGAGAGTGTGTTATCTGTGCAGTGTGCCGTAGGGAAATCGAGCATGACTGCATCTGGAGTTTGACCAGTTCACATCCACTGGCTTTAAACGAAGATGTCTATGTTTATTTATGTGTCAAAAATGACTACGGGCTGTGAAATAGAGCATAAACAATCCAAGCTTTGGTAATTTATATTGACAAAGCAGTAATTTAGGCTCAAGAAATACAAACCTTCTCTTGAGACACACACACACACACCACACACACACACAGCTTCATTTCATGCCTTCCACCCGCTTTGTGAGCATGAATGCTTCAGCTCTTTATGTGATGTGATACATCGTGACACCTCTCCTGAAGCGCAAAATTGTTTTCCTGTTTATTTTAAGCTGCATTCGTTAAAAATTCTTCCCAAATCTCATTTGGAAAATGCGAAATGTCTTACCCGTGTGGGCTAACCCAAATTTTCCTTCTCTGTCCATTGAAACTCTCATTTTTCGGCCCCAAGCACCCTCGTTTTCTTGTTGTCTCCTAGTAACAACCAGTGGAAGCTTTAAAGCCATGTGCTTTGTATTCATCCCACCTCCTGTTCTACACTTCTCCAAATGGTGCCGGCACTTTGCTAACAAGAGCAAGATACAGTAAATAGCTTCCAACAGCTGAAAAGAACAAGAAGACCTGGCTCTCATTTCACTCATGCAGTTCAACTATATAGCTTCTAGCCAGGCCAGATGAGACCAGGCTTACCCAAAAGGCAGCATACCCATTCCTGCCTGTTTTTTAATCATTAACATACAGCAGCTGCCCTAAATTATGGATAACATTTATGTGGAGATGTTTTATTTGTTACAAAGACATATTATTGACAAATGAGTGAAAAAAAAAATCTAGAATTTAAAAAAAAGATGTACACACAATAGCATAGGGGGCATTAAACTGCTTATTGTATTGAGCAAGGCTTCCATATATGTCTTGTGTCTCATATCAATGCCAGGACCTGCATCTCAGCTTCCTGTCCTTGGGTGACAGGAGTGGAACCCAGTGTGATCGTCTGCTGTTGTAGCTGATCAGCCTCAAGGTTGGATGTGTTGTGCATTCTGGGATGCTTTTCTGCTCACCACAGTTGTAAGGAGTGGTTATCTGAGTTAGTGTAGCCCTCCTGTCAGCTCGACCTCTCTCATTAAAAAGGCATTTCTGCCCACACAACTGCTGCTCACTGGGTAATTCTGTGTGAGCACTACAGACTGTTGTGCATGAAGATCCCAGGAGATCAGCAGTTTCTGAAATACTCATACCAGTCTGTCTGGCACCATTATACATGCCACAGTTAAAGTCACCGAGATCACATTTTTTCCCTTTCTGATGTGAGGCATTAACCGAAGCTCTGGACCTGTTGCTGTATGATTTTATGCATTGCATTGCCGCTACATGATTGGCTGATTGCAAGGCATTAAAGCCTACAGCTTAGCACAAAAGTTTGCACCCTCATGAATTTTGAACGGAAAAAACAAAAGAGCATACAAAAGTGATTGGATGTGATCATAAATGCAAAGGATGAGCATACAAGTTATTAGAAAACATACGTGTTTGCTGTTAATACATATCATGCACTATTTGAACATTATCATTACTTGTGATAATGAAAGAACATCTGTAGAATTCAACACACTTAATATGTTCCTAGTATAAAATCATTTAGGCTTAATTACACCCTAAGAATTTGCACACCTGGGATGGACTGGCTTAGGCTCGGGATCACCATGACCAGGATAAAATGGTTCCTGAAGATGAATGAATGAATATATTATTCAGTAACTAATAGAAACGGTATGCAAGACTGAGAAATGTCAGGGAATTGAAAAGGTTAAATCAGGACATTTGCTCGTAAGCATACTTAAAGGCAGATGGACAGAAATGAAGCAAGAAGAATCTCCCTCTTTCACACTCTCTCTGTCTTTCTCTGACATTCACTTTTAAGGGGTTTAGGGAAGTGGAAATGGGAGGAGCGGGCAGAGGATTTAAGGGTCTGGATTAGTATTTTTTCTCTCAACGTGTCAGTTTATCCGCAACTGCTTCTAATGATCACAAGCATAAGTGAAATCAGAAGAGTGTTCTTTACCCTATCTTTGCTTTCTCCCTTATTATCTCCTTTTCTGCCAGACAGAGGGAAGAGGGGAAGGGATAGGAGGTGGTTGAGAAGGACAGGAAAAGGAAGCATTTTCTTCTCATCGCCCACTGCGATTGAGCCATCCTTGAGCAAGCGCTAGTTCTCCCAGGTATTCATTTGCCTTTGGGGCAGATCATAATCCCATTTCCTTCTGTCCCGGTACTTTATCTTTCTCCTCTAATGTGAGTCATAAGGTTTTATTGCTAGGAGCGTGTTCTCCAACATCCCTTCCACACTACTCAGTCCTAATGGGTTTCTACGTTGAGCTCTCCACCCTCAGGAATGCACGTATTTTTGGGAGACTGAATGTGAAAAATATGCC
The DNA here is from genome assembly GCA_022985145.1 of Pangasius djambal. Classification (NCBI taxonomy): domain Eukaryota; kingdom Metazoa; phylum Chordata; class Actinopteri; order Siluriformes; family Pangasiidae; genus Pangasius; species Pangasius djambal. The sequence continues at coordinate 6,032,472 of CM040984.1, read as the reverse complement.
CATATACATTATATATTATAGTACATGTCATTTAAGTAGCACAAGCAACCTTAAATATAGAGTGTATATGCTATTTCTATGATCTGCGTGTACTGATCCTTTTAAAATATTGTATTCCAATGATGAGTGTCAGTCTGGAGAAAATTTTATTTACGTAGCTCTTTTAACAATACACATTGTCAAAAAGCAGCTTTACAGAAATCTATATCAAAATTTCGACTCCTAACGAGCAAGCCAGAGGCGACAATGGAAAGGAAAAACTCCCTGAGACAACATAAGGTAGAAACCTTGACGGGAACCAGAGTCAAAAGGGAACTCATCCTCTTCTGGGTGACACCCAATGATGGGATCGTAAATCAAAACAGTACACTGTAAATTCAAACAGCACTAAGTGTTTTGAAAGGATGTTCTGTTTGAGCAGATTGTGAATGAGAGATGTAGGGTGAGCACAGGGCAGTCTTTCTGATTACAGCAGCAGTTCGTAGGTACAAATCTTCAGCATCCAGATGAGAATATCCACTGAAGCAAGAGTGAGTCTTCGTCATACATTGTTTTCAGGAAGTGAAAATCTTTATGGTGGTCATGTGTGACCACCCACAGAGACAGAGCCATACGTGCAGAAGCTCCAAGCAGAAGTAGAGCATTAGGAAGAATCAGGCAGGTCTGACTCTACACACACACACACACACACACACATGCACACACACGCACACATTGGGCCATGAGGCTGCCACTCGGGGGCCAATGCTGGATGGCATTAAAGAATCACTGCAATGGGCGAGTGCATAAAAAGGACTGTTAAATGTATAGGATTCTATCTTCATGACTGAACTTCTTCTGAAGTTCATTAATTCATTATTCATCTTCAGTAACCACTGGTCAGAGTCATGGTGGATCCTGGGAACACTGGGTGTGAGATGGGAATACACCCTGGATGAGATGCCAGTCCATTGCAGGGCACCGTGCGCACACACACGCGCACACATACACACACACACCCACAGTCAAATCTTAGTGAGTCCACCTACTGGCATGTTATTGGGAGGTGGGGGGAAACCGGAGAACCCAGAGGACACCCACAGAGACAGTAACCGAGCTCAAGTATGAATCGAGGACCCTGGAACTGTTAGGCAGCTGCACCATCGTGACACCCTTTCCTGAAGTTTCCTTCATCAAAAAAATAAAAATAAAAAATACAACATAGCATCATCCACAGAAAAGAATATCCACATTCATTAAAACTGTTCAAAATTCATTCTCCTTTTGACAGTGTATCTTTGTATCAGCAACAGTTTCCCACACTAACAAAATAAATCTTTCTTACTCCTTACTTTCCAGACACAGCCATGAAGAAATATATGCTGCAAACTGAACAGAAGTATCGACTTATGCTCCACCCTTAATGACTTTCCATAAGCAATTAACCAGTCACCCTCCTGAGGTATTTGCTTCTTTAATTAAAAGGCGGTCATTCTTTAAACTACTATCAAGTGTTCCAACAGAGGACCATTTTTAACTGTGATAAATTTCAAAACCACTACAGTCATATTGAAATAGCATCCTGTTTTATTTTTTTTTTTCTCTCTCCCTCTGTGATTGCATCTCTTTGAGGCACAATGTCTGAACTACAATACTATACATTAAATTGGCAGACAGGACCTTCAGAGCATTTGCATCTGAGTCTAAAGTATATACATCAAAGCTGAACAGTCCAAAGAAACTCTTTTTCCAGACAACTTGTTTACTTATTTACTTACAGATTAATGACTTTTAGATTCCAAAATCGTGTTTTAGTACACGTATAAATGTTGCGAAGATGGTCTCCGACATCCAAAAAGGTTTTACATTTGTTTTCACTTAATTCATTTTAGAAAAAAACAAGCAACAGTACTACGAGAATGTAGAACTCTGTAGAAAATCAGAGAGCATATTCATGCAGAACATTTCGTATTCAGTTGAGTGTAAAAGTCCCCAATGTGTTTTGAATATGAAAAGGGAGATAACTGTGCCACTCTTTTATCTGATTATGTACGTACAACATGGCAGACTCAGAAACAGATCCTCTGATGATAATGCAGGTGCAGAGAATTTAATAAAACACAGTGCAAGTGCAGTTCAAAATATAATCCAGAAATCAGGGTCAAGAAACAGGAAGAGGTCAAAACACAAAATCTGACCAGTATCAAAGCCTGAGGGTTATAGTACAATAAATAAGTCCAATTAATGAAGCAACGGTCAAGGCACATCAAGCTCAGAACTTAAAACACACACAATCAACTTCACACTCAATCAGTGTCCTTTTATCGTTTATATAGTGTACAACCAGGAAGTGACGAGGCAGTGAGAGGGCAGAGGTCGTGCTGGAATTCGAGTGAGTGCAACCTCTGCCGAAGGGGTGGGGAAATGTCCCTAATGACACTTTGCGCAACGAGGATGCTTTCCGTCAATCAGTGAAAATGGCGCAGTACCAAACCGGTGATTCGCTGATGTTTCTGAATTCTCAGTGTTTTATTATTTTTTTTCTCCCTTTGCTCTCATGTTGCAAGAAGGTAACGTGAAAGGTCTCAGAGAAGCGAGTACTTTAATGCATATGCAAAATAAAAAACATGAATTTCATTATTTCTCAATGTATGTACATATTTTATATAATTATTTCTTAATATATTTCTTATTTTATTACATTTTGAGCACTTTCGTCCTCCATAGGAGCTCTCATGTATGTGAACGATAAAAAAGGTGAAGCTTCAATATTTTCAGCGAATCAAGGTTTTTGTTCCATCTTTACAAACTGAAAAGCAGAGCTACACATTGAGCTTTTCAGTCAGGGAAGATGCACACTGATGACATCCATGGCAGAAGCACCACTTTGGTTAAAAACAAAGGGCGATAATACAATAACATGTCCTAGACACCTTTGGAGAACTTCAAGCCATGAAGATTTTTGCGAATAACAAGTCAATACTCTTGACAGTACACTGCTTGGCCAAGTACAGAGAGTCTTAAATCCTGTAGACAGAGTGAATACTTTTTACGTGGTTGTCTTGTTGAAGGTTACTTTGACTAATACTGTATGTTTGAGCTCAGAGATCCCTAGTACGAATACCACAAGTATCTATTCATTTTTTGTTGTTTTATCTACTGCAACACTCTTGAATGTATTATGCAGAATGCATTACACAGATCCGTATTTGCCGACTTTCTGACAAAATGCATTCAGTGCGCTGAACAGGGCGGAAGCTTTCACCCACAGGCATAGATGTGAAGAGGAATGGAGAGGAAATAATGCGATAGATAGATAGATAGATAGATAGATAGATAGATAGATAGATAGATAGATAGATAGATAGATAGATGTTTCAGCCTTTGTGGGTGCCTCATTGGTCTACAAATTTGGTAAGACCTATCTAAACATAGCATTAGTTCATCTTTTTTGTGCACAGAAAGATTTATGGACAACCAATCTAATTTTAAAGTCACAAAGAAGGCTTGTATGAGAAGAAAGCTTTTTACTTTACAACTCCAGAATAATGACCCAAGGTCCAACACCAGAGACGTACCATATTACTTGTCACAAAGTGGTGGAGACAGGTGCAAATGCAGGCTTTTAGTTAAACAAAGACAAAACAAGAATCATATGTAGAGCAAAAAAAGAGCTAAGGAAATGTGGCACAGAACACACAACAGGCTATACAAAACAGACACCGACAACTAAGCAAGGAAAACTAAGAACATAAATAGGGACACTAATCAAGGGGAAACACAAAAAATGAGTGCAATCAAGAGGCGATGGGGAGATTTGTAGTAGTCCAATGGGGCCAGTTTCACAGCTGAAACCAATGCATGATGGCCAAAACCTGGAAAATTCCACACAAGTTCAATCCTGACCTTGGATTACTGTCTGTGCTGAGTTTCACATGTTCTCACTGTGTCCACATGGTTCCTCTGGGTTCTCCAGTTTTCTCCAACTTCCCAAAAACAAGTTGGGATATTGGCTATTCTAAATAAGTATGAATTAGGGTGTGTATGTGTGTGCGCATTGTGCCCTCTAATGGACTGGTGTCCCATCTACGAAAAAGGGAAAGGCAGTGGATCCACCGCCACCCTGACCAGTATAAATCGCTGACTGAATATGAATGAATGAATCCATGCAAACTATTGTGGCTATGCTCTTTGGCATGCAAGCCGAAGAGGGATGAGAAAAATGTATTAAAAAATGTATTAAATGTGACAGGCCTCTACTTTAGGTTCATGGGATGGGGAAATTTCGTTTTTCATGATTGGAGATTAGAAGCAATAAAAAGATCAGCAGTAAAAATGAACTGGATGTGCAACAAGAATGCTACACATGATGCCAATCATGGGTCGTGAGAGAGAGAAAGGAAGAGAGAGAGAGGCGGAATAGAAATAAATAAGAACAGAGGAATTTCTCTAAGAGGAATCTAAATGAAGAGTATGTTTAGCAGTAGGTGGCATTTGGAGAATAAATTTCACCATACCTGAATGCGGTATTTGGTATGCCAAGCTTAGCTGCTTGTTTGTAAAAGGAAAAGTGCTGTGTTATTGGGACATCCTGTAACCCTCATGTCCTCTACGACAGAGCCCTAGGACCCCATGTCCCCCTGATTACCAAAAACACGGGCCACTCTCCTTTTATGTTGTCCTGTTTTCTTTTATACTCGGATACCATTTACCATTTTAGTCTTTCGCGTTGTTTCTTGTATGCTTGCATACCCTGAGTCATACTCAGCACTACAATTTCATTGTTGATGTTCTGTGTTAATGCTGCATAAAATGAGCCTCCACTCTCTCTATTGAAAGGAATAGTGCAGAAGTTTTAAAAGCAATCACTGAGTGCCACTCAACACCACTCCTATTGTTATCGACTGAGATATGAGTGTGCCCATAGCTGACTATTTTGTCACACTCAGCTCCCCATGAGACTGTGCAAATGTGCCCCTGCCTTTTCTCAAAGAAAGAGAGAGAGAGAGAGAGAGAGAGAGAGAGAGAAAGCTGGAGAATTGAGCATATATTAGCGACCATTCTCTACAGTCTGCAGTGATTGTATTTTAGACTGAACAAGGCAGTTATTGCATTTCAAAAAGGCAATTTTAACTATTGAAAAAGTTTTAATGTGATGAATGAGTATATCCAGCATTAAAGGATCATAGTTTCTCTGGGATATTATATCTGCTCCAGACTATTGGCTAAACCGCAGGGCCCTTTTTCTAAAACACGACCTTGAGTACCAGCTGAAGGACTGAGAAAAAGTTGGAAGCAGACAAATTTGCCTGTCACTGCTTAAGCAGGTACAGCGGCTTCCAAAAGCAGATTTTCTATAGTGTTTTGTTATAGTCAATTTATAATTGATTTTAGCTTTCGATCTCACTTATTCCCGGGATGCAGCAACAAACACATTGCAAGTTTATTAAATATAAATTTTCAGGTGCTTTATTAAGCATATTGTCAAATCCTCTTTTGAGGCTTTGACTTTTCTCGAGTTGCATCTACAAGCTTTGCACATCAGGATTTGGGTATTTTCTCCAATTTATCCTTGCAGATCACCTAAAGTTCTGTCAGATTGGGTATTTGGATGTCCGTGAACACATTTTCAATTGGGTTCATGTCCGGCTTTGATTGGACCACTCAAAGGCATCCAGTCTATTGTCTGAAAGCCACTCTATTCTTCCCTTGGCTGTGTTCCAAAGCTGACAGTCTACCTTGTGATATCTTCCTGTGGAGTGTATTTTGGATCAGCGTCAGTTTGTTAAAACAGTGTCTTGCACATGAGACTGCAGTTGGAATTGAAAGAATTGTCTTTCCTGGCCAAACTTGCCTGTATAGCAGAAGATTGAAAACTTGAATTCAGTTAATCCGTACCTCTGCTGTGTGTGTCTTATAAAAAAAAAAAAAAAAAGCAAGTTTGTTGTCAACCGTTACATTATATTTACATTTACACATATTTTGTTTTCCTCCTCTGTTTCTTACCACCTTTTGCATATTTTTGCACTGGTCTCACATATTAGCACACATAGCTGAATGCCACTTGCTCTGTTCTTTGTAGGAGACGTCATATTTTCCAATAGAAGTTGCAGAGAATACAGAATTGTCCAATGAAAATCATCAATAGAGATTACTAAAATCATGACTCTGCTTTGTCATTATAGGGATTAAGTGATGTGTACTTAAGTGATGTGTGTACGTGATGTTAAGGTGATGTGTACACTAGGGATGTTACAGATAATGCATCATAAACAGATATACATACAAGGTTTCACAGGGCATCTGCTTGAGACTAGAGGTGTTCAAGACTAGACTAGAGGCAATAAAAAAAGGTTTTTATTTTTGTGCAGGTGCAAGCAAGCAGTCAGATACATAGCTTGTGTGACAAAGAGAGACTACATTAATGGCATTATCCCTTATCCAGGGCGACTTATAATTATCTCATTTCTACAACTGAGCAGTTGAGGGCCTTCCTCAAGGGCCCACCGGTGGCAGTGCTGAGATTTGAACTCACTACCTTTTGAGCAGAAGTCCAACATCTTAACCACTGAGCTACCACATGACATGTGAACATGCAATGCTGCAAGATGCATTTACAGCATCCATAGTAAATTCCTGATCAGCATTGAAGCGGTTGAGATTAGGCTATTGAAACAAAAATAATAACTTCGTGAATGGGACTTAAAAACATTTACATTTACCAATTATGGACCAATTATGAACTTGAGTGATGTAGCTGAGTTTGATGAACTGTAAGAGTCAGAATTCACACACCATGCTCACAGTGATGATATTATTACCTTTGGGTGCTTTCCAGTGTTTCTGGGGATTAGTGGATTACTCTATTAGTAGACTAATACATTAATTAATTGCCTCTATGGGGAGCTGTTGCAGTGGAAACAAACAGTAAGGCACATGGTAAGAATATGCAGGCAAACGGTAAAGAAAGCATGCTAAATGTACTTTGTTAGTCTGAAAATACTACAAACTAGATGAAACCCATTCTACAGTCAACTGCACAAGACCACGCTGGGACAAGTCTTGTTTTTAATATTCTTTTACTTTAATGGACTGTCACCACTTAGATATCACTTTGCATAAAGTGGAGCGTTTATTGTCCTTTAAAGCGAAATAAAAATTTTAAAATAAAATCCTTACTTGGTGGCATAGTGAATTCTGTTGTGACCAGCTCTGTGTGAAAGAATGCTTTTGGACTATGAGGCACTGTGAGTCCAATCCTGTTCAGATAGTTTTGACACAGATTTATTTGCTTTACTTATTAACAGCGTAGCCTAAAAAGCCTTGATTCTGGAAATTTAATTTGTAGTGTATAGCTGTTAACTGAAGTTCAGTTTGACATGTTTCTTTTGCTGCACTGATCAAATAGCACAAAAATACAACCTAAACCTATGGCTATGGTCTTAACTTAAAGCTTTGCCATTGCCATTGTGACTACAGGGTTTTCCACGTTTAAGAAACATAAGGCCTATATGTATATTCTCATCTGTTAAACTTGGGAGCAAAGGAAGGAGGAAAAGTAACAGAATATTCAGAATGAACAGGGTCAAAGCTCTTCATCTTGTTGTTTCACTGGAACGAGAGCTGAAAAAAGAGAAAGGCAAGAAAAAGCAGTCCCCAGAGGGGCATCAAAATGCATTGAGGTCACCAGAATTTATGCTATGAAAATGACTTTCGATGCCTGGCGCACGCGGTCACATTCGTTATCTGCTCCTTTGCATAGCAAATGAAGCATTCTCAATCACTTTCTATTAACATTCACAAAGACTTGCCCACATCCCATACCACTATCACATTCAATCAATTCCCCAACCAAGCATTGTGAAATTAAAATAAATCATTAAATAAGATTTTACGAAATGGCATGCAAACGAGCTTGCCTGATGACCTCAAAAGAGAAAAAATCTTTTTTCAACAAGAACAAATTTAGAAATGAGCATGCTGATGTAAAAGAATGCATATGATAATGAATTAGATAATACTCAAATGACAGGAGTTCACTTGGCTTGCTCCTTATAATAGGTGATTTATACACTCCTCCATCAGCAAACACATTAGTCGGAGTCAATGCTAATGTGGGATCACTATGTCCGCAGGCTGTTCTACACCAGATAACAATCCATGAGATTTATTTCCTTTACATATACCTGGCTTAAGGCTGGGTGCATTGAATGGATAACAAGGTTTATATAAATATATATATATATATATATATATATATATATATACACACACACACACACATACATATTTATATTTATATATTGTCTGTCTGACCTGTATGCCATTAGTACTCAGATTTTCCTTAATGTTCTTATTGATTTGTCATTTGGTTTGCTCATTTCTTTTACAAAGTAAATATACACAGGGTAGATAGAAATAATGAAGCCACCAGGAAATATTTGACTTGGGATGCTTTTAAAATTCAAAACACAGCCAGAACATGTTGGAAAATTGTCAGGGGTCAAACTGGGTTGGAGAGGAAGGGGATTAAGCTCATTTAGCTTTGGTACTGATACTCTGATGCTGTAATTGAATAGAAATGGAAATCATAGCATGCCATAATGGTAGTCATGATATTGCTGTAATAAAGTATCACACTTTTTTGTTGTTGTTGTTGTTGTTGTTTTTATTTTAAAGGATAAAATGTATTCATTCAGTCCAGGCCATTTTAACTGTTGTGCATAACTTATCACCACAGCAAAATGTGTGTATGTTGTTAGTTTCAAGGCTTTGCTGTATCGTGTATTATTGCCAAGAAGCAGATCTGTTGATGCTATTTTAATTCCAAAAACATATGCCCTTATGACACAAACAGAGACATGAAAAAATTTAATATCTAATCACATTTTCATTATATCCAAAGTTGAGACTTTTGAGTCACTTAGAGCCAAAACTGTGTACAGTAGAGCCCAGCTATCATGGTAGCTAACCAAGAGAAGCACATGTTATGATAGGTGGGAAAAGCACTTAAACAGACTAGCTGTATGTAGCCACAGGCCCGCTAGTATTTGGATGGGATGTGTAAGCAGGGAAAGAAACCACATACATGGGGGAAAAATGGCCATATGGACAGAATAAGAGGATATTGGGATATTGGCGGGAACCCAACTTCATCCCCAATGTTTTGTTTTTACCAATTTGGCTAATGCCACAGGCTTATCTATGAGCAGTGTAGTGGTGCTTAGCCACAGGTCTGCTGGTCAGTGAAACGGAGGGCTAAGTGGGAGGAATTGGGGCATGTGGATGGAGACCTCACTTCAGTCCCAGTATTTTATGTCCGCAATCCAGTTATCTCAGCAGGCTAAAGCATGAACAGTGACAGTGACAGTATAGTGACGCTACTATGTTAGCCATTCTTAGACAGATTCCTGAGGAAGACTCAACTCAGCAAAGATGCGAGATATGCCCCTGTATGCATGTTAGCAGAATCTAACCTTTTTCATGCACAATGTCCATACTTAGGGATAGTAAATTTAGGACTATTTTGAGGAGAATATAAGGTATAAATCCCCTCCAAATCACTTTTTTTTTCTGATTTCTCTTGCTGTCGAGAATCAGGGCATCATGTAGCTATATCTTTACAAACTTTCTCCATAAAATCCCCAATTAAGGAATTTGTTACAAAATGTACATTTTGTACATGTCAAGAATATTGCTATATTTTAACTCAAAAAGATATTTTCTTTAATTTTCATCAATTTAAACATTTTAGATTTGAATATTTTTGTATGTAAATACAGTAGATTTTTTTTTTATTTCATGTATTTTATCTTTTTTTTTTTTTACTCATGCTATTCTTGCACATGGACAATCCATTTACCTTTTAAATATAATACATGATATTTCAAAATTAATAAACACCTGACATAATTTTAAGTAATAAAGAATCTGGATTTTTTTTTAAATATTATCTACATGAAAAGTGTTAGGTAACTCACTATATTACTGTGTAAAAGATACACATTAATGATACAAAATATACAAGTTACAGTTATAGTATATAGTAGAGTGCTTATAGTACTTTTTCAGAGTGTACTCAGCAACAAGGACAATTCATAGCTACTCACAGTCAGCACAGTGAGTGATTTCTAAAAAGATTAGAATGTTAATGAGGAAACACAACTGAACCTAGCAGCCACAGACTTCCAAATGGACTCTGAAAGTATGAAAAATTACACTCACCACGGCCGAATAGAAGACTGCAGATGATAAGAGATAATAGGAGTCTTTTACCAGCTTTGGAGGAAAGGGTATCTGTAGCTCTGACTATAGTCTCAGGCTGTTCCATGGATAGCTCCATAAGGTGTACACGAGGTTCAATATGTGTACGAGGCAAGAACAAAGCAGGGAAAGATGGCTGCATGTCAACAGTATTTGTAGCAAATTCTATGTTATATCGTAACTTTGCTAGAAGGGTTTCAGCATCCAGGTGATATTCATCTTCTCTAGCGGTTAGGAAGACTGAAACAGAACCAGTATTTCTCCTCCTATTGTTTGTTCATCTCAGCTGCTGCACAAGGTAAGTAAGTTTCACAATATAGGTTGTTGAAAATAGGGTCATATTTTAGAACTGTATGATCTGTGTATATTTGTTGCCTGAGTATGTTTAGTTTAGTACATAGGCTATGTATTGTGTTAAATCTGTGTGGGGTGCTCAAGAGTTTTGCCTGTGATATCCCATTGCATTCATAGAAACAGAGAAAATTCCCAAGCTGTTCATTCCAGATGGTCATACTCTCTGCGCTGTTTACTCAGCGCATATGGTAGATGTCCAGATTCATTACATCTATAAGCATAGTCTCGGTTCATTATTCCTTAACAGACCAATGTTAATTCTGATTTACACTTTGCATGTATTTCAGTAGTGTGACGTACAATGAAAATACAATGATTTACTAAACCATCAAGTCTTTCTACACAGATGATAGTCAAATACATGTCTTGGTAAAGTTCTTGTTTCAGGACGGTGTAGTAAGCAGCGATTCCTGAATCATGATAAGTGTACTGCTTTGTATAACCCACTAACCCATAATCATAGCCTTCTAGGAGCAATACTGTCAAAATTGTATCAACATGCGCACATATTTCTTGCAAAAGATTCACTTTATTCCTCTTGAAATTCAAACCATTGTGTCTGAACGACATTTCCTCATAGGTCTGTATGCTTCTAAAGTGTCACAGCAATATGGAAAGGATATTGAAATCTTTCAGGGTGATGCTTTCTTGTACGAAGCACCTGAATCCCAAAAGCGCATCAAAATTACATTCATAACTGTATTCATCTGCAGACCTGCCAAACCCGAAGAGGAATAATGCATAGATGCCTTGAGGGGATTGGTGCGTAGGGATGTTGGTGTTTAATAATGGAGTACTTTTTCAATATAGTCCTTTTAAACATCACTTGTCTAAGCTAGAGACTTCAGACAAGCGATGTGTGTATAGCGGCCTGGTCACATCGCTAATTCATACATACTTTACAAAAAGACCATTCCCAGGGTTTTACAGTAACCACCAGGTGATCAGGGGGAAAAAAAGGTTCCTGCTCATCTGTTTGAGTTAAAATACAGACACAAGAAAATTTTACATCTACACTTTCTTTTTAATTACTGTACGTAACATCTTCTTCCTAGAATGCTTCCTAGAATTCTTTCAGCTAAAAGATTTACTGACATTCCTAATAAATATTGTTGACTGATGTGAGCTATCTTTTTGTCTATGATCTTATGAACTCAAAACATTCTCCATTTATTGCAGTAGAAAGCAAGGTCACATCTTTCAAGGGAGAAAATCAAGACTAGAGAAGCAGCCGAAAGGGGGAAAGGGGGTGGGGCTTCTGGGGGTCAGTTAATATTGGAGATTTCAAAACATCTGCACATAACATTCCAGATTCATATGTCGATTGGCTCATCTGCTGGTTTTACTGAGGAAAAAAGAAGACTCATTTGGTGTACTTCTGAGTGAGTAGTGTATTCTGATGTTAAATTGAGGAGCTCTCATGCAAAATGCTGAGAAAGTTCTCAGAGTTCCTGAGAAAATTCCTCTGAATGTGCTGTTTCCTGGAAATGTTTTTGTTGTTGTTGTTGTTTTTTGGTGTCCTCCTGTCTTTTTGGAGGGCTGCAAGGTATGCTTGCTATAACCGATCTATGCATTGCCACCTCCCTCGATCTTGAAAAAGCACCTTTTTAACGCACCATTCTTTATGCTGTTACCAGAGGAAATGACGTCACTGGAGTGTTACAAGGCTGAATCGAGGTGTTTGGTGTCAACAAAGGAGAACTTGTGATGAAATGAAATGAACAATACATGGATAAAGACGGAAAGGTCTTTTCAAGTCAGGTCTTTTCCATTCAACACATTACCCGTGGTATTATCAGTTGTTGTTTTCATTTCAGTAAACTTTGAGACAGAGCTAGATATAAAGCTTAGCATGTAATGTGTAAAATGTAGCATGTGCGCTCTGCTTCACGTTTGCTGTTTCAGATAACCCATCTCGACCAAAATTCCTGTCCTCGTATCACTCCTTGATCTATTCCCATGCCCTTTGATAACCTGTACCCAATGATAAACAGTCAATCTGAACATTCAATAGGCCATCGAGGAAGCAAGGCTGACATTCATACAGGCTCTAGAGGTACTTGTTTTGTTTGCAGACATGTCGTTTGTTATTGGTGCAGTCGTTTAAACGAAAGGCCGAGCAAAAGGATGATTGGATTGCTTTGTGCTTTCATTACCCTCTCAATAGATCAATGTTGGTCCTTTATTTTTGTCTTTCTCCGTGTGCCATGCTGACTAGCTAAATTGCCTCTCCTAAAGGTTATAAAGGAACCCTATGATTAAATGGCAATAGGATTTTTTTTCCTCTCTTTATTTATGAATTGTTGCAGCATAGCAGAAGTGGTATCAATCAGGTAATACTGTTCAGCTTGATGAGTTCCTTTATGAAACAGTCTTCTCTCATTTGTGTGAATTAATGCTTCAGTCACTAATGAATGAGAAATAGGGCTCAAGAGTAGAAAAGTGGAGAGGTATTAGGTGATGATTTTATCCATTTCAGATTTAGAAAGACGTGTTGTTGTATGCACAGCTAACAGTAAACACTGTTCGATAAGTTAGTGGTATTAAAAAGGTTCTCGATTATGCTTTCAGTTTTGTTGGTAAAATACTAAGCTGCGCTTTTCTGTGTGTGTGTGTGTGTGTAATAAAGTGTATATTAAAACATTTGCAGAACCCCAGAATTCCTAGCATTCCAAAAAAGGTTATACTAGCTTATGTTGTACATTTCAATTTTAATCATGGTCAATTGTTTGAAGGTTCTTAAAGTTCTTAAGGTTCTTCATAGCTAGGTATATATTTCATTTGTTCATTCATTCATCTTCAGCAAGAGTGGATAAACTCCGGATCCAACATGAACCTGACCAGAATAAAGTGTTTCAATGAAGGTGAATGAATGAATATATGACACTGGTAGTGCAAACACAGATACAGCCATATTCTCTGTTAATCCTGACATGACAGTGTTACTCTGTTAATAATACTCCAGCAGGGATTTAAACACAGTAAGGAGTCAGTGATAAATAAACAGCCCCTACCTGCTGGACCATATGAATATCATATTTAGAGTAATCAGCCTGCATGCCTAAGCTGATTTTGAAAAACATACGGCATTTGTTCCTCTTCGGTTGAGGATTTTGGGAAAATCTGGATTTTGCAGATGTTACTTAATTGCCTTAATTTAATTTTATTTCCCTTTTATAGCTATAGACAGAAGAGACAAATAGAGGGAGATGAGAAAGAAAAGGCTTTGATGGGTTTAGAGAAATGGGGATTTGAGGTAGCAGGGTACTAGCAGCAGTTACTTCGGCAGAACCAACTGAGATGTCAGCAAATATGCTGTAAAGAACATTGACTTAATCTGGGAACAAGCCTGCATAATACGTCATCTTACCAAGTCTTAGTGACCCTGTGTGCTTTCTAACTGCAGCTGATATGAAGCTACCTGAAGATCCACTCCACAACGTTTTCATCCCATATCCATTTTAACAAAGAATGTTATCACAGTGTTCAGTACTGTATTCAACAGTTGTTGAGAGGGCCAGGCTGTAATGTCACAAAACTAATAATCCAGATGTTAATAATGTTAATGAAAATGTATGCAAATGAACTAATGGTTGGCTTGAGTGTTCTCTGAACGTGTGTCAGAATGATCCAACATCTTATTTGAAAGGTATTTCCTATTTCATTCATAAGCATTGCAAAGATCTTTAATTTCTGAATCACTTCTGAGAAGAAGGCAGGTAGGCTGTTCTGTGAATTTTTGTACTCAGCAGGAGATACCACTACCAGTAGTAGTTTAAAGCTATTATAACATACAGTATATACATTACATTTACGGCATTTGGCAAACGCCAAGTCCAGAGTGACTTATAATAGTGCTTTGAAGTCTATAATAAATACATTCTGATATTGGCTCACTAGGTCACAAACTAGGAATACCTATATATATATATATATATATATATATATATATATATATATATATATATATATATATATATATATATATATATATATATATATATATATATATAGGAATACTAGGAATGTGTATATAGTCACATAGGGCCAAAAAATGTGTGATTACAATTTTTACCTAGTAAGTACACTTCCAGCTGTCTATTCTGCTCATACTGGCATAGGATATTGTTTCCCATTTTGAACCCTGTATTGGAAACTCCATGACAGCACAGACTGTATAATAGACAACTGTCTCTATTTTTCAACTCTGTGATCACCAGATTTCATTAACTGGTTAATGTTTACTTATCTAATGTACATTAGCTGAAAGCAAAGACAGGGAAATCATGAAACAATTCACCAACAGCCACATAAACAGAAGAGTCACTCTGTTATCTAATGGACTCTGTATGTCTGATTCTGTTATACTGTATATGTCTGATTTTGCATGCATTTGAGGGCCATTGCTGTAAATTGAACAGTAATTTACTGGCAACGATAAATTACTGTAAAAAAAAAAAAATACAGTAAACAACTTTAAACATATTTAGAGTAAAGTACTGTAATATCATATTTTATAATATTACATATTATAAAATAATGCATAATCAAATACATTTGGCTGACACTTTTTTTTAAAAGTTGCAATACAACTGAGCTGAAAGTTAAGCATCTTTCTCAAGGAACCAAGCATGGC
This sequence comes from Pangasius djambal, assembly GCA_022985145.1. Classification (NCBI taxonomy): domain Eukaryota; kingdom Metazoa; phylum Chordata; class Actinopteri; order Siluriformes; family Pangasiidae; genus Pangasius; species Pangasius djambal. The sequence goes on along the minus strand of CM040984.1, from coordinate 6,017,240 downwards.
AGTTTGGCACTACTGGGATTTGAACCCAGGCCTTCTGATCTGTAATGCAAAGCCTTAATCACTGAGTCACCACAACTAGCTCAACTAGCTTACAGTGATTCAACCACATTTACATTTATGGCATTTGGTAGATGCCCTTATTCAGAGCGACTTACAATTATCTCATTTATACGACTGAGCAGTTGAGGGTTAAGGGCCTTGCTCAAGGGCCCAGCAGTGGCAGTGCTGGGATTTGAACTCTCAACCTTCCTTCAGATCACATCTTCCACTGAGTTAACTCACACTAAAAGATTGCAATGAATCATTGCAATGCCTTGCCCTAGTTGTGGTGGCTGAGTGGTTAAGGCTTTGCTTTAGAAAGCTAAAGGTTGTCTGTTCAAATTGCAGCATTGCCTAGCCGGTTGTGTCTTTGAGTAAAACCTCCAACCTTTGAATTTTCTTTAAAGCATCAACCATATGAGCGAATGTACTGGATTATGTGTTATTTTATGCTATGTAAGATATTACAATACTTTACTGTAAGTATGTTTACAGTTGTTTACTGTAAAGGTTTTGCAGTTCTTTGTTAGCAACCCTGTTACTATAGAATTTACAGTCAGTTTTTTTTACAGTGGAGTTTTACACTTTATAGGCTGTAACTGCTAAACTGTGACTATATCTGATTTTGTGTGCATTTGTTTGAAGGAGCATTTTTGCACTTTTACACGGATGTGCACCTTTTGTTCCAAATTAATGTCAAGAAAGAAAGTTATTTCATGAAATTATTCAGGAAGAGAAAGAGAAGTTGAAAAGATGAATCTGTCTACAATAACATAACAGGTTTGACAAGACGAATGTGTTTAAAAATGAATTTATTTGGATGTACATTTTAATAAAAGACACTTGTTTAGAAAACACTACTTACATATCACATGTTTAATGCAATCATGCCAGGAACTTCTCGTATGTGATGCGTGTAGCCTCTCGTGTCAGACGAGTCGTTTTCATCAACAGCAGCCTTTAAAATAATATTAATAGAAATTCCTGCGCTACCATTGTTGCCCCCCTGGGCTCCCTTTGTGCCCCCCCTGGGCCCCTCTTCTTTAAAGATGGTCTAGACATGCTACTGAATATATCTATACACAAAGTGAAAATATTTTCAGAAAGTAGCTCTCCTGTTGATCTCAGAGGCAGTAACAGGGGCAGCAGAGCCATTGTGGAACTCAATTAATCTTGTTTTTTTTTTTAATGAAGAAAAACAAAATGTGTTTTATAAAAGCCCACTATTTCCAGATAAACCAGCTTCCTTTTCATTTTACAACAAGGTCAGAAATTGCATTAAAGTAATTCTATCTTGTAAAATAAATTCAAAGCACAACATCCAATACTTTTATATAGTAAATTATTGGTACATTTCCTTCAGTTTCCTGTGCAGTCAGAGTGATGGCCAAAGCAAAGTGGAAAGGAAGAAAACTTTTCTAGGAAGAAAACTTCCTTGAATTAACTTTTCTGTTGAAAACAGAGTTGTTGAAGGTCTCTAAGGCCTCTAAATGACACTGAGTCAGAAGGAATTTCCTAAGAAAGTCTCAGCAGGAAGCGTTATGGTTCTGAAATTCTATGAAGAGCGCGTTTCTGCGTCATCACTTGCTTTTAGCAGTTGTTAAATGTATTTAATTTCCTGTTGATACAACTTAAGTACCCTTGTGCTGATCCTACTGTAATATTGTTCAAACATCAAGTTTCTCCTTGGGCAGTTTTCCGATGTGCTAGGCCCAATTACCACATGATTTTCCATCTGTGACGCTCAAATGGTTATCGGCCAGAAAACAACCCACATATATTTGTCAACTGAGAGAATGACTAACAGTGCGCTTTTCCACTTGCGGCATCTTTGATGTTGATTCACAGCCTTTGTAAAATTGCAATAATAAGTGTTATTTCCTATCAGTGGTATAATGAAGCTAAATTGGACAGTGTCAATAAAATCATATTTAGTGTTATGAGTTCTGTGCTGCAGTCTCTCCACAAATGGCAATAAAGCAAATGACGTCCGTGTAATAATCTTTCCGTAGTGTATGAATACAGCTGGGATTTTGTCTGTTCAAAGGCCTTCGTCATTCTTTAGTTCTATGTTAATGGAAATTGGGACAGGATGTGAGCCAATGGGTATTCGGGATTCAAGGAAAACATGATGTAATTTTACACAAGACACAGAAAGCTAATATCACGACTGGCACATGAGCAATTAAAAGCACTGCAGGTGCTGAATTCAGCCATTGATCTTATAGCTTCTCAAATCCACTGTTCCTCTGCATTGCAGTCCTACAGTTACAAATTGCTCTTGGCTGCAATTATAACAGCAAAGACAACCATAATTTATGGATTAAACTTTCTATTAGCGAGTATACCTCATCGACAGCTTTGACTTATAAAAGATTCTCTTCCTGTGCAAGCTGTAATAGACAAGATGACTTATATGCTGAGGATTGTACATTACTTATACCACAGCACAGCTGAATATTCAAATCTGATTGGTCCAGGAGGTGTGCATTATTTTTGTATAACAGCACCATTTGTCCCGGCTGTAACGTGAACAATATTGGTTAATATTGATGCACTCGTTGTAATACATTATTGTTTCTGTAGTAACAGCTCATACACAGGGATTTATAGGGCAGACACACCACATAATCGAAGACTAATAATAAATGGATTTAAAAATATGTTGCTTAACAAAGTAATTCTTATCATCATTGATGAACAGGTATTGTTAGGAGATATTCATTTAACATTTATGGAAGGAGTCTCGGTTGTAAGTGCTCGATTATGCTTTCTGTTTTCTCTGTAAAATGCCAGGCTGCACTTTTAAGTATGTGTGTGTGTGTGTGTGTGTGTCTGAGTGCGTGTGAGAGAGAGAGAGGCTGGTGAAGAATGACTGTTTATTGCAGCTATAACATAGGTGAGAACAGGAACAAGAACTTGTCTCTCAGATGTTCCACAACATTAAATCTAACTATAAACTGTTAAAATAAATTAAAGATTGTAATCGTTTGCAAATTGCTGCAGGATAAGTAAGAAATTAGACACTCCAGACCATGTTGTTCTATAAAAATAATGTACTACAGGGGGGTAGTGGCACTCTGCTTGCGCATTGTACCACATCACCGCCAAGTATATAAACATATATCTGGTCTTTGGCAACGTTGTTTTCTTCTAGTGTTCTTCAGTGATGTCCTTTGCTTTCCTTAAGCCTTGTGTTGTCTTAGGGGCCAAAAATGACCTGCCACTGTGTTTACCAGCCGAGAAAGAGAGTGGTGTCCACTGCTTAAATGCAGACTTTCTGCACTGTGAAGAGGGAAAACCCAGATATTCACAAAGATTCTGATCAATGACATTGTTTCTTCATGAAAAATAGATTTGGGGTTTAAAATTCAATGAAGCCATTTTATTTTAAGAGGTTAGTGAAGGCTGGTCATTTTTGACCCTTAGGACAAAGGGAGTAGACATAATGTTAGGATCACACAAGGGTTAAGCCTCAAGTCTAGATTCTTCATGCAGAGAAAAAGAGAGTCTCCTTGCATGGTCAAAAAACTTTATGTCCGATTATGCAGCAGTGAAGTCAGCAATATCAGCTCACATTCTCATTAGCTTCTCACAATATCAATTTAAAAGTGCTGCATCAATAAATCACTGCTCAGGGATATTACCTGAGTAGTGAAAGCATTGAATTGATTTAGATAAACGGGTCAAATTGAGAACCAGGATGTGAGAGGAATGAAAATGCAAATGTATCAAAGTAAAGCTTTTTAATCCCTTTGCTGCTAACCTGCAAGACGGGATACTACGCCTGTTCGACTCAAGAGCGGAATTCACCCGCTTGAGAATAAACAGTGAAAATGAAATTTAAATGTCGGAAAAAAGTGAGTATGTGCTTGGGGGCAGATTAATGAAACTGTCAGTTACTTAGAGAAAAGAAGCATTAATCCCTTAGCAGCAGTGCCTCTCCGGTCCAACAGTGAGGAGATGAAGTGAGGCATCTAGGTGCTCAGGATTCAATTAACCCTTTCATGCATAAATTGTTTATAAGCATATGCAGATTCTTTAGACTGCATGAAGTATGAAGTTTTACTCTGTCTAAATATTACTTATATTAAAAAGTAAATGGATTGTTCATGTGTAGGAATACCATGAGTAAGAAGGCATAAAATATTTTACTTGAAATAATAAAAATAAAATAAATAAATAAAAACCTTCCAATGTCCAAAAATAGTTAATGTTCAGTTCTTAAACTGAAATAGTTCAGTTCTTAAATATTTAACAAAACTATTGAAAATATAATTTCTGGAAATCCAAAATTTAAAACCAGTTTAGGACTGTTACATGACACAAGAAGGTAAAAAAAAAAAAAAAAAAATCTTAACCCTTTCATGCATGAATTATGAGAACCTCAGTCAAGATTTTTTTCCTGAGTGTTTTTATTCCTCTCTAGGCATGATAAAACAATGCAACTGATTTTTTTTTTTTTTATGAACCTATTTTTCATGGAGTTACAAATCTGTCCACTCAGGTGGACACCATGCGTTTGACTTTTTAACCAAAGAAATATGTATTTAACAAACCAATAGCAGAAAATGATATACTGTGTGAAAACTATGAAATAAAAACATTTTTAATGGTGCTAATCTTGTGTTTTCTTGTGTGTTAACATATTCTAATATGTTTAAAAGCAATGCAAAAATGTTAAATCTAGCCCCAGCGGAATTTCTACGATTTTCTAAAAAAACGACAGAAATATTGTTCATTGCTCTACAAGCTCTTTCTCTCAGAAAAGCAGCACAGTCTTTTCAGTATTACTGCTGTTTACAATAGTTTAGTTCAGTCTGACTTCAAGGAAATATAAACATGGACACTATGCATGTAAGGAGAACATTCCCTTAATGGTAGATCATTTACATCAAAACTCTCATCGGCGGTCGTTGTCAAACCTCTCATTATCATTAAGGGGTTACATTATTAACCTCTTAAAGTTGCAGGACAGGTCAGTGGGTTCAGAGTAGCATTCAAATCTCATATTTAGACACATTTTCTATTAGTGTTGCTGTAAATCCTGAATAATTCACAGTACTTACTGAACAATGTTTTAGGAAGAATAAATGAATAAAAGGTCAAGCGTATCAAAGGTTAACTACTCTACATGAGGGCCATTTTGTCAATTAAGCCTGCAGTCTTTCAAGATCATGCAGTCTCTTATTATTGCTAGTACATTTAAAGTGTGAATGGGATCATTGAAATCACAGATATGGAGATTTATTTAACATTAAAACACTGAAACAATTAAATAAGTATATATTTGATTACTTCCTGAACTGCAACACAACACGTTGGGCAACATTTTACTTAAGAGTGATGTTCATAAGGCTACATGATAACTACAAAAGCCTTTAATAACATATACCTGCAGTACATGTAAATCTATGATGGATCATTTCAACCCATCTGTTGTCACAAAATCATTGATTTTAACCAATGAATGTAAAGTTGGCACAACCCTCACATCATAGGGATGTATGAGACATCTCGAGGATTTAAAGGATTCAAAAGTGAAACACAATGGAAATAAAACATGTCGAAACTCTGTTAGTGACATCCCAAGCTGATGCCTAAAAATGACAAAAATACAGAAAGACACAAAAATACTTAGACTAAATGCAGGTACTATAGTACTAATTACAAAACAGCACAAGTGGCATTAAGAACAACCTCATCAACCCTGCCGAACTCCTTGCTGGCATCAATGAACACCTAATGACACTTTGCCTGGCACTTGCCAGCAACAAAAAGTGCCATGGTCATTAGTGTGTATGCACAAACACTTGATGCAGAGGACTCAGATTTTATGCTGACCTGGACAGGGTTCTATCTAGTGTACCCAAAGAAGACAAGCTAATCCTGCTTGGAGATTTTAACTGAAGGGTGGGATGGAACTGCAACCAATGGAGGGGTACAACTGGCAAAGAAGGACTTGGAAATGCAAACTCCACTGGCATACTGCTGTTAAAGTGCTCAGTACACTGTCTAACGTATTCTCGCACCAACAGAACAAATTTAAAACATTCTGGAGGCACCCTCGCTCTAACCTCTGGCATCTCATTGACTACATAATAGTTCGCACAAGAGACTGCTGCGAGGTATGTAACACCAGAGCAATGACCAGTGTGGATGACTGCATCGATGCATCGATTAAAAAAAAAAAACATGGAAGGAGCACTATGAGGACCTCCTGAACAGGCAGCACCACCCAGCCTGAGAGAGGTGCAGGATGGCATCAAGTAGATGAAATACAACAAAGCTGCTTGCCCTGATGGAATTCCAGCTGAAGTCTTAAAGGCAGATCTCCTCGGTCACATCCATGCACTGCTCCTGAAAATATGGGATAAGGAGGAAATCCCAGAAGAACTTAGGGTTGCCCTTATTGTCTCCATATTTAAGAAAGGGGACAAAGGAGACTGTGGAAATTTGCCTTAAAATATGTAGATCCAGGATCAGCCTCTTTACCCACCTAAACTTCCACAAGGATCTAAAAGGAGAACATTCATACTTGACTTCGAGTGACCGCTGATGATGGGGTGTGTGTGTGTGTGTGATTGAGAACAGGTGTGCTCAATCAGAATTGCGGTGACTGTGAATGAGGTGGAGTGTTTGAATTCTGGGGGGTGTAGTCCGGTTTGGCCATGTTTGTAGGCCACGGTGTGTGCTGGGAACTGGAGTTCGCTGACTGGGTTGACCTGACATATAGGATATAGCATTTAGCCTATTTATTGTGTTGTTGTTGCGCGGTGTCCTTTCTTGCATTCAAAATTCTGCTGTTCGACTTATTAATGAATGAAATTGTGCTTTTTAACAGTTAATAGTTAGATGTAATATTGTGCAGTGTCTGCGAGACAAGTTAGTTCCAGCTATCTCTTCCGTTATAGCAATGGCAAACAGTCATTCCCTCACCCACATCTCTTTCTCTCTCTCAAAAATTGCAAAAAAAAGCATTCCAAAACTAATCCAACAATATCAGATTTGGACAAACTTAATGGAGAGGAGCACAGGTAAAAAATAAACAACATATCACCAACTCACCAACTTTCAGTAATGCTTTATTCTGGTCAGGGTTGCAATGGATATTGAGCCAATCCCAGGAACACTGGGAAGGTGAGATTCCATCCTGGATGGGATGCCAGTCCATCACATGGTGGCATTCACATACTCATTCATACCTAGCCAATTGACCAGTCCACTGCATGGTTTTGGTAGGTGGGAGGAAACCAGAGAACCCAGAGGAAACCCACATGGACATGGGGAGAACGTACAGAGTGGACAAAAATGTAATACTATACTGAAAGTGACAAAACCATGAAGTTAGGACAAAAAAAATTATACACAATGAATAAAGCATGCTGAGTAATGCAGGCAATAAAGAACCATACAAACTGTGGTGTATAGAGGGTAATCAGGGAAATTAACAACAGGTGCTAATAATCAGTGAGTGGGAGAACTTGAACAGGGACGACTGAATGAGACTGGGGAAGTGGACACAGTTGCAGGTCCTGGCCTTCTGGAAGTTGGAGTTCCCAGAGGGCAGGGTGGTCATGACACATACCAGATAACATTTATGAGACTGTCTAGCATTAGGGTAGATAATAAGTTTTCCACAGATATTAAAAAGACTAATTTTAGATAACCTTATATTTCATGTGTGTGTGTTGTTTAAAATGGAATGTGGTATGAATATTTAATGCTATTTTTTCTCGCACTGAAGGCAGTAGAGGGGGTCAGATGTTTCAATAAGTGTTATAAAAGATTTATTTCCATAAAGTTGGACCTGTGTATTGACTGGAACAGAAGTGTGTGAACTGCTTCTGTTCCAGATCTTTACAATGAATATTCAAATGCCTTTTCTGACCTGCAAAATGCAAAATACGAAAGAAAAAAAAAAGCACAAGCTTTTTCCAGCTGTCTATAAATTAACAGTGCATGAAAACTTGGGTCTTAAATCATGTGAAATCAAAGTCCAAATCATGTGCTTTGGAGTTCTTAAGCTTGTGTATTTTTGTTTTGTTCATTTAAAATGTCTCTTTGACTTGACAGAATCAATGTTTGAAGTTAGCTCGTGGTAAAGTAAGTTGAACTTACTAACTACTTTTGCCCAACAAATGTGTATCTTTTACATTGTAAAGTCTATGATATACATCTGATATACAGTATGTATCATAATAATTCTGAATAAATGGACCAGGTTTTAAATCAATAAAACTGTTACACAAGCCATTGTTCTGTCCATGGAATAAGCTCATCTTTGCCCCTTATGTTGCTTAGCAACCATAGCCTACTGTTATCTGATTACATTGCATGGACAAAGACTTATTTATTGCAAATATTATTAATAACTCAATTAATTTAATTATTTATTGAACACTGAATTTATCAAAATGTTTTTGTCACTTTTTATAAAAGCATTAACCCACTTGATTAGAGTGATTTTGTTACAGATAAGGGGATTTTACTCTGCTCTGTGTTGTGCCTTACCCATGAATCAATGACTGTAATGTATGCTCTCAATTGGACTACTGCATGAATAAAATATGTTAAAATATTTTAAAGTGTGTAATATTGACATATATGTTGTCAGATCAGGTCTGGAGACTGAGAGGGTCTTGGAGAAACTTTGACTTCTTGGCTTTGGTTCTTTTCAAACTATCTTTCTTTTTTATTATGCTTTCATTTTATTGTTTTGTTATAGGATATATCCGCAGTTTCAACTTTTTGAATCCTCTTTATTTGTAATGGCAAAATAGAGGAGCCTTTTCCATTTTTTTCCCATTCAAAAACAATGGGGGGGTGCATACTTTTGATTTTACACAATGTACGTCATGGCCACAGTGAAAATTAAAACTGCTTAAAGTAGTGTTTTCATATCCTAGATTATTGTGCCAAAGAGTCTCATTAGTTAGTTATTAGAATGAGTCATTCACAGAGTTATTACAAGCAATGACTCATAATTTTCATAAATGAAAGAAACAAGCAAACATGTCCTAATTTAGGGTCTGAGAAAACATACATAAATCTCCCGTTGCAGTGATTTGGTATTGCCATAGGTTTTAGAAAGATTTTAAACAGTTAGACAAAATATTCATGACTCAGTTATTACAGTGCTCTGACTGCTTTCAAAATCTTCTGCATGTGAAGGTAAATAACATATTACAATGCTCCACAGCATAATAAAGCAGAGACAGGTTGAGGAGAGGCAGCGCAGTGCTTAAAATATGAACAGGACTGTGTGTAAATCTCAAAATGGTGGATATCAGAGCAAATCACCTTGATGGTTAAGAAATTACTAGAAAATGCTTTTCCTATCAGATGCATATAGACAAGTATTTGCATAAATAGGTAAGTGTGTAAGCAGGGCTTTTACAATGACATGAATGGAGTGACCTGGGGAGACGCAATGACATTATTGGGGTGGCCATTGAGAGTGGGACAAAATAATAATCCGCCCCATCTGTTTATGACCTGAGTACAAAAAAAATCTTCAGATGAAAGTCATAGCTAAAGATTCAATGTGCTAATTCCCTCATGGTGTTACCAATAGCAATACCAATAACCTTTGCCAGTATGTGTAGAATAGACAGCTAAAAATGGAAAATAAATTATATATGCGTGTTTTGTTGTGGTTCTACTTGACTATATATGTTATAACAGCTTCAAAATAGCACTAGTAGTGATGATTTCTGCTAATTCCTGTCCACGAGCAGTGCAGGAGAGTGCACTGAGGTCTGCAACACTGGCCAGTCTCCTGAGGTCCAGTTCTCAAAAAATGTGTTGGATTGAATAACCAAAGTCTATGAACAGTAGACTTCCTCCACCTCTTTCTCAGGCACTGTAGATCACAAATGCATGGGGCGGCTGTCATTTGAAAGCAACTGATGAGCTCATTTGAGGTCTTTGCAATCCTGAGCTATCGGGCTATCACCATTTCACCAAAAAACAGGTTTTATTCCAGTCAGCACCTCTTGATAATGAGATGTGTGTAATGAAAAACAGGTTGGCATAAGTTGGTGGCGCAAAAACTGAATAAAGAAAATAAACCATAAAAGTATAGCAGCTACAGAATCTCAAAATCACAAACATTTATTGCATTACATGATTTCTTCTTATGCATGCCATTAATGATGATATTTATCAGTGGTTTATGGCTACCCCACTCAGTAATAAATTAGTGAGGTGTGCATCTGGCTAATTGGTCTCGTAGAGCATGCAAATGAACCCCAGAGATGTTGTTTTTTGGGTGGATAAATTTCATCAAAAAAAAAAAAAAAAAAAGCAATTAATTCATTCAGCTTCATTAACTTTATGCATATTATGCTTCAGTTCAGCAATATTCAATGTAAACTGTATATATATTGGCTTTTCTCTTTTGTGTATTTGTCAAAATGCTCTCTGTATTTTTTAGATAAACACATTGAGATGCTATGTCTATGTGCTATGAACTTAAAATTCTGTAAAGAAATGTAATAAAGCAATCTTTTGATGATCACCGAATTGTTATAGGCCTAGTTCTAGCACGTTTAGATGATTGTAGCTGATCCCCCCATAAATACGAACCATGCTTCAGTCCATTTTTCTCCTGCATTCTCTGGGTTTTGAAACATTCTGTAGGAACTGAGCTGTTCAGATGCGTTTGAATTCTTTCCGCTCCTGGTGTCAGCAGTCAAATCGTTATAAATGACAAGTGAGCCAATTCCAGTGGCAGCCCTACATACTCACACCACTATGCTTCACAGATGGAGTGGTGAGCTTTGGATCATGAGCACTTCCCATTTTCCTACACATTTTGCTCACTCCATCAGACTAGGACAGATTCATCTTCACCTCATCCGTACATAACACTGCAGTTTTTCATCCCTGTATTTACTGGCATTGTCACGCCAAATCATGCAAATCAGACAGCACTTTGTGATCATTTTATTTCACGTGTGTATGAACGCTATGGCTATGGTATAGGACTTTGGTTAACACATCTTGCCCTAAAGGATATTTTGTCCATTAAATGTTTTTTTTTTTTTTTTTCAGAATTCAGTGCCATTTTCCTTCTCTGTTTAAGCTTCAGCTTTAATGTGAGGGTATTTACATCCAAATCAGGCGAACGGTGTAGAAATTACAGCGCTTTTTATATGTGCATCTCCCCCACCCATTCTGTAAATTAATTTGCAGGTATTGTCAGAGGAAAAAAAGCCTCTTCCAATTTTGCTAACTGTGTTAACACAGTTTGCTGCCACCATCATATGACAGAAAAAATTATTATGTATTGGTCACCTATCATAAATAATAAGAGAGAAGCCATGGGCCAATTAACGTCTGTCTGCGTTCCGCATTTGCATTTTGGATTTTGGACACCCATTATGTCTAGCAATTTTAGCTAAAAAATAGACTTGTCTAAATGGATATGCAGCGGTCTTTCTCATATATAATGTAAGTAATGTATAAAACATGACAGCACATGCTGCTGTAGAAAACTTATCAACAACGGGGTGGTGTGATGCGACAAGACATGAAACAATTATTTTCAAATAACAGCGCACCCTAAAATGTTTTATTCCTTTTATTCCACATGTATAATTATTTCATGAAATTTTAAATTGTTTAATTAAATTAATTTCAATTGTCAAAAAGTTAACAATTACATTTTTAATTATTTAAAGAATGGCATGTCATCATTTTTGTCCATTTATAGTTGTATTTAATGTTGTGAAAGTTCCATGAAACAAATTAGTTTCTGTTGTCACTTACATTATAGCAGCTATAAACAGTCAGCAAAAAAATTCAGATTTTAGATTTAAAAAATAAGACCAAAAAATTGCAGCTTCTCGTGTTACTGAGAAACAAAGAAGAAATTCGTGTCATGAAGAATTTTCAGTGGCTGATGTAACATTTTTACATCTCTTTACAGAAAGACTTACCATATCAATGGTTAAATATTTTACATTAAAATTTTTAAATATTTTCAACAACATCATTGTTTTTCAATCCATTTATTATTAAACTAGATTACATGGAGTGTCTGTGAATTCAGTGTTACGATAGAAATGATAACATATTAGAACAAGCATGTTAACATAAACAGGCTTTAGGCTAACATTCACGTCCACAGTCACGTGTGTCTCACTTGTTTCACCTGTGCCTTATTGTTGTCATCCCAGTACATTAATTAGTCTCACTTCTTAGGGAAGTCTCGCATGTTTAAATGCTCCATTTATTAGCTTTGCTACCTTCCACTCCTAATTTCTCGATTTGTAATTGCTGGTTTTTCACCTTCCTTTCCTTTGACCACTTTTATGGATTGTGACAATCATTCATCGTCTCGTTTTGCATTTGGGTTTCTATCTCGTTGCCTCTGGCTCCCCGGTGATCCATACAGAGATGTGACAAGGGGGTATTACAAACATTATTAAGATTGCAGTGCATGCATGATTCATTTTACTCAATTCCAGAAATGATTATGGGACCCTTGTTGGCTGAAACTACTCAAACACAAGCATCTCATAAATACTTCTCAGATATCGTGATGTCTTAAAATAGAGACATGAACAACGACATGCAAGTAAGAACACATTTGTAGGCCTCTAATTGTTTCTCTAGTTGTGTCTAGCAATTATGAATCTCATAGCCACAAATTATTAGGCTCTGGCAATATTTGTTGAATTTCTTGGCCACAAATTATGCTGTATGTACAACTTTGGGGATATTTGTTCATATCATAATACTTGGCTGCAAATTACTATTTCTCTGAGGCTATGCATTATCGCACAGCTATTCTTGCTCACTTGGCTACACTGATGTAAAAATGGAAATGACAGATGCTCTTTTTTATTTCATCTACATCTCTCAAGCACACATCTTTCTCCATTGTTTTCATCCTCCACATTACATTGGCAGAATCTAATGGCCATGCATTTACTAACCTAGTGTTAATAAAGCATTTTTCAAGTTTATTATTATTTTATAAAATTGCATAAATTGACGGCAGGTTTTATTGCATACAAATTATATGACGACACCAGAACTACATTTCTGTTACCCTAGTTCACAATATTGGTAAGGTAGGAAAATTAAGATTTCCATGATTTCGCCTGCAGGCAAGTTTCAAGTTTGGGCCCCAAGCTGTACAAGTTGTACAGGGTCTGAATGCCAGAGGTTTCTTTGCAGGCAGTGAGGGTTTCCCTCAGGCAACACTGGACTCCTTTTGAGTAATGAATGTTTGAGATTCACAGTGTTGCTTCTTCCTAACCTTGAGAGTGCCAGACTTCAGGGAACAGCAAATATTGACTTCCAAAGTCGATGAACCAAATAAGGCACACAAACTGTACAGTGGAGTCCATAAGTCACTACACAGTGACACAAACCTGTTTGTTTTGATGATGTAGACTCCAGCACATGTGATTGGATTTGAAATGAAACAAAGGTAGTGAAGCCAAAGTGTAGAATTAAAATGCCTACTGTACCTCAATTTCTGAGAAGTATTAGTCACTGGAAACAAATGTAAGGAATAAAAAAAAGATACGGTGTGCTGTTACAGTAAAATAGTCAAAGACTGGATGGTGTGATGCAGCTGGATGCAAATCAGAGTTAGTTACCACAAAGTTGATTATTTTTTCATTAACAGCACGTCCTGGAGTGTTTATTCCTATTGTACCACAAATTTGATTTTGAAGTTTGAAAAGAAAAAATGCTAAATGAACAACAACTAAACAGGAAACTCCACCATATCAATAATTACATGTTCTTTTCATCTGTTAATGTGGAGCCATACAACTTCGATAAAATATTATAAGATAGAGCACATTAATATGTCAATTCTGCTATATGTACAGGACACACAGACGATTGAAATTTCGTTTCCCTCAGACCCATGGTGTGAGACACCAACATAACAAGACAAGTAATTAAAAAAAAAAGTAAACTAAAATATAATAAAATAAAATAAAATACAATATGTACACTATAAACATTGACGGCACATGTGAGTGTGTAGATATTTACATTTTAGTGCAAAACAAGAGAGAGCAGCAGTTGTGGAAGTGGAGCTGGTTACATTGTAGTGCAACAAAGAGCAACAGTATTAAAAGTGGCTTGTGCATACTGTGTGATTTGGGTGTGTGTGTGTGTGTGTGCGTGTGTTGGGGGGGGGTTACAGTTCGGTGACTCTTAGAGCAGAGGGCAGAGAGGGGAGAGAGTTCAGCTTTCTGACAGCCTGGTGGCTGAAGCTGTTCTTCAGTCTTATGGTTCGGGCCTGGAGGCTGCGAAATCTCCTCCCCGATGGCAGAAGACTGAAGAGGCCTTGCAAGGGGTGGGTGGGGTCCCCCGCTATGCTGAGAGCTTTCCGGGTTAATTGGGTGTTGTAAATGTCTGTGAGGGAAGGTAATGTGGCACCGATGATTTTTCCTGCTGCATTCATTATGAGAATGAGAATGAGTGCATGATGGGTGTCAGGACTCTGGCTCTTCTCAGTTTGCGGAGGAAATAGAGGCGTTGTTGCGCTTTCTTAGCCAGAGATGCAGTGTTGGTGGTCCAGGAGAGGTGGTCTGTTATGTGCACACCCAGAAACTTGGTGCTGCTCACCCTCTCCACAGCAGCACTGTTGATCAGAGGAGGGTGCTGGGTGTGTGCTCTCCAAAAGTCGACAACAATCTCCTTTGTCTTCTCTATGTTTAGAAAGAGATTGTTGTTGGTGCACCATATGGCCAGTTGTTGCACCTCATTCCTGTAGTTTGTCTCATCATTGTTGCTGATGAGACCTACCACTGTTGTATCGTCCGCAAACTTTATGAAGAGGTTGGTGCTGTACATTGGTGTGCAGTCGTGGGTTAGCAGGGTGAAGAGCTGGGGGCTGAGAACACATCCTTGTGGTGCCCCTGTGTTCAGTGCTTTGATGTGTTGCATGATTATCCGCTCAAAGCACTTCATGACAAAGGGGGTCAGAGCAACAGGACGGTAGTCATTAAAGCTGGATGGGGATGGTTTCTTAGGGACTGGTATAATTGTGGTAGTTTTGAAGCATGTGGGGACAACAGCCTGGCTCAGGGAGGTGTTGAAGATGTCTGTGAGGATATCTGTGAGCTCTTCTGCACAGTCCTTCAGCACCCGACCCGGTATGTTGTCTGGACCAGCTGCTTTCCAGGCGTTGATCTTAGCGAACGATCTCTTCACGCTGGCTGGAGAAATACACAGAAACTTGGTCGTAAAGAGAAGGTGGAGTCTTTTGTGCAGGCATGGTGTTGTGTGCTTCAAAACGTGCAAAGAATTTATTGAGCTTATTTAGCAAGAGATGTCATTATCACAGGTCTGTGGTATGGGTTTGTAGTCAGTGATGGTTTGGATTCCCTGCCACAGGCTCCTTGTGTCCCTGCTGTCTTTAAAGTTGTGGGTTATCCTCCTGGCGTATTGTCTTTTGGCCTTTTTGATGCCACAGGACAGGTTGGCCCGAGCTGTTCTCAGGTCGTCATCATCACCGGCCCTAAAGGCAGTATTTCGTGCCTTCAGCAGGTTATGGACCTCTCCTGTCAGCCATGGCTTCTGATTTGCTCGGGTGGTGATGGTCCTGGTTACAGTTACATCATCAATGCATTTGGCGATGTAGGCAGTGACTGTCTCAGTATATTCCTGAATGTCAGTGTGCTGGTTGTAGGTGGCTGCCTGTTTAAACAGGTCCCAGTCTGTGGTGGCAAAGCAGTCTTGAAGTGATGAGGAGGCACCTTCTGGCCATACACGAACCTGTCTTTGAGCTGGTTTGGTGACTTTCACCCTTGGTCTGTATGCTGGCATTAGCATAACAGTAGTGTGGTCAGAAAGGCTTTGTATGCTCCTCTGTGGGTTGTGTAAACCACGTCCAAAATATTGTTTCCCCGTGTTGGAAAATCAATGTGCTGATATAATTTTGGTAACACTGATCCAGAGCCAGCACTATTGTCAAAGCTGCTCTTACAGCAAATTAATCAACACTTAATCAACAACAGATTTGAGAATTCAGCAGCACTCTGGTATCTTATAAAATAAATTGTCATGTCTAATTGTTGGTTATACAGTAAATCTTTTGCAGTCAATGGATAACTTTATTGTGTGACCCATAGACATCTTCCTTGTTGATCCTCTATCAATATTTTATAGTTACTAAGTTCCCAGTGAGCTTCAAGTCAAGTGCTTCAGTGGTCAGTAAAGAACACTTCACTTTTTTGGTCCTTAAAAACAGCACAGTTGATGTAGCAGCTTGTGTCTAGGTATTTTTCGTCGGCAAGGTGATGCACCGTCCACTGGGTTTTGAAGCATTCGGTAGGATCTGGGCTGTTAAAATGCTTTTGATTTCTTTTTGCTGCTGTTTTCAGCAGTAAAATCATTATGAATGACAAGTGAGCCAATTCCAGTAGCAGCCATACGTGCTCACGCCTCCATGCTTCACAGATGAAGTGGTTTGCTTTGGATCATGAGCACTTTCTCTTTTCCTACACATTTTCTCTCATTCCCTCAGTGTGGGAGAAATTTATCTTCCTCTCATCTGAGGACACTGTGGGTATTTTATGTGCATTTTAGCAAACTCATCTGTAACCTGGCTTTTCTTGGGAGGTACTTTAAGGCTTTCAGAGGATTTTGGATTGCTAAGTTGTCCAGTGTGCTTTTGATTTTTAGAAATGAATCAAACAGTTTGAGTTTGGCCCATCTAATGTTTTCTCTACTTTTCAGATCTTTCTTTCCACCTCATAGTGGCCTACTTTACTAGCAGTCACACTTATAAAGAAACGACAGCCTGTGTAGACATCTTGGTAGATTTCCTGAGGAATCAACTAATCCACCAATGGTCCAATTATTTTTGGGGTCCAAAATTTTCAGGATAATGTGTAAAATGGACTGTAATTCCTACAGCTGATATGGACGTACACTCCTTTAGATTAAAGCTGCAGCCTTAACTACATCATGTCGTGCCACAGTCATGTTTCATTTTGAATCCACTTTGCTGGAGAATATGAACTCAAGTACACTTCATGTATTGTACAAACAGGTTTGGTGTTTTGTGGTTACATCATTTGTACTGAGCAACAAGATGCCTTCAGATGCTAGGTTTATAATCAGCACTTGTTAATCAGATCAGTGTTAGTCATTCTCAAGATATACTATGAGAATGAAAATGGTCAAAATGGTTTAAGCAATTCAGGCTAACACACGGTGTGAAACCAGACATTCAGTTGTTTTCACTTAAAACCTGGGGTTATATTTAGATACAGTCTCAGTAGAATGAGCACGGCTTTTATTTCCATGCCATGCTCAATGTTCTGCAAACCCTCTGAAGTAATTTTCTTGGAACTAATGAGCAAACAGAGAGAAGCAGCAGCTAGTTAAAACAGCTTTGAAGAACAACCGCTTGTCCCATGGCTTGTGCTGTTATTAACCTGGCACGAGACTGAAGTCTTAAGAAAATGAAACATTGGATTCACTTCAGTTGTCCTTCGAAGCAAAAAACATTCATCTCAATTTACCCTGTCATGCTGCACAGATCTTGCTGGACACAAGAGCAAAATCAACATTCGCCAGTGAGAACAGGGCCAGAATCATTTCATTCATTCATTCATTCATTCATTCATTCATTCATTCATTTATCTATCTTTAGGGAGTGCTTTATCCTGGTCAGGATTGTGGTGGGTCTGAAACCTTTTCCAGGAACACTATCATGAGGTGGGAAATACACCCAAGATGGGACACTAGTCCATCACAGGACTTCACACACCCACACACACACACACACACACATTCACAACTAGGGCCAACTGAGAGTTGTCAACCCTCCTGCTGGCATGTTTTTGGGAGGTTTTGAGAGGAAACCCCAGAAAAAATAAAGCAATATGTTTTGAGGAATATTTACATCTAATATTGACTATGTACGTTTTCAGTGTATGTTTTTAGAAAGAAATGATCCTTTGAAACAAACAAACAAACAAAAAAACATTAACGTTAACCTTTTTATAGGAATACAGATAAGAACAGAATCTCGAAAGGGTTAGTATATTCCAGCAACTTTCTTTTATTTAGAAACATGGACCAAAAGGCAAATTTGAGGAAATGTTATAACATTTTGAAATGACATGTGCAGAGATCAACACGTTAGATCTGAAATGAATTGTTAAGCAGTTGCATGGCCTTGATGGCTGAATGTGGTGCAGAACCACACGCAAGAGCAACATATAGCAAAATATTAAGCTCTTGTACTGATCTCCAAATATGTCTTGGGTTGTGAAACAGTTAGGTGTATATAGGGCATGTGTACTGAGTTACCAGTTGATTAGGTACTCAGTCTGTTATGTGGAGGAAAACTACCAGATAATACTGTAGTACCCTCTAGTGCTCATTTTAATCCTTTTGATCATAATACCCCTGTCGTTCGGCAGCACTTTCTCATGTTAATCTGTTTCTCACTGGCATTCTTCTTTTAAGCGCTATAAATGCTTTTACACTGTTTATAGAGACTCATGGATTTGGAGAGAACACAAAGGAGCCTCTTGACCTTTGAAAAGACAAATATAATTAATCATGGTGGCTTACAGAAATATGAAATCAGTAAGGCTCAACTGCAAGAAATAGTATATGTGCTTGTTATTAAGTATCCTTTTTTGTAGATTTTTTTTGTAGATCTTTATTTTTATTTACTTCCAAGTACTCAAAGAAAGATCAGAAGTTTGTGTTTTTGTGTTTATGCCTATTGTATGTATGTAGACAACAACTGATCATTTTTACGCAAGGAATATTTTCTAATTACACTTAAGTATACACTTTTTGTTGTTGTTATGGTTGTTTACTGATTTTCTGACCAGTATAATTTGAAATATTTTCTTCCATTTTTAAGACTTTGACAAAATGCAGACTCTCTTAATTGTAATTTTTATGTAGTTAATGCTTATAAGCAGCTTTGTCTTTACAAAAATGGTCTTAAGTACCATATGGCTCGCAACTTCCTAAGAGTGCATTATACAGGGTATAAATGAATTTTTGTATTTCCCTAGGATTAAGCTGAGTAAGTGAAATGCATTCTTGTAAATCTTAAGTAGAGAGGATCTATTTCTAGTTTGTCCAACATACCAAAAAGCTGGGAATGTGATCAGACAGGAAGACATTTATTCACAATAGAGCCAAAAGTAGCTGGTGGGAGCTTTAAGTGGTTGAACAGGAAAGACGAAATTATCTTTACAATGCTAATAATAGGACATAATCTATATAATCACTAAAGTTATTAGGGAAACAATCCAACAATTTTCAACAAAAGAAGAAATAAATATTCATTCATATTCAGTGATAGCTTTATTCTGGTCAGGGTCACAGTGGATCCGGAGCCAATCCTGGCAACCCTGGGCTCCAAGCCATCTCAGAGCATATTCACACACACTCATTCACACCTAGTGGCAATTTAGTGTAGCCCAGGGGTGTCCAGTCTTATCCACAAAGCACCAGTGTGGGTGCAGGTTTTCATTCCAGTCGAGCAGGAGCCACACCTGATTCCACCTGTCTAATCAGTTGATCTCGGCTTTCAGTAGACTCAGGTGTGGCTTCTGCTTGGTTGGAAAGAAAACCTGAACCCACATCAGCCCTTTTGAATAAGACTGGACACCCCTGTAGCCATTCTGCATATTTTGGACAGTGGGAGGAAACTGGAGGGCGCATAGGAAACCCATGGGAACACATGTGGCAATAAATCTGGGCTGGGCCTGACCCGATAAAGGTTCTAATCGAGCCCACTGAAAATGAATGTACAATCAGTGTTCTAAATAGTCTTGATTAAATTAAAAAAAAAAAAAAAAAAAAAATTATTTCTATTATTCAACCAGGAAGCAAATTAATGCCATAAACTCAGGTCTATAAACATAAGGTGCTAATGATAAATAATTCTCGTTTAAAAATTTGATACTGTAACTATGTATCTTTTCAAAATTAATTATGGGGCTAATTTGGGTCCTTCACTGCAATATGGATGAATAATTATGGAATCATGTCAATTTTTAACAATTAAGCTCATTTAATTTTCAAAACCTTTGACCAGCTCGCGCTGTGTTTTGGCAGACCGCCTGGCTGAATCTCAATTAGCATTTTAGTGCACTACGTATAGCGGCGTACAGACCATTAAGTAGACCTTCGTACGTAGTACGTAGTGCGGTAATAAAGGGAGCATAGCGCCATTTGGGAATGAACCACTGTGAGCTTTTATTTTGAACGCTGTGATCCGGAAGTGCTCGCAGCTTGCCAACGTTACACCGTTTCCCAGCTGGCGTTTAGCCGAAGCCGATATGAGCAGTTATTAATGCAGGGGTTGCGGAATTACTGCGGAGATTTAATCTCTATCATTTCGAAATTTATTTAAAGATCATGTCAGTGACCACAGTCTCATAGGAAGCTAGTTAGAGGACTGGGTAGCGCGTTGCTAGCCGGCTAGGTAGGCTAATGTGTTGAGGTTTAGGAAGTGCTTTAAGTGAAGGAGCTACAGGTTTTTGCCACTGTGGCAGCAGCACAAACAGAAACACAACCGCGTGTTAGTCGTGTTTAGCTCAGTGAGACTGCTGCAGTGTGTATTAAAGGATTAATATCTGAATTCTACCTTATTTGATGTAAAGGCGTTTGTTGCGCCTGCTAATTTGCTAACCAGGGCGAAGAACAAGCGAATTGGTTTTTAATGCTCTTCGGTTTGTTGACATTGCAGACACTGGTTTATTAGCCTTAAGTGTACATCACATACGGCTACAGTGTGGTGCTTTTTAATACAACAGCTTGAATACACAAGAATTTACAGAAGATTTGTGTTGCCATTAGCTAGCGGAGGCTAAAGAGCAGGTTTGTGGTGAAGCTAGCTGGAGTGAACGGCGGGGTGAAATGGACGACTTCAGCTCAATAAGCCTGCTTTCACTGGCCATGTTAGTGGGATGTTATGTTGCAGGAACAATTCCTCTGGCTGTCAACTTTTCCGAGGTGAGTAATGTTACATAAGGCTGTAATATTCCCTAGCTAGCTGTTTGTTTAGCTAGCTCAGCTGCTAGCCTTTATTGATTGATTGAGCGCCTGCTAAAAGTTTGCTGTCAGTGTGGTGGAAATGAGTTTTAAATTCAACTGACATTTATTAGTTAAAGCAGAATTTTATGATATACAGCATACAAACATGTTGCTTTGAATATCTTCTTTTAAAATAAATAAATAAATAAATAAATAACACAAACCAGCTCAGTGATGCTTGCATGGCAAAGCAGAGTCAGCTTTAACTCTGACCAAAGTTCGCACGAGCTCCTGTACTTTAGGGGTGTTGCGATTTGATATCTTAACGGTATGATAACCCGATCTAATAAATATCACGGTATTAATCAAGCACACCAAGCCACTGGTGGAAATTAAATGGGAAATTCTTACAAATATATAACCAAAAAAAAAAGATTAAACCACCTTTTTTTTCTTTTTTTAAATGTGTTTGAGTATATGACACTTCTGTAAAGTCTTTTACATTGGGCCTCATTTATCAATATTTTTAGTAAAGCTGAGTGTAAATGTTTTTGTGTAAGCAAAATCTTTCAGCCGGATGTATGAATGTTTTGGAAAGGCTGTTTTTTTTTTTCTTTTCTTCGTACCCACATGTGTATGTTGATCAGCCGTAAACAGCGTTGCCGACACTCTTCAGAGGAAAGTAGCTAAAGCACGCTCAAGAAGTCATTGTTAGTTACTCGTCATGATCACTGGCGAATCAAACTGCAGAAAGTAAGGTACATGAAGAAGGGAGATTTTTACTCAGTGTAATAGAATAGGATAGTTTTATCAAAATAGAAAATAGTACATTGTAATTCATTTGTTAAATAATTTATTTCTATTAAACTAACTAAATTTTTATTCATTATTTTGCACAACATACTATAATTTGTATCAAGAAAACAAACAAAAAGAAACAGTGACAGTTAGTAGTCATGAAAGAAATGGTTACTCGCTTTTAGTACTTGTAAATATCACCAAGGAGCGAGCTTAAAACGAAGAATCGGGTGCAACAGTGGGACAAAGGTTGAACAGTGATTGGTCACTGGGAAACAATAGGGATCAGTGATTGGTCGTTGGGAACAATAGGGATCAGTGATTGGTCACTGGGAAACAATAGGGATCAGTGATTGGTCGTTGGGAACAATAGGGATCAGTGATTGGTCACTGGGAAACAATAGGGATCAGTGATTGGTCATTGGGAAACAATAGGGATCAGTGATTGGTCACTAGGAAACAATGGGGATCAGTGATTGGTCATTGGGAAACAATGGGGATCAGTGATTGGTCATTGGGAAACAATGGGGATCAGTGATTGGTCATTGGGAAACAATGGGGATCAGTGATTGGTCATTGGGAAACAAT
>CM040984.1:5984713-5994715 GCA_022985145.1 Pangasius djambal | reverse complement strand
GGGGTCAGTCATTGGTCACTGGGAAACAATTGGGGTCAGTCATTGGTCACTGGGAAACAATTGGGGTCAGTCATTGGTCACTGGGAAACAATTGGGGTCAGTGATTGGTCACTGGGAAACAATTGGGGTCAGTGATTGGTCACTGGGAAACAATTGGGGTCAGTGATTGGTCACTGGGAAACAATGGGGATCAGTGATTGGTCACTGGGAAACAATGGGGATCAGTGATCGGTCATTGGGAAACAATGGGGATCAGTGATCGGTCATTGGGAAACAATGGGGATCAGTCATTGGGAAACAATGGGGATCAGTCATTGGTCACTGGGAAACAATGGGGATCAGTGATTGGTCATAGGGAAACAGTGGTGTCCAGTGATTGATCATGGAGATCAGTGGTGATCAGTGATTGGTCACAAGCGCAACACAGTCAGGCATTACACACGAGCAAACCTGCTCTCAACTCGTATATCAGCAGCTGTGTTGTGAGCTGGAGAGCATGTAGCATCACCCACAGAACTCCATAAAAGGACAAGCGCACAGACAGCTGGGAGCATGAAATGAATGATGAGAGAAAAGGCACAAAATGGAAGTATTTTTGACTCATTTTTATGCCAATAAAAATATTTAGCAGTGTAACAGCACCCAAAAAGGAAAATCTAGCGACAAATTACAGATGTTGTGAATCAGGTTTGATTATAAGTTATGTGACAGGAAAATGGTGTGACTTGAAAACAGAGGAGAAAAAGAGATCTACACTGTACCCAGGTGATCGTACATACTAAGCACGTCACATCACAAACTGATTTCAATGCTACTCTTAGTCCCTGCAAATTAGCCTCTATGGTTGGAATTTGCTCAGGTCGGGTTTACTTTAGTTAGTCTTCTTATGCGTACATTTTCTTTTCCCTGAAATGATGGGATTTTCATGAATATGAAATCTCTTGTGTAAATGCCCCTACGAATGATTTTCATCCCTCAGTAGCCAGCTTGATAAATGAGGCCCATTGTCAGTATTTATCACAGTATTGTTAAAAGCTGAAAGAAAGACTGGCTGTGAGGAAAGGCATTATATTTAAATCTTAATTCTTGTCCTCTTTGACCTTCAGGAAAAGTTGAAGCTGGTGACGGTGTTGGGAGCAGGTCTGTTATGTGGTACCGCGCTAGCCGTCATTATTCCTGAGGGAGTCCATGCGCTGTATGAGGAGGTGCTGGAGGGTGAGTCGTGCTCTCTCTCTCTCTCTCTCTCTCTCTCTCTCTCTCTCTCTCTCTCGCACACACAAACAAGCAAAACTCCGTACTGAGGCTTTGACGTTTGTAAGCCTATATAATTACAGAACCAGTCAGATGAAGTTTCTTCTGTCAGTCAGAAGACACTTTGATTCACTGCTCTTGCTACAACTGAGAAAACTCCTGGCTATTTTGAACGTTTGAGTAAAATACTCTGACTGTAGTGCAACCCACATACAAGCGAAAAGATTCAAAATAAGACAAGATAATTGCACTATAAACTAAGCTGGTGGATAAAAAGGGGTTCACCGCTCTGATACTGAGTATTGGTGTTACTATACTGGCATGTTTAAGGGCTGATGCTGACCTGAAATCCTGATTTGATCAATATCAGATCTTCTTTTCCATATTTTTTTTAAATCTGATCCAATCCATTCCACTGCTGTGAACACAACATATGTTGACACAGCACTGGTGTTGCATAGGAACAGTGTGCTAAAGCATTCCACAGTCATGCCCCAGATGTTTTGAATACCTGGGCAACAAAAGATTATTCAAAGAATGTCAATATCATATTAGTAATATCTGTTAAACCACAGCGCAGTTGAATTCTCAATTCTGATTGGACGGAAGATGTTGATTCATACCACAGCCCTGACAGTAGTTACGTTTACAAGGCAAATTCGGTTCAATTCAATTTTATTTGTATAGCGCTTTTAACATTGTCACAAAGCAGCTTTATAGAAATAAATGGATTCACAAAAAATATATTGTAAATATGTGAATTTATCCCTAATGAGCAAGCCAGTGGCGACGGTGGCAAGGAAAAACTCCCTGAGACGATATGAGGAAGAAACCTTGAGAGGAACCAGGCTCAAAAGGGAACCCATCCTCATCTGGGTGCAATGTATAGTGCAATTATAAATAAATCCCTTCTATTATTGGGTACTATAAGGACAAATAGTGCAATTGTGCAACCAGTAAATTCATCAGTTTTTTCAAGAAGTCCGGTTGGTTAAAATCTATCCACCGTCCACTGATGGAGTCCTGAGTGCGAAGCTGCTCGTGGCAACCGCAGCCCCAAAGCCACTACAGCAATCGCAGTCCCAAGCCATTACAGTACAGCTGCCCATATGTGATCCCCAAGCCATCGCCACAGCCCCCAGGTGGCACCATCCCCAGCAAACCAAACAGTTCTTCAGGCCGTCCATATGGGGCCAACCCCCAGCAGCAGCAGCGAGCGAACTCAACCGATGAGAACTCCAACCAGAAGTAGGGCATCAGGATCACCCTTTCAAATCACAGTTTTATATCAATATACTCATTTTAATGCGTCGTTGTTTCAGTAGTAACAGTTTAGACAGGGGCTTGTATGGCAGATGCTCTACATAAATGCGTGTAGTTGTTGATATGATAAAGCTTTCTGTAGGGAGATGTTTTATGTAGCATTTACAATCTTTTTATAATTTTTTTTTGTGGGGGTTTTTTTTTTCTATAACAGCACTGAAGATGTTATAGGGGAAAAAAGACTGGGTATTGCTATTGTATCAATAACAGGGAAATATGGTCGAGGAAGCAATGAGCAATGCAACAGGAAAACCATTCAGTATCGTACAAATTTAAGTGGCAGTTTGATGATGAAGGAACGTGTCCACTCTGACAAACGTGACATTGTTAGCAGCCTGATATCTCTGGATATTTGCATCCTACCACATCAGCCATCTGACTGATACTAATAGTCCTATATTATCAAAATGTTTTACGAGACTTTCAGAATCATCGTTTTGATCTCGACCGCTATCCCAAGTTAAAAGCTCTCTTCAGTCTACTTGACTTGCATATTGTTCATTAACTACTATGAATTATTCGCTTTCTGCAGAGGAACTAATAGGTGTGTAGGCCCAGTGCTGAAAGGATGTTTCTGGTTTTATGGTGATTCAGAATAAAATGTGACTGTTTTCTTTTTTGCCTTTCCCTGCAGCAGGACACCACGCTCACAGTCAGGCCGAGGTGTCGGCGCCGGAGCAGAAAGCCGCGGAATCGGTGGTAGGGCAGAGTCACGAACATGCGCACAGTCACGAGGAGCTCCATGCCTTCATCGGTGTCTCTCTGGTGATGGGATTTGTCTTCATGTTGCTGGTGGACCAGATTGGCAGCTCGCACATGCACAGCGGCGATGGTCAGCGTGCCACACACAAGCGCACAGATGTATAAGTTCTGATTTGATGAAATTCTGAGTATATTTTCTATTTTTGTACAGATCCAGAAGCAGCGAGGGCAGCCAGCTCTAAAATCACCACTACACTTGGTTTGGTAGTCCATGCTGCAGGTGAGTGAACAGGGTCATCTTCCAGAGGGTTTTGTTGTGTTGGATTGTACGATAGCAAAGTTCTTCATGCTTGATAAGATCCTGCCTTGCCTGGGCATGTATACATGTTTTTGACGAACTCATACGTGACGTGTTTGTCTCTCCAGCTGATGGAGTTGCACTTGGAGCAGCCGCTTCTACCTCTCAGACTAGTGTCCAGCTCATTGTATTCGTGGCCATCATGCTTCATAAGGTAAGGGCATTTTTAATCACTGTACAGCTGTGTTATAAACTAATAAATAGTCGAATAAATTCAAATAAAACATTTTTTGAAAGATTTAAGGTTGTAACAAAAAAAAAAAAATTTTTTTGAACACTTTTTTTTTTTACTCTGATTCTATGCTGTGGTTTATAACAGGAATCCAGGAAGTAACTGCATTGTACTCTAGAAAAGTAGACACAATACGAGGAAAAAAAAAGATACACAATAAACCTGTATTCCTTCTTATGTGTGTATGAATGAAGAAGCATACACAATGCAACTGCAGGGTTTTTTTTTTTTTTTTTGCTCCTGTTTCTTTGTAAACTTTGTTTACTTTCTTTTTAAACCAAAATACACTGCAGTTGCATTGTGTATGCTTCTTCATTCATACACACACAAGAAGGAATACAGGTTTATTGTGTGTTTTTTTTTAATTTTTTTCCTGACACAGGCTGAATAAATGTGATGTATGATCACTGAAGCAAGAATTAGCGTAGGTTTTATTTTAGCCATTATTATGCAGCCCTTGTGTTTTTATTCTAGATCAGAATCTAAATAATATAATTTGTGCTTTTTGCCCTTGCTGGAGGAGATGTGAGCCTCTGCATTCATTTCCAGCGTTTTATCTCTGTGCTCGACAGGCTCCCGCTGCCTTTGGCCTCGTCTCATTCCTAATGCACGCAGGTCTAGAGAGGAACCGGATCAGGAAACACCTGCTGGTCTTCGCCTTGGCTGCTCCTGTTCTGGCTATGATCACCTTCCTTGGCCTCAGCCAGGTAGGACACCTTATTCTGAAGAAGAGTAAAACCAAAAGGTGCTGACAGAAAGGCAGCATATTGTCAAGAAAAAAAACATATAAAGCTTTAGTCAGAATAATGTGAAGGTATTAACGTAACTTATTAAAATATAGAGTATTGGTATTAAGTATTGCTTCATGATATCTGTTGCTATTCTTTAGTAACTTTATAACTATGAAATGCTCCTGAGAAACAGAAAAGCAACTGTATATCACTCTTCACTATGCATTACATTTTATTCGGCATGCGGCAGCTATTACGCAGTTACATATGCAATGAAATACCAGTTTATTAGGTACAGTGGAGCGGGAACATCACTAAACAGTTATTACTTGGGGAGCGGATCATCTCAGCACTGCAGTAACCCTGGCGTGGTAGTGTGTGTTGTGCTTGTACGAGTGCATCAGGCACATGCACAATCTGTGTCAATCTGTGTCAGTGTCATTGTCATTAATTTTGTTTGCTTAATGCACTCGGACCGAGTCAGGTGGTTTTTATTGCCATTCTTCTATACAGCTTGTATACACTGGAACACAGTGTTGTTTCTCCAGGATGATGGTGCAACACACAACCGTACACAAGACTACGTAAAGTGCAAATACACAACAGTGTAAGACAAGGTGTGTATTGCACTTTATGTGGTCTTGCGAACTGTTGTGTATTACACCATGGTCCTGGAGAAATGACATTTTGTTCCAGCGTATACAAACTATATGGAAGAATGGCAATAATTAAATAAAAAAAAATAATAATAATTGACCATACACACTACCAAATTGTGTAAAGCACCAACAAATATGGGCAACACCCTATATTTTCTACAAAGTGCAGTATATAATAAGTATATAAGTACCATATATAATAATAATAATAATAATAATAATAATAATATACTTATGGCAGGTATGAGGAGGACGTATTTATACTACAGCATTGCTGAATTCTCAAATCTAAGGCGCTTTATTATTTTTCTATAACAGCGGCCCTGACATTAGTTTGGCTGTAATTCAAATGATTATATTAATGCGCTTGATCGAACACATTATCGTTTCTATAGTAACAGCTAATTTACGGAGACTTGTCTAGTGCACTCTCCACATAATCTAAGACCAATAATAAACAGATTGAAAAAAAATATGTAATTTAACGAAGGAATACTTTTCATTTTTGTTATGGTGAAGTTTTCTGTGTGGAGACATTCATTTAACTTTCATGGAATGAGTCTGCAGTGTCAAAGCTTTGTAGCAATCCAAGATAAAGCTGTAACTTTAAGGTTTCTGCCCTGAGAAAGTCTTTACAGATTCTCTGTAATTTGACAAGCTGTGTTTTTGCCTTCAAGAAATCCAAAAACAACCGATTATAGTTCTATATAAAACCATTATAATGCAAGAGATAACAGGAACTAATTTGTTTCATGGATTTCCACAACATTAAATGTAACTCTAAACTGATAAGGATGATGTACGGTTCTTTAATTAATAAGGCAGTTTGATCATAGCCAAAAGTAAAACACTCAACTTAATAATCAACTTCAGTGTGGTAAACGTAGCTCTGCCTCACGCTGTGCCGCGTCACACCACCCTGTCATTGATTGTTTTTCTATAATAGCACATCATGTCATGTTCTATTCCTTACATATTATACTGGAAACTTGGGGTATAGAAACCTGGTTAAAAAAGAAAAAGGATGGGAATGTGACAGGTCTTGTGCAGCAGTACCCTGTTATCAGATTTCAAGCCTTGCAGGTTCTTATAATAAAAGAGAGTTTTCTGTAAATATAACATGTATGACCAGTTTGTTCCATCAAAACACTTTTTAAAAAAAAATCCATAGAGGCAGTGAAAAGAAATCATGTCACAGCTAACGTAGCTTATGTGGGAAGCAGTACCAGCTATGTATGTATCCACAATGAGTCAGAACGACAACCAACATTATTAACTAATAAGGTGTAAGATTTGCCAGGAGACATCAAGATCAGTTGATTGGTAGGCGGCATGCTGGAGATGCATGTCTAGGCAGTAATACAGTTTAACACTGCTACACCTTTGTTTTCCCTCTGGGTGCTTGAGTATTGAAACTGAGGAAATGAGTAAACATCAGACGACACACAGTCAGGTGCACAAATTTGCATCCGCCATGGTTATTGAATGACAAAAAGGAAAACGTGCTTCTGTTGTACAATTCAAATAAGTTGCAAGACAAGAATCTAAAATGAAGAAAGAACAAAATACCAAAAAAAAAATAAAAAATTGAAAACCAAAATTCTGAATTTTTAGAATTTAAAATGATTTTATATATAATAATAATTATAGCAACTCGATGCTGTGGCATGTGCTAGGCATATTCATTTCAATTATTTATTTTCCAGTTTCCAGAAAAAGTGAATGTCGAAACTGTTCTGTAACTCTAATGCAAGCACAGCGTGTAGTCACCTCACATTTAAACACTTCACAGAGTGAAAATGAAGACGCTAGATAGCCTCAGATAACGTCTTTGTGAGATGTGGCAGCACCACAGCTTGTAGCCAAAATGTTAGCCAAGACTTGCTGCATTTTTGTCATTGAGCAAATACACTATATGGCCAGAAGTTTCTGGATGCCCGACCATCACACCCATGTGTTCCTTCCCCGAACTGTTGCCACAAACTTGGAAGCTCACAGTTGTCTAGAATGTCTTTGTATGCTGTAGCTTTAAATATTTACCTTCACTGGAACTACGGGGCCAAAACCTGTTCCAGCTTGACAATGCCCCTGTGCACAAAGCGAGCTCAGTGAACATACGGTTTGCCGAAGTTGGTGTGGAAGAACTGGAGTGACCTACACCCGACCTTGAGCCCTGACCTCAACCACAATGAACGCCTTTGGGATGAACTGGAACGCTGACTGCGGCCCAGACCTCCTGACCCAACATCACTGCCTGACCTCGCTGAGGCTCTTGTGGCTGAATGAGCACACATCTCCACAGCCACGCAGAAGAGAGGAGCCTATTATAACAGCAAAGGGGGACCAAATCTGGAATGGGATGTTCTAAAAGCACATATGAATGTGATTGGTCAGGTATCCACGTACTTCGGCAATATAGTGTACGATGCTTCATCACCAGATGATAAAGAATTTGGCTACATAAAGTCACACCCTCTCATGGATTCAAATACGTGCTTACTTTCCGTAGTCTGTATTAATGCACGTTGCTGCTTTTTAGCCTAGTTAATTGTCTCTGAGCAAGCACACCAAGTTGTGAATTAATTTAAGATTTGTTCACCCTGATTTATATCTGCATGATGTGCCTGTGCACACTAAACACTTGTTTTAATTGTTGCATTATTTTGCCTCACCCTATCTCCATTCAGAGCAGTAAAGAGGCGCTGTCTGATGTCAACGCCACAGGAGTGGCCATGCTGTTCTCGGCCGGCACCTTCCTGTACGTCGCCACGGTGCACGTCCTGCCCGAGGTGGGAGGCATGGGCGGGCACAGCCACTCAGCTGGAGGAGGAAAAGGACTGAGCAGGGTGGAGGTGCTGGCACTCGTCATAGGCTGCCTCATCCCTCTGGTGCTCTCCGTTGGCCACCACCACTAAAAAAGGGGGAAAAAAAGACTGTTGTGAACAGGGGACTTTTAAAAGTGGTGGCTGATTTATCTCGTCATGCCTCTCTGTATGGATCAGATCTGTGGCACAGAAATGGACTTGTGGGGCAATTGTGTGATCACGTGACCATAACCCCAAAGTGCTATGTGCTGATAGCAGGCATTAAACGTACATAAACAAGTGACACCACAGGTTCATGCTTTTTATGCTTTTTGTTCCTTCCTCTACCCTTTTTTTTTTTTTTTCCTTTTTCTCCAGTTCTGTGTTCTGAAATGTTTCTCTTTAACAAAAAACTAATGGTGAAATACAACTTTTTTTAAATGTAATACGTAGTGAACATAATGGAGACTTTTTATTATGACTATATGATTCCATGTTTTCTTTCTGATTTTTTTTTTGTTTGTTTCTCTACACAACAGTATGGATTCAAGGAATGACAGTTTATCTTGGTTGTTCACATGTGACTTATAGTGTTAGTCATCTGAGCATCAGATTAGAGTCCGTATCTGAGCTGTAGGGCCATAACATGTAGACATCTGTGCAGCAGTAGAGTTTTTCCAGCATACAGCTTGTGGTTGATAGTATTTTCTGTGCTAATTAATGGAGGAGGAATAATTTTTTTTTTAACTTATCTTCTTGAACAAATAGTTCTGAAAGAGTGTTAGGTTTAGTCGCTACACAGCATCCACTTAATATCTATTTTCTAATATGCCAAATTTTTTTAATATTTCATTTTTAAATGTAATAGTGAAACAGAAATGGTGTCTATTTTTGGTGGTGAAAAACTGAAACGATGCAAGGCTTTTATACACAAGAGGGACCATAGGCCGTGTTAAAAGAGGTAACGAGTGGTAGAATGGTGTATGATTATGTACCATGCCGGCTATTTTAATAACCGTTTAAATTATGGTGAAGCTGGCTGGCTTGAAGGAACTGCTCAAGCTTTTTACTTGTTTGTGCATGTTATGTGTCACTCACACTCAGCTGCTGTTCACTTTGAGAAGCATCTCAGAGCTCTGCTGATGTGGTCAGGGTGGGATGCTTTTACTGTAATTAGTGTGGTGCCTGCTCAAAGCAGAGCCTCTGTATATAATGCATTGTGTACAAATAACATTCAGATGAGCTTAATGAAAACTTCACTTATAGCCCTCCTGTACTGAGTTTATACTCGGGCTTTTAGTACAGTTAATATTGGCAAGGATAATGGGGTTGATTCAAGTGATGGGTAAGGGGATGTAATAAATTCACATTGAATCACAGCAATGCTACATTTTCATGAGTCTGCATTGTTTTGTGGCAAACTTATTTCTGGTGAGAAGGAAACAGCCTGTTTTATTTAGACATGTTTAATATAATCTCAGTATACACACATTATCTAACCAGCCAATCGTGTGGCAACAGCACAATGCAAAAAATATACAGTTAGGTCCGGAAGTATTTAGACAATGACGGAGTTTTTGTGATTTTTGCCTTTATACACCACCACAATGGATTTGAAATAAAACAATCAAGATGTGATCGAAGACTTTCAGCTTTATTTTAAGAGGTTCCACAAAAATATGGCATTTACCATTTAGGAATTACAGCCATTTTCAGCAAAGTACCTCCATTTTCAGGGGCTCAAAAGGTATTTGGACAAAGTGACATAATTGTAAATATAACCATAATTTTAATACTTGGATGAAAATCCTTTGCAGTCAATGACTGCCTGAAGTCTGGAGCCCATGTTCTCAAAACTCAAATTCTGAGTTTCCTCCCTGGAGATGCTTTGCCAGGCCTTCACTGCAGCCACCTTCAGTTGCTGCTTGTTTGTGGGTCTTTC
>CM040984.1:5926758-5984613 GCA_022985145.1 Pangasius djambal | reverse complement strand
CCAGGTGACTGACTTGGCCATTGAAGAATATTCCATTTCTTTGCCTTCAAAAAGTCTTGAGTTGCTTTCGCAGTATGTTTAGGGTCATTATCCACCTGTGAAGCGGCGTCCTATCAGTTTTGTAGCATTTGGCTGAATGTGAGCAGAGGGTATAGCCCTATACACCTCAGAATTCATCTTGCTACTTCTGTCAGCAGTCACATCATCAATAAACACCAGTGAGCCCGTTCCATTGGCAGCCATACATGCCCATGCCATAACACTGCCTCCACCATGTTTGACACATGATGTGGTATACTTTGGAGCTGTTCCTTTCTTTCACCATACTTTTCTCTTCCCATCATTCTGGTACAAGTTAATCTTGGTTTTATCAGTCCAAAGGATCTTATTCCAGAACATGGGAGGCTTTTTTAGATGTTTTCTGGCAAAGTCTAATCTGGCTTTCCTGTTCTTGAATGTTACCAGTGGTTTGCACCTTGTTGTAAACCCTCTGTATTTACATTCATGAAGGCGTCTCTTGTAGATTTTGAACAATGATGAGCCTACCTTCTCCAGAGTATTCTTGACTTCTGTTGATGTTGTGATGGGGTTTTTCTTCACCAAGGAGAGGATTCTGCGATCATCCACTTTGGATGTCTTCCGTGGTCTTCCAGGCCTTTCGATGTTGTTGAGCTCACCAGTGCTTTCTTTCTTTTTAAGAATGTACTCAACTGTTGATTTGGCCACACCTAAGGTTTTTGCTATGTCTCTTATAGATTTATGTTGTTTTTTCAGTCTAATGATGGTCTCCTTCACTTGCATTGAGATCTCCTTTGACTTCATATTGGTAGCTCCAGTCGAACAGCTGCCAAATGCCAACTCAATACCTGATATCAACTCCAGACCTTTTATCTGCTTCATTATCTTGAAGTAATGAGGGAATGGACAGCACCTGGTCAATTAACTTCTTGTCAGTCAATTGTCCAAATACCTTTTGAGCCCCTGAAAATGGAGGTACTTTGCTTAAAATGGCTGTAATTCCTAAATGGTAAATGCCATATTTTTGTGGAACCTCTTAAAATGAAGCTGAAAGTCTACACTTCGATCACATCTTGATGTTTTATTTCAAATCCATTGTGGTGGTATATAAAG
The DNA here is from genome assembly GCA_022985145.1 of Pangasius djambal. Classification (NCBI taxonomy): domain Eukaryota; kingdom Metazoa; phylum Chordata; class Actinopteri; order Siluriformes; family Pangasiidae; genus Pangasius; species Pangasius djambal. Next base: position 5,983,482 of record CM040984.1, on the reverse strand, counting down.
GCAAAATCACACAAACTCTGTCACTGTCCAAATACTTCCGGACCTAACTGTATATATATAATATATAAATTATATATATAATCTGTTAAAAGTGGAGCTTTCGCCATTAGCTGTTACTATAGAAACAATAACATTGCCAGAATAAGCATATTAATATAAACCTTGCAGCTGCACTGCTGTCAGAGCTGCTGTTATAAAAAAAAATCAGACTAAACACACATTACTGCTTTACCTGTTTAAAATATTGCATTATATATTGCCCATATTGTGCATTCTTAGTTCGTAGATTGATTGAAAAATGGAGATAATTAATTATTATTTTGCAGCTATACCAAGCTAATAATGCAGTATGTAGCATAATGTTTGTTTAATATTGCCTCAGTCAGGGATTTATCATCAGCACTGTACTGTACTTATGAGTTCTATTATAAGCCAGTCATACAAATTAATTATTAATCCTTTTGCCCAGGAAGAGTGCGTGATTTCAGGAAGAGGTCATCACACATCATATATTGGAGCAGAGATGAGAGTAACCTGTGATGACCATCTCACTTGTATGTTTCCTCATGTAGCTCACATTAATCAGCATGAAATATTGGAGTTACAGACTGAGACACATGATCAAAGCACGTACTAGAAAGCTAATTAGTTTGGTAGTTAGCACTTTTTTGATGTTCATTGTCTCAGTATCCCTGTATTTGGCTCCATCCATTTGGACCCAAATCCTAACCAGTTTCCCAGTCCCTGCTGATGAAAAGCTTCCCCATTACATGATTCTACCACCACCATGCTTCACTGTGGGAATGGTGTTCTCAGGATGATTTGCAGTGTTGGGTTTCCACCAAAGATAAAGCTTTATGCCAAGGCTAAAAGGTCTCATCAGACCAGAGAACTGCTGAGTCTCCAACATGCTCCGACTCCAAATTAAAAAGACTAGCATGACTTTTTCTCACTTTCATTCTTTTGTCTATTCTGTGCTTTCCTTATAGAATCAGATCTCTATGTAAGGAAGATAGAAGCGCTAGTGATGGAAATGTGGAAAACGGGGACGTCTAAGGACTCCAGTTTTCATATCATTCCACCAGACGGATTCTGACTTATTTCGCTAACTTGCTTGTGTTACTTGTCTCCTAAATGATTAAACCACTTTACTTCGTGTCATATTTTTGTATAAGTAAAGAAGTTGGCCACGTTTGATCCGTGGATATCTGGTGTCTGTTATGCAGGACTTCGAAGCACCTTTTTGATGTCTCTCAACAAGTCCGCATGCAGGTTTTAGTTTCCGCTGAATGATTGCATCAAGTGCTCTTAGCTCTGCAGCATATATTCAGTATAAACAAGCTGTGATGGCTTGCCTGTCTCTGCCTAATGTGCATCAGTGAAAAACAGCTATAACGCTGTGAACCTGACATGCAGAAAGCCTTAAAGCAGATTAATGCACTGGGAAAGTGGACTATTGCTCTTTTGTAGGCAGTGTGAGCGTTTCTACAGTCGCACTGATTAAACCGAGAAGACTATTGCAAGTAATCTAAATAAGTGTCATATGAGACATCTATTGACCATCTCTCAGATTTAGAAACTCAGCCATACGCTGCTCTCTCCCTCTTGCTCTTTTGCTTTTACATATCCGATGCCTCTATTGACGTCCACATCATTCTGCCTTGTTGAGTTATTGGAAGTTCCCTAATTGGCTTTGTGTGTGTGTGTGTGTACTTGCTTTAGACTCTCTTCTGCTAATGTTAACCCCTCCACCCACTTTGAAAACGACAGCCGTGTTTTTCTCCTCCAAGCCCTTTTTTATTTCCTTCCTGGATCTCCATGGAGCAGCCGGACTCTAGTATCCTGGACATCAGCAGGAAAGTGCAGCTGCATGGAGTGCTGTGGAAAAGATCCTCCGGAAGACCATCAGCTAAATGGGCTCGAAGGTACAGTGGGGATCTCATCTCATCTTCTGTCGAGAAAAGGGGTTGGGTGTATTACTATTTTACAGTCTGTACCGATTTGAATTTTTTAATTATTTTTATTTTAATGAATAAAGGAGTTTTAGGAATATAGGAGCATGTTGTTTGTATAGATAGGTACTGGTTAATTCACAGATTTTATTCTCTTGATAGTAGAACTATGATGGGTTTATTCCTAGAGATGATGAGTCATGCAGTAGGACTCAGTGGAAGTATAGAACACACATTCAGCTTTTTCAATACATCCTAGGACAGAGTAGGGGAAATTGTATACATCATTATTACTTGCGTAGTACCTGAAGTGCATTATTGATCCTGGTGCTTTTAATTCTACAACTGATAGAAAAAAATATTAGGATTTATAATCTCGATTGTAAAGATTAATATGTAGATGAACAATAAAAATCATAAATATCATAAATATCATCTTCATCTACACAGCACTTTATATTGGAGTCCAAAATCTTAATGTGCTTCATACAGGCTAAACAGTTTGCATGATAAAGCATATTAATAAATTAATTACACTCACTCACTGATTTAATACAGAGGGGTGACATTTTAATGGAAAAACCAATCTAAAGCCTCCAGAACAGCTTTGTACAGATTCTATAAGTCTCTGGAACTGTAGGATGGAAGGATGAGCACAATTCTTCCAAAAGATACTCCCTCAGTTGGTGTTTTTGTGATGGTGGTAGAGAGCGCTGTCTAACATGTTACTTGAAAAAAAAAAAAAAATCCCCATTGGTGGTCAGTTGGGTGGTGAGATGTGGTTACTGTGAAAGCCGCAGCATATGATTTACATCATTTTCATCCTCATTAAACCATTCAGTGAGCCCTTGTGCCTTGTGGATGGGGGCAGGGTCATCCTGGAAGAGATCACTCCCATCAGATAGAATTGTTTCCTCACAGGGAAAAAAGTTGATCAGTCAGAAGAACTGCTGTATTGATTTAATGTTGTAGAACGTCCACAAAACCAGCTAGAAGTTAAACAGAAAAACAATGGAGCTTATAATGTTCCTGAGAAACAGCTAATTCTTCTGTCCTGAAGTAGTGGAAAACTTAAAGTTACACTGGAACCAACTTCCATAAATGTTAAATAAATGGCTCATCACGGAGAATTTTGACATATCAGTGATTTACAAAGGTTTTTTTTAAACTGTTTATGTGGATTGTCTGACATAAAAGTCACTATGAATGGGTTTTTACTATAGAACTGATTAAACCGAGTGCCTAATATAAGGTAGTAATTAGAATTACAATCAGCACTATTGTCAGAGCTGCAGTTATAGAAAATGAATCAGTTCTGACCAATCAAGAAACAAGAATTCAACAGCACTGTAGTAGAAATGCCCAAATGAAAGGCAAATTGTAGCTAAAATAAATAGAACATAAATTGCACATAGCAAAAAAGATTTGTTTCTCAACAAATGTAAGATTAAGGTCAAATTTCTTCAAAAATTTACCTAAATAAATTTAACAAAATATACCGATCAGCCATAATATTAAAAGTACTGACAGGTGAAGTGAATAACATTGATTATCTCATTACTATGGCACCTGTCAAGGGGTGGGATATATTAGGCAGCAAGTGAACAGTCAGCTCTCAAATTTGATGTGTTAGAAGCAAGAAAAATTGGCAAGCGTAAGGACAAGGGCCAAGTTGTGATGGCTAGAAGACTGGGTCAGAGCCTCTCCAAAACGGCAGGTCTTGTGGGGGTGTTCCTGGTATGCAGTGGTTAGTACCTACCAAAGTGGTCCAAGGAAGGACAACCAGTGAACTGGTGACAGGGTCATGGGTGCCCAAGACCCATTGAAGTACGTGGGGAGCAAAGGCTAGCCCATCTGGTCTGATCCCACAGAAGACCTACTGTAGTTCAAATTGCTGAAGTTAATGCCGGCTATGATAGCATCGCAGCTTGCTGTGTGTGGGGCTGCGTAGCCGCAGACCAGTCAGCGTGCCCATGCTGACCCCTGTCCACCGCCAAAAAGCACCTACAATGGGCGCATGAATACAATACATCAGAAATGGACCATGAAACAATGCAAGAAGGACACCTGGTCTGATGAATCACATTTTCTTTTACATCATGTGGATGACCAGTTGCATGTGCATCACTTACCTGGGGAAGAGATGGCACCAGGATGCACTATGGGAAGAAGGCAAGCAGGCGGAGGCAGTGTGATGCTCTGGGCAGTGTTCCGCTGGGAAACCTTAGGTCCTGGCATTCATGTGGTTTCAATGTTATGGCTGATCAGGGTAAATGTCACATTCGACCTGGTTCATTATTATTTTTTAATTGAATAGATTCTTCATTATCAAAGACAGCTTCCTGCTCTACTATGCTGAGAATGAGAAAAGAAACTTTGAAGCTAACAGATACTTCAACATTCATCCAAAGGTAAGCGTCTGATTACCATTCTGAAATTCAATCCAAAATCCGAAGAACAGTTGGTGCTAATATTGTGTTATTTTCCTCTTCTCTCCAGCCTGTTGTCTGTTTCTTTTTTACTGACTCACCATCCTGTTGTTTTAACAGGGAGTTATTCCTCTAGGCGGATGTGTGGTCGAGCCAAAGGAGGAACAAGGCATGCCTTTTGCCATGGTTATCAACCATGAGGATTTTAATGTATGATCCATTCTCCTGTTTACCCTAAGGCATCTAAAAAAAACTACACAAGACCAGAAATTCTACAGCACTTTTGTTACTAACTCTGCTTTTATCATCCTTCACAGGGAGACATAGTGTTAGCAGCAGAGTCAGAGTCAGAGCAGTGCCAATGGCTGGAGATGCTGGAAGAGTCAGGAAAAGTGTGAGCCTAAGTACTTAAGTGCATACAGTTAAGCGCAAAGGTTTGCATACCTTTAGGACAAGATTCATTCATTCATTCATTCATTCATTCATCTTCAGTGAATGCTTTATCCAAGGCAGGGTTGCACTGGATCTGGAGCCTATCCCAGGAACACTGGAGACAAGGTGAAGAGCAGACACACCAGTCCATCATGAGCATCTTTAGGGCAAAATGATGAATTTATTTTATACAAGCAAGACATTTAGCCTTCATTTGCACAGTTCGTCAATTCCCATCCACGAGCTAATTCTCTCCTGTCACACCGCAACCTGCAGAGTAGTTGTGAACAAGTTATTGATTTTGCACTTCTTTTCAAACTGTTGCTCATTTACAGGGCCACACTCAGAGGAAAGCGCTATCTACCCTCTTCCGCATACATGAGATCAAAGGTACTTGTGATTGGCTAGTGTTGCTCTGATTGACAGAGGAGAGGCAGTAATGCCATCATTCCCACCCAGAGAGCACTCTTGACCTTTGGCCACAGATGGTTGTGGCAATGTAGGGATTCACAATCCCCCAGCAATAGGGTAAATGCTTTCCTGTTGTGCCATTTAGGGGCCCCCAAATAGTGTATACCTTGGGTTACTGTCTGTGCTTTGAGTTTCTGTGCATGGTTTCCCTGTGTCCAGGTGGATTTCCATTGCGTTCTCAGGTATCCTCCCAAAAACATACTAGCAGGTGGATTGGCTAAGATTTAGAAAATGTGTATCCAGTGTGTAGTCTCACATCATGCCTAGTGTTCCTGGGATAGGCTCCGGATCCACCATGATGCTGACCAGAAGAAAGCACTTACTGAGAATGAATGAATAAGTGTATGTTACGATACACTATGTGGACACCTGACCAATGACACCAATATGTGCTTGTTGAACATCCCATTCCTAAGTTGGTACCCCCTATGCTGCTAAAACAGCCTCCACTCTTTTGGGTAGGCTTTCCACTAGATTTTGGAGCATGGCTGTGGGGATTTGTGCTCATTCAGCCACAAGAGCATTAGTGAGGTCAGGGATGAGGCGTCCTGGCACGCAGTCAGCCTTACAGTTCATCCCAAAGGTGTTCAGTGGAGTTGAGGTCAGGGGTCTTTGCAGATCATTCGAGTTCTTCCACTCCAACCTTGGAAAACAATGTCTTTATGGGACTTGCATTGTCAGGCTCGAGCAGTTTGGGGAAGACCCATGTATGGGTGTGATGGTCAGGTGTCCACATTCTTTTGGCTATATTGTGTATTTATGGCAAGTTTTTGCACTCAAATGTGTATAGATGGGTCCAAAAATCTGACTTCACTTGCAAGAACTATTTTTATTTCATCGTACTTATTCAAAATACTTAATTAAAAAATGCTTTTTAAACTGGTTTAAACTGATCCAAACCCAATTTTAGGCAAATGTTTGTATATAACTGAAATAAATCAGAATATACAGTAATGTTCTTACAGAAATTTTCTTCAAACAATAACAAATGCATGCTCCTACCATACTCGCATTTTTAAAGAAAAATATATAATCTAATATAACCTTATTATTTGACAAAACTATATTACTGCAGTATACAGCTTGAAGAGCAAGACATATACCATACTAAGGGTGTATGTTATGTAATTTGTAATGTGGTGGTCTATTTTCAGCACCTGGAAGAATGCCCAGCTAGGCGAGGCTATGATTGAGAGTCTGGAGGCTCAGGGACTGCAGCTGGCCAAAGAGAAACAGGAGTACCTGGGTGAGGCTTATGGATGGATCAGCATCAGAGATGAACTCGATTACATTTCATAGCAATGCCTCAGAAATGCTATATGTTCCACTGATATTGTTCAAATAGGTTTTAAAACCTATCAGTTTCCCTTCTTGCTGTGAGCAAAACCTAATGTTTGTGGAAAAGTAACACTGAGAATAATACACACCTACAGTCAGTTAAGACTAATAATGACTTTAATTATAAAACTCTATGCCTGTGCATGTTTTTCTTCAGATAAACTCATGGAGGAGACTGAAGAACTGAGCTTACAGAGAGAACAGAAGGCGGTTAGTTACAAGCTGTTATTTATTTTAGACTTACACACACTGAGTTGCCAGGTTTTTTTTTTTTTTTAAGTCAATGTAAGTAGGCACTTGTATTTGCTGTGCTTCTATGCATTTAAAATGTGTTTTATGCTGCCAAATATCTTTATTTTTCTCATCCAATTTCTTATAATCATATGGAATCAAATTTGTCTGTGTATTAATAATGCTTGTGGATTTACATCCATCTTTGAGTCCATGGTGAATGCGGTGTGTGTGTGTGTGTGTGTGTGTGTGTGTGTGTGTGTGTGTGAGATTTTTATTTTGCATGTTGTCTGTTGGTCTTGTGAGATTATTGATGGAAAAAAAAATTAAAAATGGCATTTTATCAAGCGGAAATATCAAATCAAATATTGAATATCGTCCAATGTATCTAGTATTTCCTTGATTACTATAAAACAAGTATAAGATTATTAAACCTATTTCTAGATTTGAAATAGTCTTGTTCTACTGGCAGATGCTTTAGCTATTTTTCTAAGCGTTTATTTCTAGGAAAAAGCAACATTATCTGCCAATAGAATAAAGAAAATTTAAAGCTTGAAACTAGTATAAATTAGAGATGGCAAGATGCCACTTTTTTTTTTTTTTTTACTGATACTGAAACCTTTCTTTAAAATTATTAAGCTTTAACCTGTTTTCTTCACATTTAAACTCAAAAAACACTTGCTTTGTAAATACAACAAATATAATAACATATAAATTATAAATATAATCAAACCAATCTTAACAAAAGAAAAAAACAGTCAAGTTTCTTTATATGTAAACCTTTCCAGTTCCAAAAATAAATTTGTTCTCCGAATCCAATACCAACCTTTGCTTGGATCATTTGTTACAGGATACAAGATCCGATATGATATTCTATATGATTCTTTGATATCCAATCCACCATTTTTACTGGTATTGGCCTGATACCGATACTGGGTATCATATCAGTGGCATCTCTATTAAAAATGACTAGAAATATCTTATGTTGAATAATCTTATATTTGGTTTATGGTAATCTTAAAGTAGGAAATTCTAGATAACGTTGACTATATTCGGGACATTTTCACGTGCTATGATGCTAATTTTGAAGTGCGTATCTACATAGTATGTATCTAGCCATATAAGTACACTTTGTAGGTATACAGTTACTGACCATAGTCCATCTGATGCTATGGGTAATTTCTCAGCCCACTTCTATCCAATCCACCAGTGGGAAGAGAGCGCTGTATGACCTTCACTGACCATACACATGTACCTGCTGCTAGCTGCATTCCCCAGTCTGTAACCGTACATGACAAAGGGATCTATGTGGTAGGTTTACCTGATAAAATGCCCAAAAAGTGCAGGTACAAGATAGGAGTAGCAGATGAATTGCCATCTCTATGTTGTTGAGGACGTGTGTGTGTGTGTGTGTGTGTGTGTGTGTGTGTGTGTGTGTGTGTGTATGTATGTACAAACACACTGTAGGAGCTGGAGCGGCTGAATCAGGTGCTGGAGGAAGAGAAGCAGAGGTTTGAGGAGGTGCTGATGGAGCTTAGAACCGAGCAGGAGCAGATCAAGCGGTACGCCTCAGTCTCTGTAAATCGCCGCATGGAATGAGTTTCCTGTTTTTCTTTACCCTTTATTGCACAGTGCTGTTGAATTCACGACTCTGATTAGTCAGAAGGTATTGATCAGTTTTCTATAACAGCAGCTCTGATCATTCAATTCATAGCTTTATATTAATGCACATGTTCTAATCCGTTATCATTTCTATAGTAATAACTCGTTCACAGGGACTTGCTGGATGCTCCACATAATCTAAGGCTAATATATTCCATTTTTAAATGTAATGAATTTTATCTTAAAACGTGTTGTTATTTAACAGTTAGTTGAAATTTGTAGGTGATTTTTATTTAGCATTTATAGAAGGGTCTTCAGTGTCAACACTTTGTCAATAGTTTTCCGCCATGGTAGAGTCTTCAGGACCAAAGACTGCGCTTGTCAGTATCATGAAAAGCCTGCATATTTTGTCTCAATAACTAAAAGAGAGAGAGAGTCTGGTGTGAGAATAACTGTTTATAGCTACTATAGCATAAGTGATAGCAAGAACTATCTTGTTTCACAGAAGTTTCATAACATTAAATGTAACTAAAATGTATAAAAAATAAGGTGTCTTACTAAGTAATTAATAAAAAATGTTAATCGTTAGCTAATTGCTGTAGTATAAGATGTATAAAACACTTCAGAATGTGCTGTTATAGGAATATAATCGTTTCATAAACAGTTTTTTCTTATACAATACTTTCCTTATGAACTGAAAACTGTAGCAGCGATAAAGCAAAACACAAAAGGATATCAGTACATGTCAGTTTTTCATCAGTAAGAGGTGACGGAAATGAACACTAGTGTTAGGATACATTTAAATGAAATGTATGATGTAACGATTTAAAAAAAAAAATGGCACACTTACGCAGGATGTTTAGATATGTCTTGAAGTAGTGAGTCATGAAGATACGTTTTGCCACGCATGCGAAGAGTGTATCAGGGCGCTGAAGTGAAACCGATGAGTTGCAAAACATCTTTATGAATCGAGTGCATTTCTGTATTCGTTTTTGTATTAGTAACGGCTTTTTGACGCTGCTGTAATGCTGTAGTGTGTTTTTAGGGATTTGGATGGAACAGCTCGGTCACTGAAAGGTGTCGAGTCTGAGAAAGAAGAGCTTAACAGTCTGACCACTCGGCTCCAGCGGTCTCTTGAGGTACGCACCTTCCTGGAACTGCTTTAAAAAAAACTGATCAGAATTACTGACTTACTGATAATACTATTGAGGATTAACTCCATATACTGTATATATAAGGAAATCTGCATATCTGAGGTGAGTTACTGTTTTGGAATTTCTTTAAGTGAGCACTAGGCTTAGTTTTAGTGCTTCAGTGTTTAGGGATTGTGTTTGTGACTGCTCAGGAGCTGTCTAAGGAGAAGCAGCATACTCTGGATATGCTCAGAGAGAAAGGGATGGCTGGGATTGACTCTGGGGATCAGGCTTCTGCTCCTGACCCTAAATACCCAAAACCACAGCAGCAGTTACAGGGCAACCTGAGAAACATCGAGGAGCACATGAAGTGTCTACTCTGTGAAAAGAAGCAGGCAGAAGAGAGGTATAAAAAAAAATAGAAGGCTTGATGCTGATTTTTTTCCCCTGAACTCATCATGTGTTCTCTATTTTTTTTTTTATATATATATAATTCTATATAATATATTTTTTTAACTCCATGGAGTATATATAAGATGAAAAAAAAGACATCACAAGCAACATATAATATATATATATATATATTAATAATACAGCACTGCTGAATTCTTGATGCAGGTTGGTCAGAAGGTGTTGATTAATTTTCTTTTTCAGCAGCTCTAAATCACAGGTTTATATTAATGCGCTCATTCTAACATCTTATCATTTCTACGCTACTGTGTTAGCACTTTGTATCAGTCAGAGCGAAAGCTGCAGCAAAATTAGTTTTTCAGAGGACTTTCTCAGTTTCTTAGTAACACGAAAAGCTGTGTCTTATTAACTTCAAGAGAGAAGAAGGAAAAAGAGAGGCCGGTGAGGAGAAGAAGAGAGTCTGTTTATAGCTGCTATAAGAAAAGATAACCGGAACTGATGTTCTACAACATTAATTGTAGCTATAATTAAATAAAACAATGTCGTTCTTACACAAATAACTAAACAAATGTTAGCATTTGCAAATTGCTGTGGTGTAAGAGGAGTAAAACACTTGATGTGCAGTCAACCTTGAGGTCCTGACAATAACAGTATCTCTGCTTCACCCAACTGTTTTGTTTCTTAAACAGACCATCGTTTTGCCTTCATATAACAACTAGTTTCAGTAAATGATGACAAACTTTTAGTATATTCATTACTGTCTTCATTACTCTAATCCAGACTCACTTACACACATCATGCCATTTGTACTGTTTTTTTTTTTTCCTGGTTTATATTTCATTTGCACTGTTGATAACATGCCATTTGCATGTCACTTGCACTTTACTGCCATCCTACCTCATTGTCTCTTTGCACTTTACACTTAATGCGACTTGCTGTTCTGCGCTTCTGGATAGACGCTAACTGCATTTCATTGGTTTTGAACTTGTACTCTGCTCAAAATACAGTAAAGTTGAATCTAATCTAATCTAATATTACCTCCTAGTATAGTATTTTAGCAGACAACTTAGTATATTGGAAAATAATCTCAATTTTTTTTTTCTTGCCCCCTATGAATTCAGTACTGAATAATTCAGTAGAGTGCATGCTGTGTTATAAAGTCTGCTTTGTCAAACCACATGTGAAGGAATGAACCTATATGCCTGACTGAGGGCTACCCCAGTGTTAATGGAGGCTGGAGGCTGCTAAGTGGAAATATCTATTGATTTGCAAACGAACATCATATTGATCAGTGACACCAATGAGCAGAGCACAGCAGTCAGGATACAGACTGACTTGAGGCTAGGAATGACTTGCATGACAATAAAGCCCTTTGGTGTTGGTTAATTATGTTTTAGAAGGGTTTGCGCTGCCCTGCAATCTACCTCAGGTATTTATAGCATTCATGACCTCGGATTTATTTACAGCTGTATCTGGTCAATGGCTTTAATACTAATTAGTTCGAAGTATGACTTGAAATGAGGAAACTACTAATGGAAAATGGTCTTATATTCTTAACATCTATTATACCATGTCATACATTTTTTTTTTTTTTTTTTAATATATCTCAGGTACTGACACTGGAGACTCCCTCCATAAATATTAAATAAATGTCTCATTACAGAAAACCTCACCATATCAACTATTATACATTTTTTTTATTTGTTAAATAACTGCAAAGTTTTAAACCCGTTTAATATTAAACTTGGATTATATGAAGCGTCAGCCACACAGCTCCCTGTGAATTAGCTGTTACTATAGAAACGATAGCACATTTGAACAAGCTTATTAATATAAGCCTGTGATTTGATTACAGAGCTACAGTTGATTGCCAGAGCTGCTGTTATGGAAAATTAATCAACACCTTCTAACCAGTCAGAGTTGAGAATTCAGCAGCACCGTGGAATAAAAGATGATAAATGTTTAGTGCATCATTTCTGCGTCTGAATTTGGGCTCTGTGCTATATTTCCTACAAATAACAATCAAAGTGCCTTATGGGTATTTGTGGGATTTTCTCCATTATGTTTGCAAGAATGATTACAGCATGACAAAACACGTTTAATAATGCATTATATAATAAATAGTGTACAGTGTGAATCCCAACTGGGCTATATTATTGAATACAGCACTCCCCTCAGCGTATGGATGTGTGTGCTGAGTGAGAGCTGCTCTGTGCCTCTCTCTGCAGGCTGAGAGAGAATGAGCAGCGAGCGCATGTGCTGCAGGAGGAGAGAGAGTTTTATTCAACTCAGGCTCAAGCGCTTCAGCAGTCCCTCAGTCAGCTAACAGCTGATAAACAGCAGGCCGAAGCTGAGCTCAAGGTGAGTAGGAGGGACATTTACGAATAACTGCTTCATTTATATTGCACCTTGAGGCACAAAACACGGTGGCTGAGCAGTGATACAGGTGTGACAGGTGTGAACAGTAGGATGCTATTTGCCTTGAATCCACTAACAAAAGTTATATATATATATATATATATGAGAGAGAGAGAGAGTACTGTGCAAATACTTCTTAGGCACATGCAAAGAAATGCTGTAGAGCAGAGATACCTTCAAAAAATAATGAAATTAAATGTTTCTACATTAAAAAAAATACTATGCCGAGCAGTAAACAGTAATAAATGAAACAAAGTCAATATTTGGTGTGACCACCTTTTAAAAAATTAGTAGTCTCAGGTACAGTGTGTGCAGTTTAATAAGGAAATGAGCTGTAAGTGTTACTGAGCATCTTGCAGAACCAGCCGCAGTTCTTCTGGAGACTTTGACTGTCGCACTTGCTTCTCATTTTGGCAGCAAAAACCAATGTTGTTTTTTTTTGGGGGGGGGGGATCTGAAAAGTGGTCTCAGGTAATATGCTGCTTTCTTTACTGACATATGAACATTTTTCTGTAACATTTTAATTTTGTGCTGGAAAACTAATGTTTGGAAATCTAAAATGTTTTTTGTACTGACTTGATAATATACATGTATTATTATTATTATTATTATTAGTATTATTATTATTATTATTATTGTTATTTTGCCATTCTTCAGACCTGACACATGTCCAGCATACTGTATGAAAAATATCACATTCAGAAAAGAAAACCATTTCAAGGAATGTCAATGAAACCTGACACATTTAATGCCTTGTTGGTAGAATTTAAATTTCTTCATTTTGTGCTGTGTGTGCAGAATTTTGCACAAACACCTGATATTTACTCAGTCACTAAATTCCCCTATGCATTATGCTCGACTGCAGAAAATAAAAACCACAGTGGTTACATGTATTAGTGTAGAACTAATTATAAACATTTTTTAAAAGGTAATTTGAGTAAAGATAAATGTTTTCATATCAAGTGCAGAGTCTTTGATTCTGTGTGCAAGCGTGAGTGATGGCATTTGTGCATGCTTCTCACAACCTAATCTGCTATTAAGTTTCATAGAATCTCTCTTCTCTCGTTTCTCTCTTTGTCTCCTCTCTCTGCACATATATCCATTATCGTTAAGTTACTCCTGAGTGATAAAAAAAAAAAATCAATGGTTCATCTCGTCCTTCTCTCCAGTGAAACATCGCTCATCTATACCATCTACATTCCACACGTCTTCCTTTGGGTCTGTATAATTATGTCACGTAAGTAATGCATCTGTGTGTGTGTGGGTCCAGGCTGAGATGGAGTCCAGGGCAGAGATAGAACGCAGGCTGAAGATGGCTGAGGAGGCCCTGAAGAACCTGGAACAGGGTCTGAACTGTTTGGAGCGCAGCCGAGAGAGAGACGAGAGGATGATAGGAGACGTCAGCCACCTCCGCAGTGAGTGTACTCAAAATCACATGTTAATATTTATAGTCAGGCTGTTTCTAGATACTATAAGTGGTATATGGAGTAGCTTAGGGCCTCTGATCCACCAGGGGGCCCCATAAGAATGTTTTTTTTTTCCCCACTGTATATACATTTGCTTTGCCCTCCCCCAAAGATTCAGAAACAGCCCTTTCTGCATTTTTTATATGCGATCTCTTTCAGAATGACTGAATTGATTCCATTTCATTGCTTCATTGCATACTATTTTACCTGTCGAATTCTCAAATTTGTTTCATTTCAAAGTGTTGATTCATTTCCTGTAACACTTCACGACATGCTATTATCAGAAAATATTCAAATTTGGGTGCTAACAGTGACTCCTCTTCATGTCTGGCTACATCACATCTCCCCGATGCTGATTATCTTCCTATAACAGTATACCTTGCTGTGTTGAATTCCTTAATTTAACCCATTAAATGCTAACAAAGAGGAAAAAGGGATTCAAAAAAAGTCATACTTATAGTCAGTATAGTCACAGAACTTCACTAGACGCCTGCATTATAAGTACATTATAAGTAAATTCCTGGTTTAAACCCCTATTAACGGTTAAATATATCGTCTACACGCTCAGTCCGAAAGTAATGGAAATATGCTGCAATATATCATTATGGAAAATGTACATCAACAGAATTCCGGTGATTGCTTCTAATAGCGCTCCTGCATTCAGCATTTTTAAAGCTCTCCTCATCTTTCCCACAGTAAATAGAGGTGGATAAAATAAGAAATTTATTAACTAGCCCACTGGGGAAGTGAAAATCCCATGATATGTTTTTTTCCCCCCGGAAACCCAGTTAACTAGACTAAAAAACAACAATGAGCATAATTTAACTCCAAATTATAACAAGTCAGCTATGTGCATTAATGTGCAGACTATGGATAATAAATGAGTACTTAAATCCCTGAGAAGGGTGGCTTTATGTAGTCAGACTTTATCCTCTCCTCATGCTGTTTCTGGTATGAAATGTTGACAGAGAAGCAGAAAGTTTGTGGCTAACATTTCAAGCTGTGAGCTGTAGTGCTGCTTTGTCCCATGTTAAGAAGGCATGCAAGTCTGGTTTTGTCTTCATTTTTGCTCAGTGAAATGTTTAAATGCGAGATGACTGTGTTGTGTGAGCATTTTTTTTTCCACCCTGTGGTTTTTGGACAAGTAAAAACACAACAACTTGTAACCGTTATACCAACAGCTGACTGAACCTGCTTGTCTACCAGGCAACTGTGAATAATAAACCTGATGAATAAAATAAACCATGAATAAAAAGCCTGGATATGTAATTTGCTTTGTCCTGGGCAGCTGGGCTTGCGATTTGCCCCAATAAACCACACAGACATTTCAAGACATGAAGCCCACTTTGTTCAGTAGCAGGTGATGATGCTTTTAATCTTAAAAATGTCACCCATGAAGGTGAAGTTTAAGGTTCTACCCTATAAGTGAAGTCACACATGAAGTCGCACTTGAAAAGTTAAATGTGAAAATGTGACCTTTTCTTTGCTTTTGAATTCCTTTGCTATCGGAGTCGTGTCTTTTTTCCCCCTCTCTCTCGATCTTTCAGAGTTCTTTGAGGAGTGTATCTGTGCTGCAGAGATCGAGGCCAAGCTACCTGCCATCATGAAGAACTCTGTGTATCTGCATAAAGCTGCTGCTCGCCGAATTAAAAGCTGTCGCATCCAGAGACATGCTTCTAGGCAACACTGGCGTGAGTGTTTCTCTTTCGTCCACTCACACATTCACAGCGCGCACACACACACACACACACACACACACACACACACACACACAACGACACTGTAGTGTCACTGGAACGTGGATTCTAAAAAAAGATATTTTATATTGACCTGCAGTTGAATTTTATATCATTAGCTTCAGGATATCTGATGCGCACTATAGAGCTCAGTTTAGTTATTTGTATCCATTGGTCTTACACACACCTTCTCATCCTCTGTTTCTTCCTGTGAAACACAGGGAAACACTCGCAGTCTTTTGCTGGGCCACATGGCGAGACTTCAAGCTTAGAGGACCTGAAAGAGACCACTCGGTGTCTGACCTCGGACAGCTGCTTTAGACAGCACAGCAAAGCCCACAAGGCCATCACCCGACAGGCCACAGTGCAGTCTGAGGACTGAGATCAGTGTGAGGTATCGACAACCAACCTGGTCTGATCATCAATCAATGAGTAACGATTCGCACACATCTTTGACAACTTGGATGACCTGGAAAGGTTAATGTTATGAGAAGGGTCAGTGATTGGATATTTTTTTTTTCCTTTGTGTGAAATCTCCTGCACTAAGGTTCCAATTCTGAGTTGGTCAGCAGACAGAAAGTCCTGAAAGATGTTGAACATCTTCATACAACTGCTTCCTCTGCTGTATGAAGTTATTATTCATTATATATTCATAATACTGGACAGCGTTTATATTAGTTTATTCATTTATATTCTTCAGTTGCTTCCTCAGGATGTGTTCATATTTATTCGTTAAGACCGAAACCTCATTATGTTTCTGTCTTAAACATTTCTGACATACAGAAAATACAAGATGTTACACTGTAAAAATGTATTATTAATATTCACTACATTCTTAATATCATGTTTGTTTATCATAACAGCACATTGTGTTATATGTTTAAATCGAATGCAATACCGTATTTTTACAGGACAACATATTAATAGCAGTACATTACTGTATATAAAAAAAACAGTGTTCTGTTCTGTCATTGTCAAATATATATCTTAAATTTATTCTGTGATTAATGTGATAAATAAATGTTTCATAAGCAGTCACTTTATTTTTAGTTCACAAAATGAATCTTATTCTGGAGAGAAATGTAAAAATAAAATAATATTTAAAATGTAATACAAGTAAATGATGAAATGAACATGACTCTTCTTAGAACAT
Organism: Pangasius djambal; assembly: GCA_022985145.1. Taxonomy (NCBI): domain Eukaryota; kingdom Metazoa; phylum Chordata; class Actinopteri; order Siluriformes; family Pangasiidae; genus Pangasius; species Pangasius djambal. Next base: position 5,966,710 of record CM040984.1, on the reverse strand, counting down.
GGGTATATAGTTATAAATTACACAATAACAACTTTGTGAAATAAAAAAAAAATCAAGTTAAATAAGAAACTGCTACACAATAAGAAACTTTTTTTTTTTTTTAATTTAATTTATTTAATTATTTGTTTCTTTGTTTGTTCAATAAAATGTAGGATGAAAAATAATGGAAGAAATGGAAAGTAAAAAAAATAATAAAATTAATTAATTAATTAGGTTCCTTTTGGTGTCTAGTTTTACAGTGAAACTGACATTACTGTATATATTTTACTGTATTACAATATAAAATAAGGTTCTTTGATACAATATAATCTGCCAGTAATGTAACAATTCTGCTAGAAAAAGATGTTTTTTGTGCTGAACTGTAACACGTTTACAATATTGTATAGTTTGAGCAGAGTATTTTATTGTACATGCTGCATAGCCACATAAATCTTGAAGTAAATAAGGAATGTTAAAAAATAGGCAATATCTATGATAAAGAATCTTTAAAAAAAAAAAAAAAATGGACGGGAGACAATACCACTCATTGAAAAGTTCAGACTTTATTTTCTTTAATCATCCATACAGCATCCTATTCACAAAACAGTACTGTTTTAAGCAGGTTAGATATTTTTAGTTTTAGGTATATTTTTAGTTTTGTTTGTGCACACCCAACAGCTTCTTCTTCTTCTTCTGTATGTGAGAGTTTAATATTCGAAGTCTTGCGAGTTTGGGCATGTGGTGTTGGACAAAAAGTACAGCACTCGCCTGATACACACACGTCATCATAATACTGCTGTGCTGTAACTAACAGCATTTCAGATTTATCCTTATAGCAAATGATTTACTGTACTAGTCAATGGCACCCACTACATTTTCCAGAAAAAGATTCATTATGAGAATATGACAGCCAATAATTCATCCAACTTTGTAGGTTTTGCCCTATTTTACATAATTTAATGCAAGATATTGACGTTCACGTTTTTGTTTTATCCAGCGAAAATACCCTGCATTGCCAATCTAAATTGAAACAGCGCAAGCATGATGCAAAATATGAAATTAAGATTCATTTCACAGTATACTTTTTTTTTTTTGGCCAAACCACTATTATTCCTTCAGTAGGCCATCTTTAAAACTGTAACAGAAATCCAGCAATGATATGTGTCAGTAAACGAAAATGAGATGGCTGTTCATGTATTGTTTTTATCCCCTTAAGAAATTTAGTCCATGCCTGACACTGTAGCTGTACATCAGAAATTGATTTAAAGCACTATTTAAATGCTTATTAAAGTCGCACTTATCCTAATCACTGTTAAATAGGAGAGGAATATGAGATCACAGGTATCAGCATTCTTGTGCGTTTTATTGGGAACAGTCTGCAGCTCACGCAATGGATGCCACCTTCATCATCTCCAGACTTACATAAGCCTATGACCTAAGAAACAAACAAGATGTAAGTTTATTATTCACTTTTACCAAGATACATTTAAAGTAACAGTAATAAATCAGTGAGGATCAATATGCCCATGAGGGATTGAACTGAATTAATCAAAAAATGTTACCATTGCACCACCCTTACAGGAACAATTCACAAACAATACTGCTTTTCAGTAGTGACATAAAGAAAGTGTATTGCTCTTATGTTACTTTATCTTTTCACTGAAAAACAGTAATAATAATAATATTATAAGTACTGTCTTTGTGTCAAGTGAACAGCAGTGTACTGCAGTCGTGCCACAATCACTGACCAATCATGACCCTAAGCCATACTTATGGGTGTGGCTGTAATCGGAGGATCCGTTTCATATAAAAGAATGTTGGACCCTTAATCATCGAGCTTTTAGGAAGTAGTACTAAAACTTCATAAAAGTGTAAATAAGACTAAAAATACTCACATCTCACAGCAGGACCTAGAAATGATCTTATCTTTAGTTTTTAAAGATTTTACCATTTATTTCTTAAAAAGCAATCAATTGTATTTCATTATTAAAGAGACCAAGCGAAGTAAGAGCAATGCAATGTAGGTTTTGCTTTTTCAGTGTGGCGTGTTGTTCACATCACAAATGAAAACTAATACTAATACTAATACTAATACTAAAACTGATCAGATTTGTCTATATATATAAAAATATATATATATATATATATAAATACAAATATTCTTCCTTGTAGTATTTTTTAATCACAAACTCACGTTTTCTTACAATGAATTTTCAAAATCAAATTTATTTATTCAAATTTTCAAAAGTCAAAATTAATTATTGGTCAGCAAGTTTTTTTGTTTGTTTTTTTTTAAATCAAAAACCGAAAAATGCTGCTTGCATAAGTATTCAACCCCCAGAAGCTTCTGGAAGCTGTGAAAAGATGAAAGATATTGTCTTAATGAGGACACAATTTACTTACAATTACAATTATTCTTCACCTGTGAAATATTAAAACCGATCCCACTTTCTGAACAAAAACCACCTCAGTTGAACTATCACTGAAGAGACTGTCAGTCTGAAGGAAAGGAGTGTAAATGAAGACTAAGGAGCATTCTAAGTAAGTTAAAGTCTAGGTAATAGAATTTCATAACTTAGGAATAAGGTGTAAAATTATATCTCTGAGGCTGGGCATCTCAGTAAGCACCGTTGGATCAATAGTGAGGAAGTGGAAGCTGCATCACACCACTCAAGCACTACTTACACAAGGTCCTACCTCAAACCAAGACAGAGATTGGTGAGGGAAGCCACAGTCAGGCCAACAGTCAGCCTGAAGGTGTTCAGTACAGTACAGTACAATGGTTGAGAGTGGAGTAAAGGTGCACCAGACAATCATTTCAAGAGCTGTGCATAATTGATGACTGTGTAGGAGGATGGCTAGAAAGAAACTGTTGCTTGAGAGGAGCCTTATGAAAGCACAAGAGTGACCCAGTGTGTTGATTTTTTTTGTTTGCTTGTTTGTTTATTTGTATTTTTGGGTTTTTTTGTTTTTGTTTTGTTTGGTATGATGAGACCAAGATCAAGATATGTGCTGGATACGAGTTTCAAAGTGTTACATGTGGCATAAACCTAATGCAGGCCATACCTCAATTCATATCATCCCTACAGTGAAGTATGGTGGTGGCAGCATCATGCTCCAGGGACACTTTTCATCCGCAGAACCTGGGCATCTTGTCACAGGGAGAATAGTTGGAGTCAAAGTCCAGATATGAATCCCACTGAGTATCTGTGGCACTGTTTGAAATTTGCATTCAACAAACAACATCCAACCAATCTGAAGAAAATCACTCCCAAACAGCACGCTAAGCTGGGTGGAACTTGCCCTAACAGACTTAATGCTGTTATTGCAGCAAAAGGTGGTTCTACCAAGTACTAGTCTTAAGAGGTTGAATACTTAAGCAAGCAGCCTTTTTCGGCTTTTAATTTTGTTTAAAGATCTGCTGACAAATAATGAATTTTGACTTTAAAATGTACATTAAAAGCATACTGCCTGTATAAGTGTCATTTGTAATCCAGATGAATCTGATGACTTTTAAGGGGGTTGAATACTTTTGCAAGGGACTGTATAAAATCATATATTTTGTCATTTTAATCAGGATTTTAGTGGTAGCCAGAAATGCTGTTCCACCATTGTCAGTCTGCACTCTTCTTCTGCCCTCTAAATGTGTACTTTGATGAGGTGGCACTTGGTCTATCAGCAGTAAGAAAGCACTCTTCTAGATCCAGCCCTCTCCCACTCACATTCCCCTGATCCCTTGGGATTTCATCAAAGGCCTGGGCCACCGTCTCCATTGCACATTGCTATGGCAACTACTGCATAAAATTGGGTCTCGTGCTCTTCTCCATTTCTTCTTCCCCATTTTTGAGTCATTACATAATTATACAATTTTTTGTTTTCGGCTGCAGATTAGTTCGGATAATTTTTGGAAATGTCTGACTGCAGTATGACCCCATTTGTAATCTCAAGACCGAAATTTAAGTTAGTTTGTATTCAAATGGTGAACAGTGTGCTCAAAATCTGCTTCAAGTGTTGTGTTCCTGAGCTGAGTCAGAAGGATGTACGTAATTTTTCAGAAAACATATTGCTAAATTAAAAGGGCAAATTCAGATAATAAATAAAGATTAGGTCTCTAGCGGTTAAGTAGGTGATGTTCAACAATATTGGAATGCTTTTTTTTAACTCCTTAAAAATGTATTGCACATATGACATTCCATTACATATCACTTATCCAGAGTGACTTATCACATAAACATGTTACCCAAGTGCTCTTGGCACAGCTGCATTTGCCAGAGTGGACATTAAACTCCTGTGTCTTCTAGTGTTAGCACTGTAGCATAACCTGTGCTCTTTTAGCCACTCAGCCATTTACCTGCTTGATAGCCAAGTTATAAAATTACAAACGTGAAATTTGGCTCGTAATTTATGAGAATGGTCGAGAGTCGCTTCACTGTCCTGGTATTCTTTGTAATAAGGACTCATGAGTCACTATTTGTGTTAGCTAACTCCCATGCAACGATGCTAACTAGCTAACACAGATAGTGACAGCTGAAAAACTCATGAGAGTTCATACTGATTTGCTGCTGTGAGAATGGTCAAGAGTGTCTTCACTTTTCACTTCACTGCTTTTCTTTATAAATAGTTCTTCTGAGCTGATCTGCTGATTGTTACTAACAGTAATACCTACTTAGGATCATTAGCTGCAATGGAGTTAGCTAGCATTACATATATTTCTATCAAAGTGGTTCATCCAAAGCATTACCTTACCTAGCTCTCTAAGTGATGAAAGGTATCTCCTTGATTCATTATGTAAAAACTGCTCAATGCGTTCTACAGATTGCATTTCCATACCTATCCAGGCACAACTTAGCTAATTCGTGATAACATCCCCATCACCAATGGTCCCTGCTACCAATGTTTATTCTAGTTTTTGTGTGTTTCTTGTGATTACGCTTTTTGGAAGGATGGTATGAGTTTTTTAACTGACTGTAAAAAAAATCTTGCTATGTTTATGTTACTTGTTTATGTTTTGGATAGAAACTCCAAAATACTTCTATAAGTCGCTCTGGATAAAGGCGTCTGCTAAATGCTGTAAATGCAATAAAAATAAGCGATTTAACCTTAACAGTATATTCCATATATATATGTGTGCAGTAATTCATGCACATTATACGAGTGAAAGTCCATCAAGTCGCATTAGTTAGTCTTCTTGAATGAATAATGAATAATTTACACATATTCATTAGCAGGAGTATGATATAAACATTTTTCAATAAAAATAAATAAGTTTAATAAATGAGGCCATTTGTTCGGATGCTATTACTTCACTTAAATGTTTATCATGTTCTACATATTTTCTAGGTTATTTGTACTAGTAATAAATTTAAAAAAAGACTGACTATTGGTCCTTTAAATAAATGTTTAAGGAAGACATAAGCAAATAAAATGAACATACCTGATTGTGAGAGAATGCAGAATGTCAGTGCAGGTTCATGGATCCTGATGCTGAACCAACACTTCACTGCTTCATCAGAAACTGAACTCTGCTGAGATCACTCTTTGCCATGTCCTCACGCAAACCCTGCTTTGTCAGCGTTGTCTGTCACACATAGGCAAGTCCTGGTTTACCGTCAGCAGGTGTCTGGCTGGGACTTGTAACAAAATCATGCACCCAGTTCTGTCTTATGAAGCACTCTGCACTCTCCTTTGTTCGTGTTTAACAAAATAAGTCATCAGTGATGAAATGGTGACTTTCTAACTAGTAAACAACAATCTCTTTATGAACAGTCTTCAGATAAGTTTGGCAAGTTGCCATGTTACAAAACAGGCATACAACTGCAAGCGACTCATCCACACACAACAACCAGTGACAAAACTAAGAGAAATGTATTTTGTTCATGATAAATGGCTCAAGAATTGGAAAAGAAACATGATTCGGTGAAAAGTTATGTTCCAGCAAAGCTGTGGGTCCAGTTCTCTGATGAGGCTGCCATGGAGACTCAAGCTGCTCATTTTGGGTAGTAGGTAAATGTAGAGAGTAAACATCTCACTTTTCATCCAAACTAGCCTTTAACTGTGCTTCCAGGACCATCTTGTCAAAGGTGCGCATGTTGGTCTCTTCTCGCACACGGTCTCGGACATGGAAGGAGGCACGTGCTACTGAGCGGGCACTTTCTAACACAGCCCGTTTTTCACGGAATATCTGTTCACTTTTCTCTAGCTTGCGCTCTATTGATTGGAGCAACTCCAGGCGCCTCTGCTTCTCCTCCTCCTCCACTTTCTGACGATTTAGTTTCTGAAGGCGTTCTTTCTCCAGTCTGCTCTGGACAGCACGCTGGGCTTTTTCTCGGGCCCTCTCCTCTGCCACCATGGCGGCCTGCTGTGCCCGCCTCACTGCTTCCCTCACCCGGGCCTCCATCTGCTCTTTCTGTTGCCGCTCGCGCTGCTCAGCAGCCTTTCTTGCTTTCTGGATCTGCTTTTCTTCTCGCTTGGCTTTCTCCCGTAGCTCTTGCCCACGTCGCTCCTGTATCTGCTCATAGTTCTCCAGTGAGCGGCTCAGCTTCTCTTCCACTGTCCGCCGTGCTTCCTCACGCTCGTCTGCTTCGCGGCGCTCAATCTCCTGGATGAGTGCTGTATGCCGCCGCTTTTCTGCACGATTGAGGCCACGAAGCTCCTCCAGCATCTGGTGCTCTCGCTCCTGCCTCTTCAACTCTGCAATGGTCAGCTTCTCTTTGAGGAGCACCTTCTCATGCTCCAGTATAGCAGCCCGCTCTTCTTCCATGGCTTTTAAGTTCTGCTCCTGCATGGCCTTCTTCAGTTTCTCCTCACGAGCAGCCTGCTGAAGTTTCTGCAACCTGCTTCGCTCTTGTTGCTCAGCTAATTCCCGCCAGCGCTCCTCACTTTCAGCCACTCGGCGTAACTTGGCCGCTGCTGTCTCCCGTTCCTGCTGGCTGAGTCGCCGCTGCCTGGTAGAAACCTGTGACTGCCACGCTCGCTGGCACTGAAGCACTGCTCGCTGTTTATCACGTTCTTCACGTTCACGCCGCAGCTCCTCTATCCGGCGTTCACTGTCCCACTGCAAATGTGCAACATAGCGTGTCTGACTCATGATATCTTCTTCTTGGTACCTGGCTAGCATTAATGCTGCAATCTTACGGTCACGTTCTGGTACAGCCTTTAGACCTCGACGCTTTACCTCTTTTACAATGCGCTCTACTTTCTGTGTAGTCTGCGGAGAGTGACTCAGATCTCCCAAGCTTAAGCTACGGCCCATCAGAGAGTTAAAGGTAGCTAAGGTGCGAGCACGGGGACTAGAGGTCTTACCCCAGTGATCCCGTGCCCCTTCCCAGCTGTAAGAGGAGGACGCTGACTCTGAAGAGGCACATGTGGTTGTTGTTGCTGTTGTGGTAGTCGTTGAAGTATTAGAAGAGCTAACCACTTCCCTTCTTCTTTGCAAGGATTCTAAAGAATGGCTTCTCTCTCTGGCCTTCGACATGGCAATAATGTGCCCATTGTGCTGAGTAAATGGACTAGTGATGCCATTGGCAGGGCTCTGTGCTGCCGATTTTGATACAACTTGCGCAAGAGATGATGACATCCTTGGAAAAGATGAAGGTTTTGGTGTTGACCTGGGGAATGTGTTTGCAGACTTTGATAGGGTACTAGATGGTTTTTTGGACACTGGTGCTCCTGTTGTTGATGTAATTGATTTTGGCGATATGAACCCCTGAGTCTTTCCAGCAGACTCAGCAGCAAGTAATTTAGACTGTTTTACAGATGTCCCCCTAACAGTATGCCCAGTGCTCACTGGACTTGCTGTTAAGGACTGAGCTGAAATCATTTTAGTAGATGAACTTGCAGACGAAGGGGATGTTTTTGCTAATTGTTCTGAGTATTGAGGTATATTTTTTGATACAGGCTGTGACATTGGTGTAGTATGTGGTTTTGACGGACCCTGGCTAGCGGGTGACGTTTTGGCAATGGGACCAGAGGTGACAGGACCATGAGTGGTTTGCTTACTCACTCCAGTGTCGGTTGTATCTTGAGGCTTCTCTGAATCCTGCGATCTGCTGCTGTTGTTCACTGCTGACTGCATGGCCCTTCTTTTCTCCTCTTGAACTATTCTTTCTCGTTCCTCTCTGCACTGTCTGAGTTTAGCATGTCTGTCCCTCTCATACACTTCAAACATCCCTGTGGCTACACGCATGCTATGGCCAGGTGCCTCACGTGCAAAATCAGACAGTGGTCGAGGCAGAAGTTCTACTGGTTTGACTCCACATCGTGCACATGCCTCGAGTGAACGAGGGCTGGTCAGCACATAACGGCTGCCTTCTGCAGCTGGGGAATCAAAGTTGTAAAGGTCTAGATGTAGCTTAGGATGTTGAGGTTCACTGTTCTGTAACTGGCTACCTTGAGGGCTCTGTTCAGGCTCAAATCTGGGTTCTTGTTCTTGAGAGTCAAGAGTAGTCTTTTCCTTTTCCCCATCTTCATCCTGCTCAGGTAGACAAGGGGCTTCAGATGCTGCAGCCGGGGTCTCAAAATATGGACATTTGACCTTATTCTGGTCCTCAGGTTCCAGTGGATCCACCATGGTGAGCTGTGCGATAAGCAGAAAAGAGGAAAGAAAAAGTAATAAGTGAGGTGCTGTTTGTAGTGCTCGGGGAATTCTTATTCTTCCCAGAGGTCATAGTTTAAGGGTGATGCAACCTAAGGTTACAGAATGCAACTCAACTGTTATACAGTATGTACAGTGAGCTGCATAAATGTTCACCCCCTTCAAACTTTTCACAACTTTTACAATCCTGAACTGAAATCGATTCAATTGGGATTGATATGATATGAATCTACAGCAAATAATTCATAATATCGAATATATTGTTGTGTCCCCTGACTAATGCCCTCTTTACCTGGTTGCTAACTTTTGGTGGACAGCCTCCTCTAAGCAGAGCTGTGGTTGTGCCATATTCTTTCCATGTTTTAATGATGGATATAATGGTGCTCTGAATGATGTTCAAAGTTTGGGATTTTTTTTTTTAACAAGCAAACCCTAATATATAGTTTCTTAGAACTACGTCCCAGACTTGCTTTGGCTTTCATAATGTTGTTTGTTTTGTATATGTGCTCTAACATTCTCCTGGGGATTTCCAGGAACAAGTGTGTTAATACTGAGATCACCTACCATGTTAACTGGACAGAGGTTGACTCCATTCAACTAATCACGTGACTTCTGATGGCAACTGGTTGCACCAGAACTAATTTGGGCCTTCACGCCAATTTCTATTTATTTATTTCATTTATAAATAATTTTTGCAAATTTTGCATTTTGATATCAGTTCAATATTATGGGCTATTCTGTCTAGATTCATGAAGTTAATCCCTAAGAAATCTATTTTAATTACAAAATGTGGAAGAGTTCAAAGGGGTGAGTACTTATACAACACACTGCAAGTCTATTCTTATTATCTGCTCTGCAAGTGCTAGGGACGCCTAACTACATCTGCACAATTACATTAGATCCACATGCATAGTGGACAGCAATGTAAGTGATGAAACCTATTTATCTATTTATTATGTACCCGTTAAGGCATTTTTCAATAACTATTAGCAAGATATAGTGCAACCATTCTATTCTTACATATAAATTACTCCATTTGGACATATTAGGTATCATTTTTTTCATCTTTGATCCTGCAATACAACAAGGTATTTTATGGTAGTTGGTATATTGGAACTCCACCATCAAATGTCACTGGGCTGCTATGACCACGTAAGTATTGTACTGCACTATTGCACTTTCAAGCATCCATAAATGCTGCTAGTCTCTACAAACATATATTTTAATGTTTATATACAACTACAACTTGCAAGATGTGTCTATTTTAAAATTTTTCTACTCTACTGCGAGTTGCAAGTGCTATTTTATTAATGGCAATAAAGATGCTCTGTATTTGATGTATTAGGTTTCAGAGATGTTCCTTTGTTATCACAAGTTACAGAAAAGACACAATTATAAAAATCAGTTAAAGAGTGTATGGTTTGCATTGCCCTTTTAAATGTTATTTTGATATTCTTTAATAAATTCTATGTCCACCCTTGATTTTCATAACCAAGGGGAATGCAAACTTTTGCACTCAGCTGTACCACTGCTTACCCTATATAGGCTAGCTGACATAATCTGCTCAAATGCGTCATCAGCTGCACATATAAACACATTCCCTATAACAAACAGGCCTACTGTTTGTGCTTACTGGGTTTAACAATCCCAGCACAGAAACATCACACCTCATGAACACCACGATCACCTTGAGCAGGTTTATGTTACATCCTGTACATGTTACAGAGTTGAAATATTTATTTTAACAAACATCAAATGAAGCTGGCAAAGCTCGTAAGCCTTGTATAACAAGAAAAGGCCCAACACAGGCCCTGACATTGAGCTCTAATGTTGCAGAAGAGATTACTGACACATCAGGAATACCGTGCGTGAAAAGAAGTGACGCGTATCTTACATGCAAATCCTTAAACCGTGATTTACCTTTCAGCTCGCTGATGATTTGGAGAAGCGTTGTGCAGCGCTGTGCATGCACTCCCTCGTACAGGCTGCATACTAAGCGCTTAGGAGCACTGCATCTCCGCGCTGAAGCCCAATCCCACAGCGACACGACGCGGTTCCCTGCACTCCGAGCGGGACAAATCCGACCTTATCACAATCCCGAGACCTCCACGGCCACGACAGCCTGCACCGGCTTACAGATGTTGCATGCACAGTAGGAAATCGGTGGCGTCAGATCGGGTATGGTCCTCCTCCACCTCCTCCATCCTCTTCCCCACATCATCATCATCATCATCAGTCTCCACCTGCATCCCGCTTCTCCAGCATCCACACTGCGCCTCCTACTGACTGCAGGCTGAAAATATACAACACAGCCGCCCTTTGGCACTTCACTCTGGTCTTTATTTCTCTTCACCTCCTCAACCGATGGCTAAAAGCAGAATGGAGGCATTAGAATTAAACTCATAGTCTATATAAATATGTTAAATAAATGTTTTTTTCATTTGAATGGATTGCAATGTGAATATTAATTTTTATCAACAACAACAAAAAACAAGTATAATACAATAGATATTATATTTAATGAATAAACAAACCAATAATTCACCAGTGAATAACTAACTAACTAACTAACTAACTATATATATATATATATATATATATATATATATATATATTACTGGTGAATTATTGGTTTTGTTTATTCATTAAATATAATATCTATTGTATTATGAAATAAAATACTACAGTGCGTTATATACATCAGTGGATGCGACAAATGAAGAACCTTGAAATATATAATGCACTGTACTATTTTTTTTTCCATATTAAAATCCCTATTTAAAAAAATCTATAATATTTACTGGTGAATTATTGGTTTGTTTGTTTATTAAAAACAATATTTATTGTATTATACTTGTCTATTCAAATGAAAAAACATAGCATAGTAATTATTTGATGTTCTATACTTGGTTCGTTAGAACATTTATTAACATTTTTATTCTAGGATCATTTATTTTCATCAAACTTATTTATTATGAAATTCATTTGGCCAGCCTTTCATATTGGTGCCAGAGTTATGTATTTTATTTCATTAGTTCTATTTGTTTTCATTTGACTTCTTTAGGCTAATTTTACGATAATTTTATTAATATTTGGCCCTAGCAAGAGAAAGTGATTTTGGTAAGAGCTTTTTTTTAAATTAAAGATTAAAGTATCCTTAGCTCATAACAGGCTTTTTACTCAACGTCCTTATGTATATGCACGCTTTGGAAAAAAAAAAAAAAGGTCATGTCTACATCCCAACTGTTCATTCATTCATTCACTCATTTATTTATGTCTCTCTGGCAGAACATTTAAAGGTCTCTTGTAGACCCTATAGGACCTTTAAATGGTCTGCCAGAGAGACATAAATAAATGAGTGAATGAATGAATGAACCGTTGGGATGTAGACATAACCTTTTTTTTTTTCAAAGAGCGCAGGGCATTGCCCATTCAGAAATAGGTTTAAAGTATAACCCCTTCAGAAACCCATTAACCATTCAAAGAACCCTTCAGGAACGCTTTTTCTAGTATAGAGATAGCATATTATTTTGAAATTGGTCCATCAAAGCTCTGAAAACCATGGTCTGATAACACGACACCTAGTAGGCCAACAAGTCTGCCAAATGCCTTCGTAACAATGCCTTTAAACGATGCACGTATCTAAAAAATATCGCAGTGTTTGCAGATGTGGCATGTCTAGTGATTTGAATAATAATAAAAAGAACGTTGTCCTTGAGCTTTCATTGTTTTAAGACAGACGAACTGCAGTACCACCAACTGTACACATGGAGACGCCACACGCCCAGCACAGCAAGCTGGACGTAACTTCTAGAGCAGTGTTCCTCAATCCTGCTCCTGAAACACCACCAACCTGCAAACTTTGTTGTTCTCCTTCCTCTAACCCTAACAGTTGGAATTTGTTCAGACTTGCTTAGCTGGTGAGTTGAATTAGGTGAGTTGGGAAACAGGGAAACTACCAAAATGTTCAGGAGGGAGGTATTCCAGGACTAGGATTGAGGAACACAGAGAAGTTCTAGACCTTTCCATTCATATTACATCTTGAAGAGTTCAGGAAAGAGCTGATCAACTGTGGTGTTAAAGCATGTAAAAATGTTAAAAGAGCTCAGAGGAGCAGTAATGGGAAACACTTTCATCTTAATGAGTTTGACCAGTTCACTTATTTACCTAATTATAGTTGTAGAAATGCCAAAATAATAAGTGTATGAATGTTTTCCTAATCTGATTACTCTTTATTACAGCTCTACAAGTGTAAACTTTATACACTGAATGCACCACATGAGGGAAAACCAAACCCCTTTTTTTTTTACTTTGTCCACATGCGAAAAACTTACAATGATCTGAGCAAGCGTAAATATTTTTCAGACAAAACAAGAATTTCTTTCACCACAATACAACAGTAATGTTTATATGGTTGGGAGAGGATATCCCTAGAGATTGGCATAGGGAACCGACTGTAAACTGTTGTGTTTAATGGTTTTGATCAGTCACATTACTGCTGCATCACATTACACATAACTTTTGTCTGTGGAAATACCTTTGATCCATATTTCAATGTGTATATTGCTGATGTCCTTGACATTGTTGGTGGTGGTGCTGGTGGGTTACTGCATTCTCTGTTGGAAGACCAGAACGACCTAAAACCTACTAAAACCAAATCTTAATTATTCATAAAATGAAAGTAATTTGATAAACGTATCTAATAAGGACTTGATGAACATCATCTAAACTGGGTCTGGAACCGATTTAATGTAACTTTACCTCAATTATTATAGTATATCTTTTTGTACATTTGTCTTTACTGTCAGTCTACCATGTCCGCTCTGGGTATGTGTAGAGAACTGGATTAGATAACTGGTGGAATGGGTGCTGGTGACCCACTAAACTCTTGACCTGTGAGGGGAACAGTGCGAGTTTAAATGACCTCCTGTTTGTCGGCCGTATCACAGAAGCAGCGAGTAAGAACTGACAACAGGGAACGTGCTTGCTGCCGTGTAAATTGGGGGCATGGGATGTAGCAGGGGGTCATGATTGGCGCAGCCAGTGCGCAGTTCAGTGGATCAGGAGCGTGTGTGTGTGTGTGTGTTCTCTGAGCTGCACTGGGGTCATAGAGAGGTGAGATACATGGTGGAGGTAGAGTAGTCTAACACTGGCTCAAGGCTGGTATTCATCTTAATATGATGTTTGATGATTTTTTTTTTTTCTTGTTCATGGTGTAAGCGATGCCATGCTACCCAGATTTAACCCACATTGTTCTGATAAGCTCTGACATGGAGTTGGATTTGCACCTGGTAACACCTTCTCTAGCCAGGAACATGTCAAGATGTGAAAGATCAGTCGCATAAAAAAAGTAAAGCATGAGGCATGTCGAAATGGTGCTGATATAGCAGAAAATGATTTACTTGGGAGTCTCATAATATTTGAAGTAAAAAAAAAAAATCATTCTGTACTGAGAACATGTGGAATGAAAAGCTGTTGATTATATTGTTATATTTAAAAAAAAAAAACAACAACTTTTATTTGGGTAATAATTGTTATACTGGGAACTAAGCAATACATTAATTGGACATTAGCACATTTGAATTATGTTCAATTTGAGTTTAGTGGTCATTCAATTCTTTGGGGAATAAATCAGCCTTAGGACCCTGTGTCCTCTAGGCAGGCTTGTCCTCATGAAGACCGGGACCTCTGCTTGCCCCCAGTTGACATTTTCAGCTTGGATTGTCAACAGCAAGGGCCACGTTTCCTGACAGTTTTGACAACTCGCGGCCTCTCTGTTCTCTCTCGCTCCGTCTCTTCCCCTGGCTCAGATGGAGAGAATCCTCTAACTGGAAGTCCCAGAGACCAAGCTGTTAAAGGGTCCCAGAGACCAAGCTGTTAATTCAATCAGGAGTGTGGCATGCTCAATTAGGCACCCATAAGGGCCCAGGAAGGGTCCATGGGGCCCTGTGGAGGGCAGGCAGGCCAACCTCTGAGAACCATTAATTGTGGATGACAGTGTGTAAACATTTGGGTGAATAGGCGGCACAGGTGCTGGACACCCAAGCCCTGTCTCAATGGCCCTTTTCACACCCAGATTCCCTCTGTACTCCCTCACTCTCACTCCTTCTTCTTTTTCTAACATTACATAAGGTGTAACAATGATGGGGTTGGGAAAAGTTGAGCATTTAAGTACTCGTGTAGAAGAAAAGATAAATAGTGAATCAGTGGTTGGTGAGATATGGAATGAAGAGGCTCCTCTGATTCAGGAGCGAATACCCACTGCAAGCAGAACATGTAAAAGTTGTGGAATTTATCAAATGAAAGCCAGATGAGAGGCTTTAAACTGAGCAGACTCTCCTTCTGACCTCACATTTTTTCTGTGAAGTCCCCTCTCTGTCCATCCTCCTCTTTCTTTCCACTTTTCTGCTTTTCATTTCTTCTGTTTCCTGACAAGAAGCTACTAAGAACTATATACAATAATCAATCAATAATCCTGTTTGTAAGCAGGAGCGTTTCTTTTTACATGATCGGATCTGATCTTTAAATGCACGGCGTTTCAATTTGAAATCCCTAACAGCACAACACAAAATAGCAGATTATCTGCAAATGTAATCAGAACTTTTGTAAAATACAACAAGGCTGCATATTGCTGAAATGTTAATCAAGGTCGGCTGGTATAAACGGGCTTTCCTTCTCTTTCGAGAAAAGAAATGCATAAAAATAAGGCTAATTTTTTGGCATCCATGTCATCTTATTTGCTGTTAACAAATAGCTTGAAGTGGATTATTTTTGACTTTGTGGATCCAAGTACAATAGCTCCAAAATCGAGAAACCTTCGATTTTGTGTGCATTTGTAATTAAAAATATACTTAAGCCCGTTTTGCTGACTTATTCCTATCATCAGCAGTGATGGAGAAGGCACATGGGAAATACAATAGCAGCTGTAATAAACATGAACTTTCTCGATTATTGATTTTTCAAAATGCATTTTTTTAAACTAGAAGTAATTAGACTAAGCAAACATTGTCAAATCAAAACACAAATTAGACAAATTACACAAAAGGGTGACAGAACTGTGAATATTTTTGCGGTTTGAACAACACAGCTGGCTAATGACAAGTACAGCTTTTCTGTTAAATGAGCTTACTATTCAGAAGAGACATGGCATGATTACGGGCTTGAAACACGGATCACCAATGATGTTGCCTATCTGTCTTTCAATGAGTGTGTACAAAATGGAGTCCTGAGATGTAAATTTTATAAAAGCAGCCTGGAGTACAATTAGAAAGCTGCTAAGTATACATGTGCTTCAGAGGGGGGTTTTGTTGTTAAAAAACTATTAACAATTAAGGAAGCGTCTCAAATCTTTTGAGTGTGAAAATCGTCGGACAAAGAAACTTTCCCCTTGATCTGGCGAAACCACAATAAAGCTCGGTCCAGATGTCTAATTGCACAAGATGAAACTGGGTTTAACAGTGAACCGCACAGTATAAAATACACAGGTATTGTGATCACTCAACAGTGAACTGGGCTTGTCATGCTTATCTTAGACATCAAAATAATATACAGGCAGGGGGGACATTCTCTCGTCTGTGCATTCGTGTTGATTAAAGGCATGCGACACACACAGCCTGGCGATAATTAAACCCAAATCGGCAGGGAGCCGCTAGCTGCTCTTGTCTACAGACACCTGCTAATTTTCTGGTGGCTTTGTTCCTGTAAACAGACAGTGGACAGTGAATTGAGGATCTATCAAAAGGGCCGGCGTGGTAATTGGGCAGCGCAGGTCGTTTCAGTTTGTTCGTTAATTCTTTTCCACCTCACCCTTTGTCGAGCAGATGGTTCAAGTCTAGCCAAGTGACAACACCAGACTGTGTCGGGCAACTTTCCTCCAGCAGCAGTTTTTCACACTGTACTTTTGTCTGGTGCTCGGGCATAGTTAAAGCAGAGAGGGCAGAATGAAAGTGGATGCAGAACATTAAGTGATCTCGTTAACATTCCATTAAACGCTCTTGAACCCCCTTGCAGCCATGCCCTCCCTTTTCTCAGAATAACTTCACACAGGAGTGGACCAGCTGGCACAGTGAGGAGTAGTTCAGCCCAGCCAAGCCCTCAGGGAGAGAGCCAGGAGTGGATCAGGACACAGCCCAGCTCCGCACTCGTGATACCACGTATCGCTGAGTGATAGTATAGTGCCCTGAGCTACAGGCTCTCTGTACCCAGCTGTAGAGTTCATCTAAGATAGCTTCAGACTGAAAGAAAAACTTTCTCATGTTAGGGCCTTTCATTTTCCAGCCATGTCTTTTCTGTCCTCTTTCATATTCACACAAACCTGGTTAAAAATCCACAAGTACAGAGATTGTTCTCTCTCATTACAAGCCTGTTCAGTGCTGAGCTCTAAATCATCATGACCTACAGAGTGTGTGTGAGTGTGTGCCTGTGTGTGTGTGCGTGTGTGTGCGTATAAGAGAGTGAGAGCAAGTGGAGGGAGCAGGAGGGGGGGCAGGACACCTGCACACAGCTCAAAGACCCTCTGTCTCTGCTTCACACTCTCAAACACACATACACACACACACACACTTAACAGGGAGCGAGTAATGAGAATAAGACAGAAAAAAAGGAGAAGGATTATAAGTGACCATTTTCCGCACAGATCAATACATTTTACTTGGCCAGTGCATACACACAGGTCAAAGCACAAATATAATAGTCAGGAACAGCTATTACATATGACTGAAACTCAGAACAACTCGAGCAACGCAGTGTAAGAAATAAACTAACATGGGGTATGCTGTTATAGGAAAATAATCAACAACACGGTGGTGAATCTGATTATTTTCTCTCATACCATAGCACTTTCTCTCATACCACTGCAATTTGCCATAATTACAATTAGTATATAAATACACTGCATATAATATAATTAATGGCACATCATAAGTTTTTATGTTGTGGAATGTCCATGAAACAAATTTGTTCCAGCTATCACTTATGATATAGCAGCTATAAACGTCTTTAAATGTCTTTTCCTCACCAACCTATTTTTTTTCTCTTTCTTAAAGTCAAAAAAACAAAAACATGCCAACCTTCCTTTAATACACAAACAAACAAACAAACAAACAAAAATTAAAGAAAGAAAATTGGGTGGGGGGTTTAAAGTTTTAAAATATATTTAAAATGAAGGGTTCTTTATATGAAGTCTTATATATAATCTTTATGATTTTTAAAACAATAAATTTTAATTAATTTAACAAGTGGATGAATTGGGAAGTGTTGGTGGAAGCCCAGGCTGCTCTAGTATATAGTATATATAGTAAAGAAATGTAAATCATCACATGGCATAATGGTAACAATAAATATGACATTATATATTGCATACAGTAATATATTAAATTTAGCAATTATTAAATATTTAATCATTAAACAAAATGCATAAATTTTTTTTTGTATCATGCATCTTTAATTTTAAAGCCAGAATTAACAATAATGAATAATGAAGTAATGAAACCTTAAGATCTGGCCATCCAGTTGTAGTTAATTAAATTAAACCCTTAAGGCAGAAACAAATATATATGTGTATATATATATATATATATATATATATATATATATATATATATATATATATATATATATATATATATATATATATATATATATATACACACACACACACACACACACACACATATATATGTATTAATTTTGAGAACTTTATAAATTAACATAAATTAAAAGGAGCCTTTTTTCCCCACATTGTTGGCACCCATGAAGAAATCCTTTTTTTCCCCGCACTGCTCATTACAGGTAATATATGTAAAGCGTGGTGCGTTCATTGGACGGTCCCGGTGTCAATCATCCTCGGTGATCCCACCTCCCGGGTTTTTAAATGAGCGCCAAAAGAAAGTGAACTATTCAACCTGTAGCTGCCGCGAGGAGCGCGCGCGCGTGCTGGATAAAGTGGGTTGCTATGGCGATCATCAGTCAGTGAGCGAGCGTGAGCACCGTGAGGACTCTCACCTTCATACACACCTACAGAAGAAGTTCACTGAGGAGGAGAGAAAGTGGACAAGAGGAGGACTTTTAGGGGGAATTATTTTGGGGGGAATTTCTGCTCATTAAGCATTTGACTCGTCCAGAACAGTGACTGCTCGACATTAAGAGACATGTTTCCTCATCACTTGGTAGTTGTGTGTTCTTTGACCCTGTTAGTGACGCGGATCCCGGCGCAGAAATCCAACGGTCAACGGGTGAGTGAGAAAATACACACGCGCACACGCACGCGCACGCACGCACGCACACGTTTGTCGTTCGCCTTCCAATCCTTGTGAGGATCTTCCAATTAATGCAACCAATTAATGCTATGCAACACCTAAACCAAACCCTAACATTAACCTCAGTAACCACAAGGAAGCCTTCTGGCTCTTTGATTTATTAATTTATGTATTTATTTATTTAAATTAAAGCTGCAGTTTTATTTTTTTGGGAAAAAGGCAGTTCTGCTTGTGGGGATCTGCTAAATGTCCCCATAATCCAAACTGTCAGATATTCCTATCCTTGTGGGGACATTATACCTAGGGTCTCCACCAAGATATAAGAACACACAAGTTGTCAATGTCAACACACACACACACACACCAACTAGGATTAATTATCTATGAGTATTTATGTATCAATTGTACATTAATCATCATTTATTTATTTTGATTTTTTGATTAAATAGTCACTTACATGTGCCTGAATGAGTCACATGACCTGGTGACCTGTCCCGTGTACCTGAAAGACATGAAATCAGACTGCCGTTTTCTCCTCTTCGCACGTTTAATGTCTGACTGCTCAGTGCAAAGAGAAGTAGATGAAACAGCATGGCATGGATTAAATATAAGCCTGTGCTATATTACATATTATTAAGAGTCTAATTATAACAGAGTCGTGATTCAGGATGTTCCGCTCCCATTTATTGATTTTCAGTAGGCTACGGTACTGATATCAGAGCTCTGAGTATCGGACGATACCTGATGCCGTACTGACGCCCTCAAAGTAACGAGCTTTTGACGCTTATGCAACGCATTAGAGGTGTGACGACGGCACGCATTAGGACACTTTTGTGTCCTTTGTTCACGTCCGTGATCGGAGTTGTGTCAAAACCTCAGCAGATCAGAAAAAGATGTCATTTACGTTTGCTCAGCAACTTATAATCGAGACAGGATGAAACAGAGGGTTAAGGGCTTTGCTCAAGGACTCAAGCACGACTTGGTGGTGCTGGGATTTGAACTCACCTGAAGCCTTCCAGACAGCAGCGCAAAACCTTACCCGCTGAGCCACCACTTCACCAAGCCACCAAGGCTTTGAAAGTAAATTTGAACCCCCCCATACACACACACACACACACACAAAGTCCCAAGACAAGTAAAGACAAAAGTAGCAGTATCAGATTGGTGCATCCATAGTCTTGCCTTATTCTAGGCATTAATGAAGAGTACAAAAAAAAAAAAAAACATAAAAAGAAATGTCAGACTGTAACGAATTGTTGCATGAATTGTTGAAATAACAGTCACTCAGAGCTGAATTAAGTCTTACATTCATAATTCTTACAGAGCTCATTTGTGTCCCAAGGGTGTAGGTGTTAATTCAAGACAAAGCTTTTAGCTGCATAGACTATGCAATGGAATTACACAGAATGATGTGATTATACATCAGTCTTCATGATTACCGAACATACGTAACATTCAAATAGGATAAAACCACGTTGGATGTAGATTTTTTTACTTATAGATCAAAGCTGAATAGTCCAGCTGTGTGTGGATGAAGCCACATTGTCCTGTGGGTTTGCCAGTGATACTTCAGTGAACCCATTGCCCTTTTGTCGTATATGTCTTTTGCTCCCCTTGCACCCCTCTGGGTTGTAAGAAAGGAGTGAGCTGTTGCCTTCTTGGCACTGCATTTTATACAATTTCAACAAAGACAACATTGTGGATTTCTTTTTCTCACAGCTGAATCAGTTTGCGGGGGCAGGAAGTCCTGAATGGTAGCACTATATGGCTGTATTTAAAAGCAATACTTTTCCATCTGCCAGCTTTTGTTTTCCGGCCATTTGTCAGGCCGTCATTTTCACAAGTGAGAAAGTCTGAGTCACGGTGATGAGCTTTATTCTTTCCTCGCTCACTTTCTCTCCTCTCTCCTTTTTTTTTTTTTTTTGTCTATTCCCCTTTTATACTCTGGTCTGAATCAATGATATGACACTGGCCAGACAAAACTCATACAATGTGCCCTAGTTACAGCATTTTTTCCATCTGAGAGAGGGAGAGAAACCTCAAGTACCTGACGGGCCAGCGTTTTAGGCCCAAGAATGATTTGGCAAGATTGTCTTTTTCGGATAATGTCTATTTAATGAGCCACAGAGACCACAGAGAATGAGTGAATGTGTGCGAAAATGAGACAGAAAGAGCAGGAAACGTAGGATGAGAGCAGAAGAAAACAAGTGAGAGGTTGGCGGATGGCGCGGAGGGACTGTCATAATTGTGGCCTGAGCGTGTGTTGACTCATAGATGAATCCATGACAATAAAGTAATGCATTACTGAAAAAAAAAAAAATGGATCATCTTTTATAAGGGCATCTGCTTAGCTCAAAAATTGATGGAAATGCAGGCCACATTCGCATGTTGTTTTAATTATGCTGTTTTAATCAATATATTTTAGAGGATTTACGGAGTACCAAAGCGTTTTATTGGCTTGTGGAAGAGTCTGATCGCGTAGGACCTGAATGCAAAAACAACAGAGTATTAGATTAGGAGCCGTTTGCAGATTTTTAATTGCTTCATTTTCTTCAGATTACCATAAGAATCTCTTCTTACTTTCTCTTGATTTAACACCAATACAGATATTATACTCACTTTTGACAGTTACTGGGCTTCCTGAGACAAAATGACTCTTTTAACAGGTGGTGTGTGTGTGTGTGTGTGTGTGTGTGTGCGTATTTGTGTGTGTGTGTACTCAGTAACAGAAAAAAAATGAAAAAGTATGTCGGCAATACTAAACAAGTCCTCCCTCTTGCGCCTGAGAGGTTTTTAAAAAACACCCTGGTGTAATCATTACTGGAGGTCAGAGGGGTTATGATATTAAAAAAGCTGGAGTTAAACACTTTAAAAACTGTCCTCCCCTTTGTGCCTCATTAAAGCTAACTTATCTCTCGGTTGTGAGAACGGAAAGCTTTATGAGGAGTTATGAGCACCGTGCTGGAAGGTGCACCCAAGCCAATAACAGGATTGTGCACAGTAAGTTTTACGGAACGTCAAATTTGATCGGGTTAAAAAGCCTTTCTTGCCATCGGAGGAATTGTAACTTTCCATTTCTGCATTTAATCAGAATTGAGGGCCTCGTTTCTAGAACATACACCTGAACTTTAAAACTGCATAAAGGAGTAAGAAACATTTTTTTCACCAGCTAAATGGAACAAATCATCCACTTGAAGTGTATGAATGCCACATGAAAACTGTCTGTGTTGTTTCACAAGTGGGCAAACATGACCCTTGTATCTCTGTGGTGACATCGTAGAGAAAGAGAAAAAAGTCTGTCATGCCCTTAATAACTCAATCTTTCAGTAACTGGCATAAACGACACACCAAAGCACTCACATTTTCACTATATCACATAAATTAATTATTGTAATATTTTTGTCCAGTCGCCATTTTTCAAAGGCAGAACTGCATTTCTGATTTATTGGATAACGTAAGGGTTAAATGTCCAACAGCCACATGTGTCCTCTGGTGGGATTTTTTTTTTTTTTTAGGCCTAAGAGATGTTTCTCAACACTATCTTGGGAAGCACCCAGCTGTAAAATGAATAAAATGCTAATAAAAACATGATCTACAGGGTTTGAGTTGGAC
Source organism: Pangasius djambal (assembly GCA_022985145.1). Taxonomy (NCBI): domain Eukaryota; kingdom Metazoa; phylum Chordata; class Actinopteri; order Siluriformes; family Pangasiidae; genus Pangasius; species Pangasius djambal. The sequence goes on along the minus strand of CM040984.1, from coordinate 5,944,270 downwards.
AAGGTGCATGCATCTGAAAAATCAATCAGAACAAAGACTTCAGTCAAACGAATTCAGATAGGATCTGTGTTCGTAGAAAGCTGTATCTCTGGCAACATTTAGATGAGGGACAAATTAAAAAGAAAAAACTTAATCAATGAGTGACAGGTGTGCTGCCTGATGCAGTTAAGCATTTAGCATCCTAGCATGCACAGTGGCATGTATAAATATGCTGAGCAGACCCATCTGACCTTAATTTTGGATCGAGATGGCACTCACTAAGACTGCTCAGCTGGAGGCAGTTTCAGTAGAAACAATCACTAAAGTGACACCTTTATTTAGTTCTATGGTGAAGTTGTCAGTATTTATGACTGGAAGTTGTGGCACATTCAATGAGTGTGATATTTAAGAAAAAAACAAAAACAGAAGAGTAAATAAGGTTCTTCAGGTTACTTATGCATGTCAGTGCAGGATCTAATTAGACTGTCAGCTGTCAGCAGGAACAATCCATCAACAACTACAGAGAAAACAGGGATATAACCAAATGTGAGTATTTGGAACGGACAGGTATATATGTCTAAATTAATACAAATACAGATACAAATAGTAGGCTGAGAGTAGAGGTGCATTTGGACTGGGTTGCCGTGGAAAGCAGCAAAAAAAGTCATGCAAGTGGGAAGTATTTAGCTTCACATAGGAGTGAGTGAGTTAGATATGACTGTCTTTGTGGAAAAAAGAAAGACCACTTTCATTAACATAGGCGCTGCACGTTGCGTTTACAGTTGCGTTTTTTTTTTATTTTTTTTTTTACATATTTGGGAACTACTGGTTGTTTTATATTTTGGGAAATAGTACCAACTAAATTCAATATAAATTATCAGTCCCAGGTACAAATTAAATAATAACTATATGAGTTGGATTAAAAAAAAACACTTCCACTCACATCTCCAGTTGAGTTGAGACCAGTTGAGACCAGTTATGAACTTGAGTGATGTAGCTGAGGTTAAGGACCTGTCAGAGCCAGAAATGCTGACTGGCAGTTCTACCTCATTCAATTCAATTCAACATTATTGTCCATATACTAATAGAGAGGTCGTACAGTATAACAGAACACTATCAGGCTACAAGTGACAAGACAAAGACAATAGTGCAAAGGCAGTAAAAAAAAAAAGACAGACAATAGGGGTTCATAGACAGTGAATACAAGACATGTGCAATGAACAGTAACTGTAGGCCAAAGGGAAGAGGTAGAATTTAAAAGTGCAAACTATATTTAGGCAATAAATATGACGTCCTTAACGATTTGTACAGCATAAGTGATTTGTAGTACACACACGCGTATATAAATAAATAAATAAATGGGCAGTATGTAGGGGTAAACGTATAGTAAACAGTATCACAGGATTTATTTTAACTTATGTTAATTTATAGATGAGTTATGTTAACTCATCTAGTGTTTCTGGGGGCACAGTGGTAGGATTTAAAAAAAAAAAAAAGGTTTAGGCAATGTCTACTTCGGGTTTAAATCTGGATACAGATATGGATATTTGGAGCACTAAACAGATACAGCATCATTGAGTTAGACATATAATGGAGAGGGATATTATAGTAAGCTTATATTGCATAAACCACTCATTAGACAAAGACGAATGCAAATTTGAGAATTCAGTGATGCAAAAACCGTTGGCATTGGTCTACAGTGATGTGAGTTGGATGACTTGTAATTCACTGAATCCTTGACAAGTGAATATGTAGCGTACATCAAGAGAACAGTACTGTACAGCGAGAATGCTTGAATCTTTTTACCCCTATGGTAAAAAGATGTGCTGGCTCTGTTATGCTGGCATGTTTTAGCTCCACTTGTCCCCTTTAGAGGTAAAAGTCAGTCCAAATCTATACAAAGTTCTTCTGACTGATCAACTTTGTACAGCGTTGCTGACTCTGTTCAGAGGAAAGTGCATGCTAGAAGTCGCCAGATGATGTCACAGACTAATTTGCATATTCATTTACCTATCATGATCAAATTACAAATTAGGCTATATGAAGAAAGACAGAATAGAATAGAATAGAATAGAATAGACACTTTATGTTGTTTTTTTCTTTAATGTCACCCATTTGTATGTTATTATGTATTATATTACATACTATTACTGCTATTATTATTATTATTACAGGTTAGCTTTCTTTAACTTGTAAGAGTGTATCATCAGACTGCTATGTTATAGACTGATAGTGCAGCCCAGTGTGAAAGGAAACAGTCACCTTTGGCTATAAAGTGCACATGCCAGAGCTTTGAGGAGAAATAAAAAAAGAAGTAATATTTACCATCAAAGCCAGAAAAAAGCTGGTGGGGGAAAAGCTGTCACCAGAATTGAAGGAAAAATAAATAAAACTTCTGATAAAGTATCTGTGTCATAAAATGTTCAGCTGGTTTGATTTTTTAAAATATTTCACCTCAAAATGAAACACAAGGTCTTAACCAAGTAGTCATTTGTTTCTGCTGCTTTCTGTACCACGTATTACACATTTAATTCACGGTGATCCTGCAATAGCTAAACCAAACCTGTATGAAAAGTATTCATCTGTACAAATGATCTAAATCGTTTTAGACAGGGTGCCAGCTTTCCCGAGGTTGATGTGCACACTCCACTGATTCTCTGTTGTCTTTAAGTTCATCTTCATATGGCGAATAATTCCAAATCCTTTGAGAAAGCTTCTAGCTTGAAGTGTTTGATCGTACTGTATATTAATGGTTCTCAATACGTTTGTTTAGTTTCTCAAGGGCAGCTGACTTCAGTCGCTTAAATCTTTAAAAAAACTTAAATCACCATGAAGGGAATCTGGGAGCTGTATAGGGTCTGAAATAAACCAGTTTAGCAGTTCATTATGTTGAATAATCTCACCAAATGTCCTGTTTTACGGAAATGTTTGTTGACCAGAAACATTAAACAGAGACACACTGAATTCCAATCACAAGCCTATTTCCCTGTGTGACCAGTCCTAGACCAGACCGGAGAGTTGTGTCTCTCACTGTGTGTGTCTGTGTGGGTGTGTGTTTCACTGAGTTGTGCTTCCTCTTGCACTTGTATTTGGCCAAAACTTTAACTGTTGGTTCCTTTAACAGCGCTGTGCTTGGATTGAATTCTGCTTCACTTGGATGTCGCTTTGGATAAATACACTTGCAAAATGAATAAATGTGAAGATAAATAGAACTGTCTTGATGACATGATTTTGAAAGGAAAAATACTGTAGGAGATGTCAGTGGGATAAAGTGAATACCCCAAAGGGAAAAAAAAATATTCTAGCAAATGAAAATATCTAAAATATCATCAGATATATATTTGCCAATATGTATTTGATATATCCAGTATTTGCTATTATGAGATTATAATAAACCAAAGATATGATTATTAAACCTATTTCAATTTCAATTTCAATTTTTTTTTTTTTTTTTTTTTTACTAATTTTCAATCTTAAATATTCTTGTTTTGGCAGGTCATGTTTTTCTAATTTTAAGCATTTATTTCTAGAAAGAAGCAAAATTATCTGCCAGCAGAATAGAAAAATTTTAAAGCTCATAATTAGTAAAAGCATCTAAACAATATTGTTTAATTTATATTAATCTGATAATAACAAATAAATTTGCCTATATTTTCACTCACTAAGATATTTTTCGCAGTGAAGGTCTGTTCATGAATAAAAATTAAGCAAGAACATCTGGGCCTTTGGCTGTATTACAATGAAATATGATGATATGTTTTAGAGCAAACACTGTAGACCAAAGATTCTCCAATGATTTCATCTTGGTAGTATAATTTAATCCTGGCCACTGGATTAAAAAAGAGCCCAAGAACAGATTCACATCTGTGATAGATGCTCAAAAATGTTCTGTTCTTTAAAGTCAGTTTAGCGTGTAAAATTTTCCATGACAAACCCCTGATTAATTCATTTTTACTCAATTCAGCGTCAAAACAACGGTATGGATCCCGGCCTTGGGATTCTCAGGCCTCGAAAAAGCGATTGATGTTTTCATCAATCTGTTTCACGCTGCTTTAAATGGCGGTCGCACTTTTGTTTGTGCACCCATTAGAGAAAGCTCACGTTGGGGTAATAAAAGCGAATGTGTAAATTGCTGATGAGCTCAGATGCTGGGTCTCCAGCATACCTGTGTGAGTGCATCACTAAAAGCCTTGTAAAGCTGCATGAAGAACAAATGCAGACAGGCAAGTGTGTGCCAAGAGTGCATTCTCCCAGACTTCCAGATACAGAGTCTGGTCCACGCATCTCTTCTCTTTTCCCACCTCTCGTTTAATTAGCTTACATCACAACCCACCCAAGCTGCAAATATACAATGTGTGTGTGTGTATGTGTGTGTGTGTGTGTGTGTGTGTGAGAGAGAGAGAGAGAGAGAGAGAGAGAAAGAGATTGACTATGTCCGTGTACATGTAGTATAACTTTTTACAGCCTGCTTTTAACAGTGTCTTCTCTTGTGTGACATACTGACACTTACTACCAACAGACAGAAGGCAGACGGCTCAGTTGGACCAAGTCTCTGAAAGAGAGTGAAAGACTGAAAGATAGAGAAAGTGTGTGAGAGAGAGAGAGAGAGAGAGAGAGAGAGAGAGAGGGGATAGAAGGCTGGCTGTGTACTCGATACACAATGAAAGACAGCTGGGATTTGGATCAGGGAGGCTTTCTGACACAGAGAATGTGTTCTGGGTCAGTGCTAAGGCATTTTGCTGTGGAGAGATAGCAGCGGGTATCAGCGGAGTGATATGGCACACTGTGGGAAACGCCGGCGAGATTGCCAGCCTCCCAGAGCCTTCAATTACAACAGGATAAAGCAAGCCTTTTTTCCCCCCTGAGAAGTGTATCGTTGCAAAATCGTTTTTTTTTTTTTTTTTTTTTTTTTTTTGTTTTGCCATGTTTGTTATTCGTTAAGCCTCATTACGCTTTATGAAACATGACAAGACATAGGAAGCTGGCGGTTAACTGCAGCAACCTGATCCCATGCAATGTGTGTAGGAAATGTAAGGAAAAGGAGTGACTGAAGCAGTGAGAAAAGCTGTGGCTGATAACTTTGATTCATTCTTCTGAGTCTGTGTGAATATTTTAGCACCCTGAGCATATTTCATCTAACTTTTCGTTTTTAATCACTCATTTTCAGTCACGTTTTTCTTGTTTCTTTTCCTTCTTAGTGCCTTTCTTTGAGAATGTAAAGAAAAGAAAACAAGGACAAGAGGAATTGAGGATATTTTTGGGAGACATGGAGAATTTACACCATTTGCTTACACTTATATCACACACTACAATTAAAAAAAATACTTCCGCATAATAAGGGCGTGTGTTTAATGGATTTCAGGGTCAGCAACTGACAGACTTAAGATCGAGGAATCAAGGAGGCATTAATTTTCAATGTTAGCCATGTGTACAATGGGTGTAAAAGCCTAACCAAAGACGTACAATATAAAGTTACAACTTATTGTACTATAGTAGTAAGACAGTTTATTTAAATGCTACTGTATATTCATGTGATTAACCTATCAAAACTAATTTATGACAACAAAAGTGGCCAAACACATTCATTCCTGATTTGCTCCAGGTCTAAAAAAAGATTGTCCACATGGTCAAGTCTTTTCCATTGTGTTATTCAGTGTTATGAACTGCAATTCAAATCTCCAGTTTCAGATGATTGCTGTCCAAGACGGAGTCCACCAGCCACTTACTGCAGATCTCATCTCGATATTCATGGACAATAAAACTGTGTTGACTTGACTAGGGTTCATGTGTAGCCTACATACATGAAGTTCTGCTTATACAGAATGAGACCAGTTCGCATATTCACTTATTTAAGACTCTATTTTTTTTAAATGTTTGTAGTTGTTTGAGACAGAATGGGTTGTAAGAATATGTTTTGTAAGTGCTTTCACCCCATTTATCTCTCCTACTTGGTCACCTGCCAATTCTCATGCCCTGTAATACGACAGCTACTAACTGGAGAGGGTGAAAGCTAACCCATACTTCCTTTGAGACACTAATTCCTGCCATATTGGAGATAATAATTCTCCAAAAATTTCCTTTGCTGTCTCTTTCTATCAGCACACTTCAGAGCTCCATATTTTTCCCATTTTCCGTCCTCTCAGAGTCCTTCCTGTTTCCTGGGTGGCCTCATCATTATCAAGATCTCTATTGTTTCCTAACTAAATTAATAAGACTAGAGCGTAACAGTGTGTGGTGTATAATAACATGATATGTAACTCCGATAGGTCCTCCAGTGCCCTAAAAAGCAAAAATTAATCATTCAGATGTGTAGATGAAAGAGTATGAATGCCTAACGAGGTATGAAGGTATAATCTGCAGTATTTGTGAGAAACAGAGGAGCGGCTTATCATACAAATTGAATTTATGGCTTCTTTAATTAATTGGTGATATTGGAGAATCCACACACACACACATACACATTAACGTATATGTTTTAAGTGTCTGTTTAGTTGCGTATTTGGTTGCAGATTTTTTCATATGAAGGAAGACGAGCTTAAGTGCAAAGCGAAAGAAATCACTGCTTCCTCTTGATTTAATGTGACAAAGCAATCACGGCAAAAAAAATGTATTATAGCGGGAAATTATTGCGATAGTTCATTTTTAATAAGTAACAAATGCTTGGAATTATGTGAAGTATATAACCAGTTTAAATAGATCAACAAGGCACGTTATATTCCGTACATGCGTGATAACCTGGTGCGTCACATAGTCATAGTCACATAGTCCAATTTTTTGACATTTTCTACTAAATAATAAAGTTCTGAAAATGACAACAGTGGCTCTCTGGAATCTAAACTCACACCTTCCATTGACCTTCTCTCTCTGTCCAGTTGTCTCTTTGTCACATCATCCCATGTCACTTGATGTTTTGGCTTCACTTCTTTTTCATAGGTTATCAGGCATTAATTTGACTGATAATCATTTGCAAGCCCAACAGAAGGACTTTTTTTTACGGCAGTCGTTATTTTTTGTTTTTTCGGCTGCATAATGGCTGCATCATATCTATAACTAAGTATTTACATGTCATGCATCTCAGGTCAGAACTCAGCTTTTTAAATGAGTAACTAATATTTTAAGCATTTTCAGTGCATTTACCCAAGTGCATAGCCTGCAGTTGATTTTCCTTAAAAGAACGATTTCCCAGCAGGAAATTAACATTATACTGGAGCTGAAAAACCACTCTTTCAAAAAAAAAAAAAAAAAAAAAAAGCTTGCTGTGCTCCTGCTCTGCACTTTCAGGTTGACGATGCTTACATGTGTTTTTGATGTTTTAAAGCAGTGCCTCCCACCTTCCAGTATAAATGCATGGTTATTATGTAGGTAAATATGCTATAAATATTTTCACTTTCAGTGAAAAGTTTTATGTTTTGTTGTAATACCGTCCAAAATGTAATCTTATCCAGCAGGAGTAAAATCCCTGGTTAATTTTATGGTCATACTACATCTCAAACTACATCGCGAGATTGAAGTGAAGTGGGGCTGTTGCAGAAGGAACGCTTTTTATGCTTCTGGAGAGGATTTGTTTTGAAATCCTGCATTTTAGACTCAGTGTGTGGTCATAACTTAATCTTGTAATTATGTATTTGGAGAATAAAATACAATAAGATACTGTATAACATTTGAAAGTTGTATTTTTATAAGTAATTTGTTGTAGTTTAAAGTTAGATTGGCAGGCCTGTTTAACAAAAGTTTTCGATTTCATTAGTGTTGTGGGAGGAACTTAAGACTTCTAGATAGATTTGAGAACTTCTGAAAGTGTTCAGTTAGTTACACTATATGGCCAAAAGTTTGTGGACTTTTCACCATCACATTCATATGTGCTTTTTGAATAACCTTCACTATTCTGGGAAGGCTTTCCACTAGATTTTGGAACGTGGCTGTGGGGATTTGCTCATTCAGCCACAAGAACATTACTGAGGTCAGGCACTGATGTTGGGCAAGCAGGCCTGGGGTGAGTCAGTGTTCCAGTTCATCCCTAAGGTGTTCAGTGGGGCTGAGTTCAGGGTTCTCTGGAGGCCACTCTCTTTGTGCACAGGGGCATTGTCATGCTGGAAAATGTTTGGACGCCTTAGGTCCAGTGAAGTGAAATTGTAATGCTACAGCATACAAAGACATCCTATACAATTGTGTGCTTGAAACTTTGTTGCAACAGTTTTGGGGGAGGAACACATATGGGTGTAATGGTCCGGTGTCTACAAACGCTTGGCCATATCTTTCAATTCGGGCCCTTGCATTTTAATAATAATGGTCATCAGCAAGTCTCTAGTGATCGACTCACAACATAAAAGAGGTTAATGCATCAGACTACGTGGCTGTACGATGCTAATCACACAGGTTTTTATCATTTTAGTTAGTTTTCATTGTGTCTTGCTACACGGTGTGGGACTTCATGAATATTCATCACCTTTGGCATTATTCACTTTTTTCTATTATTCAATACCATCTTAATGACTGTAACAAATTCCTTGTGCACAGCAAAATTCCTGGCATCATGAGTGTGACTTCATGTCATGTGATTTTGTTTACTTTGCCATGTGTCTTTGTTTCTGTGCTGTCATTGATTTGTTGCCCTATGGTGTTCACCTGTTCTGTGTTTAGTTCTTAATTAGTTTTTTGTATTTATACGCTGCTGTTTCTTTGTCTCAGTGCATTTCTGTATTGTTAAGTTCTGAGGGTTTTCGTGGTTGTTCGGACTCTTGTGTGTGCTGGGTTGTGATCATGGATTACCCTTGTGTCATGTTGCCCGCCTGTGCTCTGACCCCTGCTATGGACTTTGACATAGATTTTTGGATTTGCCTTAATAAAGCAAACACTGAGTTTATGCACTTGTGTCCTGCCTTCACTAACCACATGTTAGAATGGCAAATGTTAAAGGGGCAGTCGTGGCCTAATGGGTAGAGCATCAGCCTTATAAGCTGAACCCGAAGGTTGTGGGTTTGAGGCAGGGGTTGTAGGTGGGGGGAGTGAATGACCAGCGCTCTCCTCCACCTTCAATACCATGACTGAGGTGAGACCCCTGAGCAAGGCATCGAACCCCCAGCTGCTCCCTGGGTGCCGCAGCAAAAAAGGCCTTCACTACTGTGTGTGTGTGCACTTGGATGGGTTAAATGCAGAGCACAAATTCTGAGTATGGGTCACCATACTTGGCTTCATGTCACTTCACTTCACAAAATATATTGCCTCTATTGATTCAAATCTTGGTTGGTGTAATTAAAAAAAAAATTTCAACATCGGCATGTGTGGTGTCCATTTGCTTTATTGTTGCACAGAAAGTAATGAAAATCTGTCTTACCCAAAATCTCTTTTTTGAATAACTTCATACACTAAGTGTGTTTTGGCTTTGTGCAAGTGGAAAATTGTGTAAGTTGAATGCCTTCTGAACTAATCTTTTAAAACAGCTTGCATTAAGGGGCTGGATTATACGTTAACATTTAGACTGGGCACACTTTGAGTAAAGCCATTTGGTTTGCCTGAGACAAAGCTATCATATTACCATAGCATTCTGTTTTTAATTTATCTGTTTTTGACTAAAGCCAGTAAAATGATAAATAAATTATTTCTCCTTCGTCTGCCGTCGCCAGCGCAGTAATTCTGTTTTATTTTGTCTGCCTTTAACAAAATGCTCCCATTCCACCAAGAGATTACTTTAATATCCATTACTGCATTGAGCTTGTACTTAACATGACACTTTTATTTTAGTCGAAAATAACCCATATAAGGATGAAAGATTTGTCTTTAAACTTTATTTATTAAGTCTGACCTAGAACAATCAAGTCAACACAGGCTTCATATAAATGAATTTACCTGAAGTTTACATCCACTGTTTTTCAGCCTTAGTGGAACTGGCAGGTACGCAGTGTGAGAGTTTTAATGGTATTGCTACTGAATGCATCATTATCAACATAAAACTATTACGTAATGGGCTTTACCACTCTTAGACTGGTTGTTATGAACTATGCTACGGCGCAGCTGAATTCTTGAATCTGATTGGTCAGGAGATGTGGATTCATTTTCGTTATCAGCAGCTCTAAATAATTCGCCCGTTTTAATACTTTTTCATACACAAGAACTTTACACTTAACACTTTAAAATGGAGTCTCCAGTATCAGCGCTTTGTACGGGTCAGAGGTAAAGCTGTACATTTTCCAACACGAGAAAGACTTCAGGATGGAGGGCTTTGCAGATTCTCAGTAAAATAACAAGCTGGATGAACTTCAAGGGCGAGAAAAAAAAAAGAGAGACTGGCGAGAGAATGACTGTTTATAGCTGCTGTAACATTAATAAACTAACAGGAATACCAAGTAATAAATATAAAAGGCTATCATTGGGGAAACACTTTGGGCCGTGCTGTTATTGGAAAAATAATTAATTCACAACACACCACCCTGTCGTTGATTATTATTCTATAACAGCACATCTCTGGTGTTTTAAACGCCTCAATTTAAGAAGCAATAATATTCCATTCTTGGCTGTGGTAACATTTTACCTGACTGTGTGTTAATATAAGACTTCTCTATGTTTATTGTCCTCCTTAGATTACTTGGTAGACTGTTTCTATCCATCATCTGAGAAAGTTGCAGTTCTTATAAGCAGCTGCTATAGCTGCAGAGCAGAAACCAATCAGTTTTACATTATGCTGGAGTCTTGTGTTATATCTTGATTAACTAATATTATGTGTCGTAGTGGTGTAAATATAAGTTAAATATATTAGTTTGAATATATTAAAAGTAAGGTCTGTTTTAGTCTGTATTATAAGATTATTGCTTGTCACATCGTATGGGATGGTCCCAATAAAATCCTGACCGAATTCTATAACAGGCTATTTGATAATGTGCTCATCATGTCAGATTATATGGTGAAGATCCACTAACAATAGACCTCCGATTAAAGAAAATTACTGCATTCTGCTTATGTCATCAATCAACATGATCCAAGCTTGTGCAGAAAATGAGGCTGCATAATAGTGGCATAACATTCGGTATAATAGTGGCAATGTTATGCCTACAGAAATAACTTGGGAGCCATTTGCGGCTCATGCAACATTAATGCCAATTGTTCAAAGTACGCTTTATGTAATAAGCTTACAGGAAGCTGTAGTTCATCTGCTATTTCTTTCTGTGCTATGTCCCATTTTGTCTTGTCACGATAGCAATGTAATACATACTCTCCGCTTCCACAGTTCAGCAGTCTGCATGGTTCGTTTACATTTAGCTTGCTATGACTGTATTTGTAGTTGTCCCATGAGTTAGTATATTCCTGTGCAAGCAAGCGCCACAGCAGTGATCATGATCTCAAGTCATGACCGAAGAATTCTTTTACAATGTGTGATTTTGTCTGCGAAAGCGACATAGTAACATTATTTAGTAACATCTACGAATGATTCAGTAACTACAGTGAAACTAATAGAAGAGGTATGTAGTTACAAGAGTGACGAATGTAAACCTAGACCCACTGACGGCTCAACCAATTTGCTTTTACATTTAGAGGATTAGTAACTAAGTGCACTTCTGCGGAGGAATGGTCAGCTGTTTTTAATCTAGCGGTGTGTCTCAGTGTAACCTAACTCTCAAGTTGGACTTAAACTCCTGCTGATCGACTAGCCACCGGACAGCAATACAACACAAATGAATCTGGTGTTAAGCACGACCCCTCGTGAGTACAGTGTGTTTCCAGAGCAATCTCTCACTCCTCACATGACATTAAGTATTTATTTGACTGACTTTTATGCCGAAGTCTCGGACGCCAAAGTATGAACTGTTTGAATGTTTGAGGGAACTGTGGGGAGAAGAATAATGTGTGGTCATTACTGTCAGAACAACAGGCCTAACTGTGTCTAATTTAGAGCAAAGGGAAGTGCCATTATTGTTGTCTGCTGCATGATTTACAGCCTCTATTCTGCTGGGTTATGCTCAGCTGGGGGAAATTTCATGAATGTTAGGACTGTGTGAATCTGTGAAACACATGACGCTGCATCTGTATTTATCTACATGGCACGAACAGATCCATCTGACTGCCTATTAATTCTTCTGTTTTGTTTGGATAACTTTTAGTACATCACTAGTAATAGCACTTTGAGCAATTTGGATTCAGCTTTTCCAGACACATGATTCATCTAAATGGTAGCAGCACAGATGGGATTTTTTTTTGAGTGCTTTTTTTTTTTTTTTTTTAATAGTGAAACTCTCTTAAATCTATGAAACTCATTGTCTTTCAAAGCTCAGCTACCTTATGCTTCATTAGTCATTATGCAGGTATTTGCATAGAATTACTATATTTAGAGCACGGCACTGTGGAATTCTTGAATCGGGTTGGTCAGAAGGTGTTGAAGAATTTTCTCTGGCAGCTCTGAGAGTAGTTCCAGCACAGGTTTATATTAACATTTTTGTTATAGTGTGCTATTCAATTTATAATAATGACAAGCTATTTTTTTTTTCTATGTTTTTTCTTATTAACATCAAGAAAGCAAAAAGAGAGAGGCTGATGAAGAAAAGGCTACAACCTACTTGCCTCTCAAAGACATTTTTGTCTTTACAAATGTAACTATAAATGGTTATGAGTGCCATTCTAAAAAATTCAAAATTCAAACACTCTGGGACGTGCTGTTATTGGAAAATAAGCAATAATCAGCTTCCATTCACGCCACCCTGACTTTTTTTCCTATAACATCACACGTCACGTTTTATTGCGTGCTTATATGCAGGGTGTACATACTTCTTACATACCTGAATAAGTCAGTATATATATGACATTAATATTGCTTAATGTGTCTATGTGCTATATATTTGGAGATGTAACTAACAGTGTCAAATATCATGTGTGTGTGTGTGTGTGTGTGTGTGTGTGTGTGTGTGTGTGTGTGTGTGTGTGTGTGTGTGTGTGTGTGTGTGTAGTGGTTGATTGGGGATAGAGACAGCCTCTGTGGAATTGTCTGCTCGAGGACTCAAGCCAAACCAGTGTGTGGCTCAGATGGACGCAGTTACGATACAAGCTGTGACCTGCAGAGGGCAAAATGCAAGGATCGCACACTGACGCTAGTCCACAGGGGCCGGTGCAAAGGTCAGTAACCACACAGGTTTAACTTACTTCTTCACTCAACTCTTTTTTGGGCCTGTGTTTGTTTTTTTTTTCCTGTATATGTTTAAGTTTGAGATGACATTATTACTATTATTATTATTGTTAGTAGTAGTAGTAGTAGTAGTACAGTTTCAGGTCATCCTATGATAGTAATTTAAAGTCTGTGATGCTGCCTGCGCCATGAAGGATCCTGTCTTACATTTTGCTTATTTATTTGGGAATTATTTGGAATAGAGACTTTAATTTGCAGATTGTCACAGAGAAGCATGGTTTAACGAGGGGAAAAAATCCACTCATAGCTTCACAGTTTATCGGTTAAAAAAAAAAGAGTATTTTACATTATAAACCAGCACTCTGTAAAGGTTTTTCTATATTCATTTGTTCGTTGTTTGATTTTCAAGACAGACGTTAGTAGTACTGTAATCAGCTTCCAAACAAGACCTTTTGTTATTCAGTCCTTACACCAGTCATAAATCTTGTCATTCAGAAATAGTTTTGGGTGCATCATCAACCTAGCAGTGCTGAAAAAAAATATATCAAACACCACGTACGTATCTATTTAGCGGCACTTGTATTGACTGTTGAACCTGGGTATCAGGATGGGCAAGAATGACCTAGATCTCAGAGGTAATTCATTACAGTTGAAAAACTCTGGACTCCTGTTTTTCCCCCATGCATTTCAGGTATGATCATTGAGCGGATTGATCAGTCACCCATACTTACTGTTCCCACGCTGGCTTCAGAAGGTAAAGAGCTAGAAATCAAAGGTAAGACACACCTGGCTCTTAATAATCAGAAATCTAACTTAGGATAAGGATTTTTCACACAACTGTATCTGTCAGTGAAACAGTCCACATACCATGTCTTACAAAAGCATTGTGGTTTTCAGCGGAGCTGTTTGGGTACGGTTTATTTAAACAGATGGTGATAGGTATGAAAGATTAGGTCACAGGAATTAAAGCTGTATCAGATTTTTGGACTTTACAAGACAGGTGTCCAGCTGTATGAATTAGATTAGTCTCCAGAGTGTTAAGAGTTTTCAGTCCATGCTCACTGGTATGCATGAAAGTGTTCACAGACCATGTTCAAACACAGTGAATTTAGGAATATGGCTGGCACTCAGCGCACTTTATTTCTAAGAGGGTGTAATGGCGCTAAAAGTGAAGAATAAAATAGTACAACATTTTCTATACTTACACTGACATACAGGCAGTAAGTTATATTGATGCAGGACAGCGTGGTTTATTGCGACTGTTGGATTTGATTTTGTACGTGGGTGTATAAAAAACTCTATTCATGATCATCAGAAGAAGCCATTTGATATTATTCCTTGTTACAGCTAACTTAGCTAGCATCCCACTGATAACTCATCACTAAACATATCAAGTTTGGATGAGAAACCCCATCTCACATGACCAGATGCAAAGGGGTAATCATGTTGTTGCGGTCATTCATATCAAATAATCACTATCTTATATAGTTTATTCTGATTTATATCGTACTATTCCCACAACATATTCATATTTATACCAAAAACATATTTATACCACAGCACTGCTGAATCTTTGTCAGAAAGTCTTTGTCAGAAGGTGTGGATTAGTGTGGACAGTAGTTCAAGATTCAAGTAGCTCAAGGTTTATATTAATATGCTTGTTATAAGACATTATGATCTCTATATTAACAGCAAATTCACGTGGACTTGTATGGCATCATCTAAATAATAATTAATAAAACATGCTGCTTTTTAAAACATACTGTTGAATACAAACACACACATATGCAGACATATAATCACTGATATCTTCACTGATATGTGAAGTTTACATTAGACTTTATTTAAAATTTATGGAAGGAGTCTCCGGTGTCAGCGCTTTGTAATGTCAGAGAGAAAGCTGTAACTTGAAGTTTTCCACTACAGAGAAGTCTTCAGGACTGATGGCTTTGCTCTTTTCAGTTTCTCAGTAACATGATAAGCTGCTTTTTTTTTTTTTTGTCTTATTAACTGTAACAGAGAGATAAAAGTATCTGGTTAAGAGGGACTATATATAACTGATATAAAATGATAACAGGAACTAGCTTGTTTTGGGGATGTTGCACAACACAGTTGAATGTGACTAGAAAGAAGTAAAATGTATGATGTGTCATTTTTTTAATTAATAAAAAAAAAATTGTAATCATCGGCAAATTGGTGTGGTAAAAGAGGAATAAAACACTTTGGGATATGCTTAAAGTATGCTACAAAATAACTCTGGGGATTCATGACAGGTCGCATCACATCATCTGGCCACTGATTATTTTCCTATAACAGCACACCCCATCATGTTTCAGACCTTATTTACTTTTATTTGATTTTGAATATGATATATATACCCTGCACTATTTGCAGCAATGCAAAGTACTTGGAGAATCCATAAAGATTTCTCTAGAGACTAGAGATGTCCTGCTTTATTATGTCAGTGGCTCTGAGATTGGAAACGGGCCATTCTTAAATATGGAATTTCTTCTGTTTGGGCTCTTGGTTGTTTATTTATTTCTATTTATTTCTATCATTCAGGTTTCATTGTTGTATTGTATTCACCAGTGTCATTTCAGTTTCAACTCCTTGACAGAAATTCTGCTCTAAAGTTCATTTTTCTATCAGTGACTGTAAGTCATCCAGGCCCTGAGGTAGCAAAGCGGCTGGGATGAGGTTTTGGTGTTGGTGTACAAAGTTTTGCTTTCTCCAAACAGAACACTGTTTGTATTTACCCAAAAGTTAAACTTTTGTGTCATCTGTCCACACACAGTTGTTTGAGTAGTGCAACACTCATGCGGTTTTTCGCAAACTTGAGAAGGGCAGCAAAGATTTATTGAGAATACAATGGAATTCTTTGGCGGTACCCTCTCATGCACAAGAGACATATTCGGTGACCTTTTTATGGACTTATGAATGCAGATGTTATGGTTGCAACACATTTCTTTGTCACGTTATCCTTGTACAGTGTTTTGCAACACTATTTGTCGAAAAAGTGCAGCTCAATGATTCTTGGATGGATAATAGTTCAAATTGGGCTGTGATGGAGGCCCACATATTTAGAAATGCTATTGTAAAACTTTCCAGACTTACAGTTGTGAAGGCTTTATTAATCAGCTCACATTGCTCAGGAGCAGGTAACCAATATTTTATAAGTCAGGTCAGGCCAAACACACACCTGAATCGACTTAGCCAACTAGAATCGACTGGCGCCTTAGTGTCCAATTACTCAACTTTCATTACGCTGGAGATTCGCATGTTTTTTTCATCAATTATTTTTATTGTTTAAACCATTTCTCTGATATGGCATTATAAAATATTGCATGATCCACATGCTTTAGGCAACTCCATTACTAATGTGAGTAATATGAACAGTTTCCAAAGCGTGCAAAAAAGAAAGGTCAGACCAACATAATCTTGTGTATGCTTCTAACAAATCTAACAAAGTTGTGAAATCTGCTTTAAACAGGTGTTGCCTGTTACATTTTCCTACAACATTTTTACCCTTTGCCAGCGTTTGAATTCACTGCCAAGCTGTAAACTATTAATTTTGGCATGGAAAAAAAAAAAATTCACAGTATGATAAGCATCTGATGTGTCTGATTATAAGAGCATATTTTTAGCTTTTAGTATTTCAGTGACCAGAGTTGCCATATCTGCACAAAAGATTACATATTAAACATGTATTTCTCCAAATCATCTTGTTATTACTGCACATTTTCTCATACAGAAACATTATTTTTGAGAATAAAAAAAAAAAAAAAGAAAAAACATCTATCAGCAGTACACAAGCATTCCATTTCTCTGGGAAAATCATACACCTGGCAACATTTTGTATATGATATGATGTGTGAGACTAAGTTCCACCTAGTTTTAGGTGGCAAACAAAATCACATGCAAAACTTACCGCTGCTAAGTTCAATCAAATATAATTAGCGCATCTCTCCATCCTTTTTTTTTTTTGCTGCATTTGCATGAGGGAGGGAAGTGCACTTTGCATTTGGTTTCGTACTGTACATAACACAGTGTTATTCGCACCCAAAGTGATCTAATTATGCCTGAAATTGGGGCAAACATCTTAATACATCTGACGATCCAGGTTTGCGTTTCTGTGTCCACCACATTTATGGACGACTAAAGTTTTATAGTTCACATTTAGATGTCTTTGCTCTTGAATGCGTGTCTTGCTTTTAATGTGCATAAGCCTATATATATATACACTGCCCTCCAAAAGTTTGGAAACGCCTGAACAAAATAGGGTTTTTGGGCAATATCAGCATAAATCCTCTTTAGTTAGTGACCATTTTGCATTGATAATAAGGGACAACACTAGGCATCCGAGCAGTCAGTTTATTCAAACATTGACTTGATATATTACTCCAAGCCTCCTGGAGGATTGCCCAA
>CM040984.1:5854516-5921535 GCA_022985145.1 Pangasius djambal | reverse complement strand
TTTTTTTTTTTTTTTTTTTTTTTTTTTTTTTTTTTTTTTTTTTTTTTTTTTTTTTTTTTTTTTTTTTTTTTTTTTTTTTTTTTTTTTTTTTTTTTTTTACATTTTTCTAAGCAAAATCTAATCTGGCCATTCTGTTCTTGAGTGTTACCAGTGGTTTGCATCTTGAGGTAAGCCATCTGTATTTGCATTCGTGAAGGTGTCTCTTGATTTTAGACTTTGAAAAAGATACGTCTACCTCCTCGAGAGTGTTCTTGACTTGGCTAGATGTTGTGAAGCGATTTTCAGCAAGGAAAAAAATCTGCGATCATCCACTTTAGTTGTCTTCCGTGGTCTTCAAGGCCTTTTGGTATGGTGAGCTTGCCAGTACATTCCTTCTTTTTAAGAATGTACCAGATTGTTGATTTGGCCACTCCTAAATTTATGCTATCTCCCTGATAGGTCTGTTTAGTTTTTTTAAGCTTAATGATGGCCTCCTTCACTTGCATCGACACCTCTTTGGACCGCATATTGAGAGTTCCGCTGAATAGCTACTAAATGCAAATGCAGCGCTTGGAATCAACTCCAGACCTTTTATCGCCTTAATTTGTCATGAAATCATGAGGAAACAGGCCACATCTGCCCATTAAACTGCTTATCAGTCATTTGTCCAATTACTTTTAAGCCTGTTAAAATGGAGGGAATATGTAAAAAATGGCTGTAATTCCTAAATGATTAATGCAATATTTTTGTTAAACCCTTCGAATTAAAGCTGAAAGTCTACACTTCAATCACATCCTGATTGCTTCATCTCAAATCGATTGTGGTGGTGTACAGAAGCAAAATTATGACAACTGTGTCACTGTCCAAATACTTATGGAACTGACTGTATATATACAGTATATATGCTCAAACTTCTAGGACATCATCCTAGTTTAAGTAACCGTAAAACTGTAAGCTTCGATAAGATTTGCTTGTTTCAGCCAACATGGCAGATTCTTCCTTGGATATATTCAGATGATGGAAACCTATAACAAAAAAAAAAATAGATGCATAAAAATATTATACTAATGAATCATAACAAAAGTGAAATATCTCAAACACGTTTTCAGGAAACTTCCATGAATTTATGGGAACTCATGCTGGGACGAGTGGAACGACAGGTAGTAAATTCTCCTGAAAATTGCCTTATTCAAATTCATTTCTCCCTCCCGTTGCAATTGGTGTCATTCTAATTTGGTGGATTTCTGCATGCCAACTTGAATATGTGCATGCATCTTGTCCATAACTGTAAATATCGTAACTGCCTGTGCTATTTTTTATTTTTTTTCATGACGTGTGTCCAGCATCTTAATGTCAGTATGCACCCCTTAGTTTTGCGTTTTTTGTGTTTTCTGTCTTTGTTTTACATTTCGCAAAATGGTTAATAAAATATGTTTAGAGAATATTTTAGGTTTAATTCAGAGTAATCTACAGCTAATCCAGTCATGCATGACAACAAATCCTGCACAAATCTGTCTTTTACATGTCAGTAAATTCATTTTATTGTCTGCTCAAAGTCACATCTGTGTCAGGTTCTAGAGAAGTCACATTTTTTCCCCCCTTATTGTACACACTTAGGAGATGAATAATTCTTTGGTTTAATTCTAAGGGAACCCTTAGAGGTCCTGTGTAGACCCCTACAACCAAGTTTTTCCCCTAACAGAAAAAGAATTTTAGATTAAAAAGGATGCCTAATTATCCAATGTCCGCTTAATGAAACCATGAACAGTCCTTTTTTTTCTAAGACTGTACAGCAATTTGTGCATGCTTCTTTGTAAATTTGCGTTGGATGTTTATACATTTATAATGCATAATCCAGGGAAATCCCGCGTCTAAGATTTTTTTAATAATCCTGCTCTCTTTTTCTAAAGGTTCAGTAACCGATAAACCTCCAGGACCACCTAGCTCTGGCAAAAAAGGTGAGTTGAGCTCTACAGAAGCTGTTTGTGACCTTGTGTGTGTGTGTGTGTGTGTGTGTGTGTGTGTACATGTTTATAGCCATGTGAGAGAACCAAAGAAGGACCAGAGGTCCTCAAATTGATTCAGAAAATATACAGTGTTCGTTACAGCTCTTATTTGAAAAAAAAAACAAAACAAAACAGATTTTAAATATATTTCCTTATGGTTATAGAGCCTGAATTACATATTTTTAGAACTCAAAACTATGACATGCAGTGACCAAAAAAAAAAAAAGTAAAAAAGTAAATGAAAAAAGTGTTAAATCATAAACAGTACAATCTTTGTCAGTTTTTCAAGCTCTAAATAATAAAAAAAATACTCTTTGGAAGGGTTTTTAGGAATAAGTTTTTAATACCTATATCAAGCATAAGCCTTTAGATTTAAATGGCAGGTGATACTTCTTTTCTGGTACTGGTATCTGGGCATGTGTGTGTGTTGGAATTTATTTGATTTGATGCATAATCAGAGGTTAAACTGGAGAGTCGCTGCCTGTGAACTTTAGAGCATGGTGTTTTCTAGTGTCTTCTTGCCTTTACTATAGGCTGTAATGTAGCAGGAAAAAGCACTTTCCTCTTTTATCCTGTCTTGTTAGTTTATCCGACTTCAGTCAGCTCACTTCACAGGTTCTATTCTACAACCATTCTACAAGAAGCAACTTATTTGTGTCGAGCTTGGCTCCAGGCTTGAGTTTATGTAAGTAGGTGCTTGGCTTCTCGAGGCAATAAACAATGAAAACTTATTGTTGTTAGCTTTTACAGCCGGTATAAGGACTTAGTGCTGATCAAAGCCTTGGAATTGACGTTCCTGCCCCTTTCTCTGACACAACACACAGTGAAATCTCAAACCACTCATCCAGAGGTTAACAGCAGCCAGGATGCTCTGGAAAGCTAGACTGTCATTTACAGGCCCCGGGGGCGGTGTAACGGGGTGGGAGTGTGGCTAGAGGTTTACTGCGCAAGGGCAGAAAGGAGTGTGTATGGAAGGGGTTTACTGTGAAGCTTGCTCAGAGTTTGTTCCTGGATCTCACTTTTTTGGATCACGTTACACTTTACCTACATTAGGAAGTACCCTCGGAAATACAGCTATGGCTGAGTGCTCATTAAACACTTTCATTTAAACACATAAACCTTCTGTTCATGATGACCATGGCCCAAGTCTGATCTCACTGAACTCCACAGGTTATCCATGTCTCTCAAGCTGTTCACTTTCATAATTTCAGCTCTGAAGTACATAAGTGCATTTGCCATTTGGAGTAAAGCCTCATGCCTTGTCTACATGTATACAGATAGTTTTTACTCCTCCGTTAAAAAAAAAAAAATCCCATTTACACAGGATGGATTAGTAAATCCTGGGCTCCTGGGCAGGAACCTATATAGGACCTTCCTCCCCACACTGCTACTCATGAACCGATGCAGGGAGCCCTGACTGCCCCACCAACAACCCAACACATGCAAATAACAGTTGCATACATTACTATATTGCACATTCATTATGAGTATTTAAGTAGCCCTGGTGCTGTGCAGAAGGCAGACTTATCTGCAGCTTCTTTCTTGCTTTTCACCTCGCAAAAACTCTTCCACCAAATCATCAAAGCCTTTAAGAGCATATGTACTGAGCAGTAGAGACGTCGAAATGTGGAAAAGCACCAACAGGTCGCAAAAAAACGTACAAAAAAATGACAAATACAAGGATTCCTTTGTGTGAACTGCCACTGCTTAAGATTATGCTAGAATACAAAGAGTTCACCCGGGTATTATGCAAAACCACCATATGCAGTACATTCTGTACTGCCAGGGCTTTGGTAGCTTCGGCAGCAAAACAGCATGTATCATATTCTGACTCACAAGGATATAATAATAAAATAAAGCAAAATTAAATGCAAACACATTGTCAACTTACAGACCACAAAGTAACAGCTTGATCAGCAGCCATGATACAGGGCCATCATGATAAACGATAAAAGCCTTCGCCCATTCGTAACACAAGAAAAAGTGCAGTGAGTATGCGCAGGTTGACACTGTCAACATACAACGTCAACATACAACAAACATGCGTCAATAAACAATTTTCCCGTCCACATGAAAAGACTGGAGAGTGTTTTCAGAGACCCAAATCACTGTTTTTATGTTGGAGGCAAAAAAAAAAAATATATATATATATAAAAAAACGTTTTCAAATATATCTATATAAGTGCGGACAGAGCGTCAGTAGGGAATAAAAAAAATTAAGAACAGAGCTAAGAAAAGAGAAAGAAAAGAGCTACGAATTTTTTTTTTAACCTCAACAAAATTGATGGTTCTTATTAAAGACTACATTATTGAGACTGAGATGAATGAATTTTTTCCATCTGTTTGAGCCCAGTGTTGATGGGGATCATCTTTTAAAGCAACTGAAATTTGTGATTACTTTCTAATACAGTTCATGTTAATGTTAATATTGGTTTTGTGGGCACACAATATGCGTGTCTAAAGTATAAATAATTGGTAACTTTCCACTGTGAACATGTATTTGACCATATTGTGTTTTCCTTGGGAACGGATAATATTCAGTAAATATTTCAACACTTTTTTTTTATTCCAAAAAATGGGCAACCTATCAAGTGTGAGCCAAAGCAAGCAAACGCTAATCTTGCAAACATAGTCTACTGGGAATAATTGAGTAAGTTTGTACATGGAGGGTTGAACAGCATAATGTAACACTCAATGGACTTTATGATATTTAGAATGCCAGAATGCATGTTCATATTCTAGTCATAGCAATGTAATATACAATGCATTACAGGTTCCAATCTGAAGATTGCTGTTTTTGGTAATAGCTTAGTGAAAATGAGAATGTTACACTTCAGCTGAGAAGGGTTTTTTTTCCACTCAGTGTGGTTCTTGAGTGAATGGCAGCTACAATACCTAACTGCAGTTTAAATCATGACCTTGTGTGTGACCCAGCCTCCTATACCAACTGATTATAGCATTAGCATGACTCCCTTGCATGTGCTCGATGGGGCCCAAAATGCAGAGGGCCGAATACAATGCCACATATCTGGGTAAGTACTGTAGGACACTACAGTCATAATAATGCTTAACATGTATGTAAACAGAGAAATAGCTACCACAAGAGCGCTATTGTATTCCCCATTGGTTTTTAGGTATTACTGATACTCTATTCTTTATATTCTGGCTGTTCTTTCTGTACCTCTTAGTTTTAATTCTTTCTGTTTCCTGTGCTCTTTGCCGGGCCATGTGCAAATCCCAACCATTCAACAGTTCTGGAGAGTAGATTGTATTAACCTCAATAATGGTAGTCTCTTTCCGGTTCTTTCTCACCCTCAACCCAGATGATGGCTCCAAACCCACACCCACAATGGAGACCTACATCATCACAGATGGTGAAGGTAAGTCCATCTCAGAATAAGAATTACAATACTCTAGATGTTATCTTGGATTATTTATGTGTTAGCCATGTGTGCTGCTCATTACGAGCCAGTGCAAAATGTTCTATGTTAAAGTGTTCTCCTGGTTTTTTCGGGGTTCACAGAGATCACAGCCCCCACACTGTGGGGGAAGCAGCTGCCAAACAACAAAGATAAGCAGAACAGCTCCAGCAGCAGAAAACCAGGTGGGAGTGCGCACTTTGTTTCAGTGTGTTTATAAGTATAATTATACTATCTTTCTACTTAATACATTGCTGGGTGTGGAGTTTCCAGTGCTGCATCGATGGCAGCACACTAAATCTTACGCTCAGCCAGGAACTTTGTTTTAAGTTTATTTTACTCAGCTTTCTCTCACCAAATTACGATTTAGAGCAACATGGCAACATGGCCAAATCATCACGTAAGCCAGAGACTGACTTCTCTCCAGTTAAAAAGAAATTTAAAGACATGGCAATCTCACTAGAAATTTTTTTATGCCGCTATCTTGAAAGGCATTAAACAAGCACATTTTGAACAGCATAGCAGGGTGAACTCTCTTATTTCAGCTGCTGTTATGGATGCCTTGGCTAATATCTTATTGCCTCCAGTGGAACACCTTAAGGTCAGATTTCGGGAGGTTACAGACAGCCAATGACAATCTGGAGAGACAAGATAAAACCATTAGCCACTTACAGTCCCAGGTTGACATTATTCAACACACCGGCCACTCTACCCATGCTATACTTCAGGATCAGGGATGGGAAGTTGAGAAGCTACGTGCTAAACTCACCGAAATGGAAAACAGAAGTCGCCAATATACTGAGTGAAGTGACTAAGTATGGCTTCCCATACTCGGAATTTGTGCTCTGCATTTAACCCATTTAACCCATCCAAGTGCACACACACAGTAGTGAACACACACCCGGAGCAGTGGGCAGCCTTTTTTGCTGCGGCGCCTGGGGAGCAGTTGGGGGTACGGTGCCTTGCTCAAGGGTCTCACCTCAGTCATGGTATTGAGGGTGGAAGAGAGCGCTGGTCATTCACTCCCCCCACCTACAATCCCTGCCGCACCTGAGACTCAAACCCACGAGCTTCAGGTTCACCTTCGGGTTACAAGTCAGACTCTCCAACCATTAGGCCACGACTGCCCCCATGACAGATTTTATATATATTTATTTACTTATTTATTTATTTATATTAATGAGATTAGTTGGCCTACCTGAAGGAGTTGAGGGCTCAGTTTGCCCATGTAGAGCCATACCCTAGCTGGCCATGAAATCCCTATCGAGAGGGCCTGTTTACAAGAGGGAAAAAAATGGCTCCAGTCCAAGAACTCTGATTTTACGTCTTCTTAAATTCGCTGAAAGGCAGGCGATATTAAGAGGAGCCAGGGCCGGGCATCCTACACATGACCATCACACTTTGTTTTTCTTCACGGATTATAGCAAAGAGACATTGAAAATCATCAAAAGAAAAGAGATGTCAGTTCAGGAAACGTTTGGAAGCAACAGGCGTGCAGCTTCAATTACATCTGCTGTATCCAATGACTCTGACGGTTGTTTACCATGGCAAGCACACAAAACTCCAAAGAGTTTCTTCACTCCATGTCAAAATCTGTATGATCCCATGGCGATACAGATTGCAGTCAGAAACTGCGCACCCAAACACCTAATGACATCAGCGCACCTGTTCAGGTTCAACCTTCGGCCACCAGACGGCCAGCAAACTTAGCCGCAGCATCTCATCAAAACATCACCCCAGAGGATGCTGCTTTGTTTGTCGGGTGCGGTGAGTTCCTCTGAATTTAGCCAGTTGTGTTGGCCCTGCCTGTAGCCATTTAGGCCTTTTGGTTATAATGTTAAATGTTAGCTAGTTATGATTTATGGCAGTATGAGCTCTGTGAGCAGCTCTATGAGCTGTGACATAGAGATTCTTTATAGACAACCATATGCTGCCATTGGAGAATAGGCATAAAACAAAGCCATGCCTCCAAATAGATTAAGTTGTTGGCGGAAGGAAGGGTGTTGTCATAGAGCAATCATGGCTCAGAAAAACCAAGGGTTCCTGTGCTCTGCGAATAGTGTTTGTGTACATGGGTTGTGTAGTTCGTTCTCATTTCGATTAGGTCATCACACCACTGGTATATGTAACGTTCAAGAATAGGTGGACAATTCGATATTTTGTTAGCACTCCTACATGCATAAATGGTTGAGATGAATATAATGAGCTGGAATCTTCAAAGTTTAAACAATTCAATAAAACACACTAGATAATAGTCTTGAATTTTTGCATCGCAAATGAGTGTCTTTCGCTTTAATACAGGAGTCTCGCCTAGGATCAGAGGACATACTCTGTTTTCAGAACAAGCATTATAGAGTGGTCACCCATTCATGTGCCTCCTTACGGTATAAAGGCATCTTAATCGTGTATGACAGAAAGTTACCGCTGAAATTGATGCCTTTTGTTTAGTCTATGTGGGTCACTTTGTTTACATAGTGGTCAGTATTCATCATTTAAAAATAATTTTTGCACCAATTTATGCACCCAACAAGTTTGAAAACAATTTCTTGCCAAGAATTTGCAATTTGCTGTTACAAACTTTAGCTTATCATCTTTGTTTGGTGAGGTAAATTCACTCCCTCAGGAACATCATTCTTTCTCTATCTCAAACTGAGATCAGCTGTGAAAACCTATGGTGTCCCCTGGGACAGCCCAATTAGCTCACATCCAGTGACTGAATGGTTTATGCCCTGTTCCTCCAAATGGGGCGTAGTTTCATACATATACAGCGTTTTGGTGGATAACCATAACCTATTACTTCTACATGGGAAAGAGGATTAAAATCGGCTTGGAATGAATCCTAACTGGAAAACTATTTGGCCAAATTTAAAGACAATCTCGAAAGATCTAACTCATGAACTGATTCATTTTAAATGCATACATAGGGCATATTCGACACCATACTTTTGAAACAAAATGGGTAGAGTTTCTATTCCTCATTGTACCATTTGTAATGTTATTGTTACTGGAACTTACTTGAGTGTTCTGGGATAGCAGTAAAATCAGCAAATTTTGGGAATGTGTATTGTCAGTACTGCCAGGACACCCTTAGGGAAAAATCACTGTCTGTTTTTATTATGTGATGACAGCACTTTTACTTTTACACAGACTCAGAAGTGGGTAGTTTTCACTGGCCTAGTGTCTGCAGAAAAGACTATTTTTACACAAATAGTATAATTCAGGTATAAGTATGCTCACACAATGGCTTTTATTTTATGATGACCTAGTGTCATTAGAATGAACAACTGCTATGATAAGGCTAAACCAGCCACAGTAAGGACATGGACAAGGATTGCATTGATTCTGAAGGGCCTAAGCAGTGACGACTGAAATGTATGTCCATTGCAACCCACCATATATGCTTCATTTAATTTTTTCCATTGGGTGTGATGTGTCGTTTGCGAAGGTTTTTGCTTCAATCTATGTTTGTTTCTCTTTTGTAACAAATGTAGCAAGATAGTAAAAAATCGCCCACAAAAAAATACATTGCTGGACACTTGTTTTTATCAATTACTGAGAAATCATGCAGTCTTGATGGATTACTGCAGAACAATGTTTGGTTACTGCTTGTTGCTTACTGTTCCTGTGTACATAAAAAACATTTGCATAAAACATAAATGTATAACATTCTTTCATATGAATGTGAATATGATTTTTTTATTTAAGCACAGTTCCACTTTAAATATTTTTTTTCTCCTCACCACAACTGAATCAGCCAAGATATTTTTGGTGTCTTCTTCTTTAGTTTTGTGAGGCTAAAGTAGCTAAGGGAAGTTTACAGTTAGCAGATGAGTACTGAGCAAATCATATGCCCAAGTCATCACACAGTCCTGAACTTTGTTGTGGTGTTAAGTTACCATTCATGCTAAAATACTAGTTGCAGCCATCATGAAGCTAGAATCTCTTTCTCTTTCCTCACCACATACTGTGATACAAGTGATTCGGACGATAATCTGTTTCTAAATTCAGGTGTATGATACACTTTACACATTTTAAAATTACACATTTTTATGATGTTACGAAGCTAAAATGTACAATTGGTGTTACGTAGCCGAAGAGTGTCTACTGAGTAACACTTCTGTTACCTAAACTACACTAAAAAAAAGAAAGAAAAAAAAGCTAATGCCAAATTAATTCTTTAAATGCTTACTTTGTCAGTATTATCACTAGCTGCAATGAGTAACGCTTGTATTGAACCTTAAGCTCACAGATCGTCATCCATGAAGCTCTACCTCGTATAGACAGATGGATTTCAAAGCGTCTCATATTAAAGCATTTTTGCCAAAGCATTGAAGTGATGCAGATTACACAATGCGTTTGGTCTTGTTTTAGATTCAATGTAAAACATGTCCAGGAGTGGGAAACCTAACTCCGCTCGGATTATGGCGCCTGTGTCTCTCTGTCTCTCACGGCTCTCTTCGGGGTAATTTGTTTAGTGTGTCTCTTCCGCAATTTCCTTCAGATGAATACGGCACCCTCTGGGCATGCCTAGTCAGCTCCACAAGGCTGGGGCAGTTTCACGCCTTGGCAGGGGAAGTGCGCAAGAGAGGATTGGATTATAGTCTAGGAGATTCATGATTGAGAGCAGAAGTGTACGTTCATTATGTATGAGTGTGCGTGTGTGCAAAGCATTTGCATGTGTAATTCCAGTAGCATGTTAAAAACCGAGACATGGCTGTAGGATAACTGTATTTCTTGCACACATTGCTTACAGTTGGTAAAGAGAAAAAGTTGTTTATCTTCTCGTCTGCCATGAAACATTTTGGGGTATTTTGTGGCGCAGCAAACACTCTGTCAGTGTAGCGTAAAAACTGATTTGTGTTGACAGCTGTTTGGGCTACTTTCAAGGATCCTCCTGCTTCTGATTAGCATTTGATGTTCTGAGAAGACGAGTAGACCATCAGTCCTCTGTCTGGCAATGTGGTGGTAGTTTTGGGGCAGTTGATAGAGGCTGTTGAGCTGGCTTAAAGATCAGCTTTTTGTACTTGAAAGCCCAAGGCCATGTGGTAGTCCACAAGAGAGAGAGAGTAACTTTGGAATTGATATTTCGTCTGCGAGAGAAAGTCACCTCAGCATGAGGGAGTTATATTTTGAGTTGAAAATAATGTGTGGTGTATTTTGTATTGTGTTCTTACTGTATAAGAGATATGAAAATCAGAAAGATACTGTATTTTGTAGCTATACACTATAATTGAAAGGCCGCTGCCTTTTACCGCCACTTTATGAACTGTAATTTAAAACAGTATTTAGATCTTTTATGTAGGTTTAATTTAATTGAATATTAATTCTGTCTCTTTCATTTTTGTAGAAAACGTATACCAGCATATTGTTAATAATGGGCGCTTGAAGAGTTTCTTTCTTTTGGTTTCCTTCTTTTGAACTATCCCGAGATTATGTTTTGGTTTCTTCGGCCTCTTCCCATAAGTAAGGCAATCTAAACATGGCGAACAAACGTTGTTTTGCCTAGTTGAAAATTAATCTGCAAATGTTGACATCCAAAAAATGCGAGCTCACTATCAGTGTACTGTAGCAACTGTAACAATGTATTAACAATTAACAGCGAAAGCATATGACTGATTTCAGAACCCTATATTTTATTTGCAATTTTTTAAGATTTTGATAGAATTGATGGCAAAAGACACATATATTATCGCATACATTTATAGTTTTAAACACAAGGTAATCTCACATTACAGTTTTGAGAAGACTGCCAATCATTTTCTAAAGAGCGAGAGCTACTGTCCTGAGAGAACTATTGTCCTGAGAGAACTATTGTCCTGAGAGAACTACTGCCCTAAGATTTGACAATGTTAAATGAGAACCCCAGTGTAGTTTGTGCATCTGTCTGGAACACAAAATTTTAAACAAAACATTAAAAAAAAAAAACCCAGTTGTTCAATAATTATTCATCTTTGCTCCATTAAAATACACTATATGGCCAAAAGCTTGTGGACACCTGACCATAACACTCATGTGCTTTTTAAATATTACATTCCAGATTTAGAAAGAATCAGAAACAGAAAGAGATTTATTGTCAACTGTGCTCACACACACAAGAAATTTGACCTGGTAAGTGAAGCTCCCAGTACATACACAAACATGACAGCAAAACACATAATAATAAAATAAAAAAAATGTGTAGAAGACACAATAAATCTTAAATTTAATTTAGTCCCCCTTTGCTGTTATAATGACCTCGTTTTTCTGGGAAGGCTTTCCACTAGATTTTGGAGCATGGCTGGGGGGATTTGTGCTCATTCGGCAACAAGAGCATTAGCGAGGTCAGGCTCTGATATCGGGCGATGAGGCCTGGGGTGCACTCATTGTTCCAATTTATCCCAAATGTGTTCAGAGGGATTGAGGTCAGGGTTCTGTGCAGACCACTCGAGTTTTTCCACTCCAATCTTGGCAACCCATGTCTTCATGGACCTTGCTTTGTGCACAGGGGTGTTGTCATGCTGGAAACGTTTGGACTAGGCCCCTTAGTTCCAGTGAAGGGAAATTGTAATACTACGGCACACAGAGACACCCTTTACAATTGTGTGTTTCCAACTTTGCAGCAACAGTTTGGGGAAGGAACACATATTGGTGTGATGCTCCGGTCTCATACCTTTGGCCATATAGTGTACAATGCGCTCAAAATATTTGTGTTCCTTCACTGGAGTTCTGTGTGCTGTGGCTTTCTAATGTTACAGACGATTAATTAATTCTTTCATTCTTTCAGTGTAATTCATGGGATATTTCTCATGAAGTCTGTTATGTACTCTTATGATCCTTATTTGCTCTCACTGTATCAGACTGGACCTACCTCCTGCGTCTTTTGCTCAGATAACTTTAGTACAAGAGATAATCCTGGTACAAGAGCCGAGTGTGCATGGGTCTAAAAGAGTTGATAGATGCACTCGAACTACAAGTGTGTAAGTGTCAATCAAATAATTTGCACCAGATTGGGATGGATATGTCAATGTTATGACACACTGATGATGACGGCTACCTCTGCATTCTCGGTTTCCTCCCACTTTACAGAAACATGCTGGTACATGGATTGTTGACTCTAAATTGCCCCTAGGTGTGTATGAGTGTATGAATATGTGTGTGTGTACATGGCTTCCTGTGATGGACTGGTGTCCCACCTGCCTTGTGCTTAGTGTTCCCAGGATAGGCTCCGGATTCATCACAACCCTGAACAAGATAAAGTGGCTACTGAAGATAAATGAATCAGTGAATCAGTGAATTAATGAATCAATAGAGATATAAGGTGAAAGTTCTATTTATAGGACACTTGTCTATACTGTGAGCACTTCAGAGCTGTTTTGTTTGGCCTGAAGTTGGAAACTACTATGGAAATCAGAGCACTTTACTGAAAGCACACTTCTACTAATCTATTAATCAACAGTAAATATAAATAAATGCAATGACAATACAGTTCTTTCCAAACACAGCAGAAGTCTCACCAATAATATTTCAAAACACATTAGGAGAAAAAGCAGGGGTGATGATTCTGTCTATCCAGGATTTTTTGTGTGTGTGTGTGTGTGTGTGTGTGTGTAAAAGGGGAAAAAAACAATTTTCTTTTGGGAATCATAGCTGTCTGGCGCCAGTATACCCCCACTATAGTAAACAGTGCTAAATAATTTGGTTGTGAGGAGCCTTGGATAGGAGCGAGAGCAACTCATAGCAGCTCAGAGCACTTGAGCACGAAGCCTTGATTCGCACTCATGCTCCGATGGCAACCGCTTGCTGGAAACAGGTCCCATTCCAACCTCCCCCCACACCAACACACACACACACCCGCACCACCCGCTGTGCCCTTCCAGCCAGGTCCCACTTAAATCTCCCCAGGACTGTTCCAGAGCATGTCAGTACTGTCAGGCTGTGTACCAGATCTGTTTGCAAAGGACACAAAAACAAAAACACCAGTATTTGGTTACAGCCAAAGAGGTCATATATCATGCTTTCCAGTCAGTTTTAGACATCCCTTTGGCTTCTGCAGCCTTTGCCTAGCCCATGGCATGGTCTGCCATTTAAAATCCCACAGTTCCTTCTTTATCCGAGAAATTCTCTTACCCACAACATAAACTTGGAAAGTAACATGAGCTTGTATAGGATGACTAGGGTCATTAGATTAGAATTTTTGGGGGGGATTTGGACATTGGCGTGTTACTGTGGTTTAGGTGGGATGGTCTTGGTTGGGCATGTGGTGTGTATATGTGTGTGAGAGTGTATACACTACATAAGCTACTCTTTGTTTTATTGGCCCACCTGTTTGACAGCTTGAATAGGACCTTTACAGAAAGAGAGCATGATAAGGAAAGTGGCTGAAATTGCTATTTTTGGGAATCCATATACACACTCCATTAAAAAGGACATGAATTAACAGTGCTAAAAAAAAAAAGCAGAGCTATCTAGATTAGCTTCAACATGTTGTACAGCACTGTTGTACTTGGCCTCTACACAGTCAGCAATGTGCTAAATGGATCTTAACATAAATACAGATTTATGAGCAAGGCGTTAAAACATTTAAACAAACATCTGTTAAGTGTTCGTGGTGTTAATAATGGTTGGAGGGGTGTGTGTGTGTGTGTGAAGTTTCAGGCCTCAGAGAAAGGTCAGGGATAAGAGAATATCTTGAGAATATTTCCATCTCTAAGCTTCTGCATGTCCTAATTTAAACAAGCACTTCCACTTTCCATCCGCTGCCTTGCGTCAACACTGGTTTTCATCTGGCAGTCGTACTTTTTTCAGTCTGGACCAACTATGAGGAGAGTATGGCTATACATTGTATAACCACAACCTGTAGAGCTGACAACATTGTCATGAGATCCCCTTTTTATAGATTTTATCTGTAAAAACTCTTTATTTTCTCTTCCTGGTCCTGTCTCCGCCCCTTGCTATGTCATGTTCGTATCATTCTCATTATATCCAGCTGTATCCTAAATAGTTTTTTATTTATACGCTATGTTTCTCTGTCTTGTTGCAAAGTTTCATTCCTTGTACCTGTGTTTCCCCGAGCCTTGTTCCCAACATTTCGTTTTTCAATTTCCTAGCTCCATAACTCTAGTCTTACTTCCTGGTTTTGACCATCAGGTCTGTTTCTCCCGTTCTGATTACGGATTGTCCTATGTGATGTTGCCAGCCTGTTTTGTGACCACTGCTTTGGAATTTTACAATGATTACTTGTTTGTAATAAACACGTTCACTTTCAGCACTTGCATCATGCTGTTTTTACATGCATGTTACAAATATAGTTCTGTTTTTTGTTTTGTTTTTTGGTGGCAGTCTACAGTCTTTTTTGGTCTACAGTGTCCAACCCCCTAACAGCCTTAAACTTGACCACATTTTGTGGAAAATCTGGAACTGAAAAGAATTCATTGGGATTATATGTCATGAATGTACACAAATCAGCCGATGATATTGAAGTGGGCGAAAATCGATCGAGTTTGCAAAATTATTTACAAATATAAAACATAAAATTTTTGTTTGCATAAGTATTCACCAAATTGTCATGAACAATTTGGACAATTAAAGTGTCAGATACATCTGTTCCTGGAACGCTCCAAAGTTTATCCCGACGACCAAGGAGCTAACAAAACAGCTCTGGGATGAATTTCTAGAAAACGTATTAATCAGGGATAAGCTATATAAAAATATCCTAAATTTTGAACGTCATTAAATACATTATTACAAATGGAAAGAATATGGCACAGCCGCAGCTCTGCCTTGACTATATTGCAGACTATAGTTTTATGGACTTTTTCGTGTAGATTTATGACATATAATCCTAATTAAGTCCATTTCCATTCCGTTTCAGGTTGTAATGATACGAAATGTTGAAAAGTACAATATGTATGCAATACACTGTATACGTGCATTTTCAACTACCACTTTATTCTGTATCTACCAATACAGATTCATATTTTACTGTCTTCACTTTCTTTCATCTGAAATTGATTCACCATATTCAGTCATAGCGATCTGCATCTTTTCTGTTTTCCGTTATTCTCTCTACTCATAAAAGGAGCACGCGACAGTGACAGTACCAATGTTTCTATGAGGCGTATTCACTGATTGTGTGTATCATGATTCTAGAGAAAGTTTCCTCTTGTGACCAAGAGAGGCAGAGTGCACTCGAAGAGGTTCGGCTGAAACCAAGAGAGGACATCTTTGTCCCAGACTGTGGACCGCTAGGCCTGTACAAGCCTGTGCAGTGCCATCAGTCCACTGGCTACTGCTGGTGTGTGCAGGTGGACACAGGACGACCCATACCCGGAACCTCGGCCAGGTGAATACAGGACATAAAGCTTAAGCAACTGCATTTAAACAACAGTGCGTTTTTATTAAGCAAGCACTTGTCTTTTTATGCACTGTTTTGTGTTTATTAAAATTACCAAGAAGTGCATTTTATTTAGAATGAAATAGCATAATGAGTTAATGAGAATTTTTTTATTCTGTACATGAGGAGTCTGAGTAAAGCAGAGGTGTGTCTCAGTTTCATGTTTGTTCTGACTTTGAACATATTATGAAATGCATAAATATGACATTATATTAAATATGAGCTAATATTAAATACATACATATGACATTATTAATGAATTCATAGTATAATCACTTTAAAGATCGTGAAAAGTTTTTTTCAGACAGAGGATATCGGAGCATAGCAATTTTGAATGCATAAAATCATAACTTAACGTAAAGTGAGCTTTAAGTGTAGATGGGTGCTTGGTCAGCTTATCCTTCCATCCAGTGACATGTTTTCTTTATAGGGGAGCACATCATAACCATATACATAACCAAAATATTTTATTTTATTAATAGTGATTAGTGAAATAGTGAATTAAAATCATGATAAAATAGCATTATACTACACATGCAGTTTCATGACCTCTGCGCTTTCACTCCTCATTTTGCATTCCCTAAATAAATTTTTTTTGGCCTTAAAAGGAAATGCTTATGTTAAAGGCATTGGTCTAGATACTTCTGAAAACCCCCATCTCAGACACCCCTACTCAAGAAAACTCTGGCAACCTCAGAGGCTCGACCTACAAACTGGTCATTTTAATCATCGACATGCGCCACATGGAAAATGATCTTAAGCAGCTGTGTAATCCGAGTCTGAATATGTGTAACTTTCTTCAGGTAAATATTGATGTAATTTAAGCCACCAATTCTGAATGTGGCCCATACTGTCTCCTGGCAAAAAAGCACAAATTGCTCTTGTATTGTTCTCGTGCTTCTTTTCCCTGTAAATCTAATGGTTTGAATGACTGCTTTTATTTAAATCTTTCAGCTTGCAGTTTTAGTTTGCCGTTTCATTTTGAGTTCAGGCACTTTCTGCCCTCATTCTTTTGTTCAGAGTTTGTAACTGCCGGATGGATCTTCTGCACGTTAGCTCTCTCATTACCCAAAATGTGAGACAAAGTGCACTCTCATGCTTAAAACACTCGTTTTTGGATCACTGAGCATTTCTGGAAGTACAAAACCAATCCTACTAGGAACAGCCAACGAAATGAAATACACATGCTCCAGCAACTCCTTTTTTTGTTCAAAGTTTGAATAAAATGACCAGCAGCAAGGTCCACAAAAAACACATTCATTCATTTTTTTTTTTTAAAGAATTCTTACTTCTAAATCTTCACTTCATCTAAATCGTCACTATTAATGACAATATAAAACTAAAGCAAAGCATGTTGTGCAAAACAACTCGCAACTGCTTTTTTTCTAAACTTCCCAAGCAAAGAGGTTAGTCACTGGGATTATGATTTGGTTTAAAATGTCCTTGACTCACTACTTTATCTGGTGAAACAATAGATGTTTTCCTCTAAATTTACAGGTTTATATTCTTGTCTTGGCTCGCGTGGCTTTTTCCACTCCCCAGATTTCCCGGATTTTACCGACATTGTGTCTCAATTAGTTCAAAAATCTGTCTCCTTCTCTTTCTCTCTCACTGTCTGCTTTCTCTTAGATATAAAAAGCCAGAGTGTGCAGTTCCTTCCCCAGTGTCTGATGTGGATGATCCGTTCAGAGACAGAGATCTAAACGGTGAGGAAAGAACGAAACATATTCCCTTAGACTGTAAACCCTGTAAGCCCACTGTG
Organism: Pangasius djambal; assembly: GCA_022985145.1. Lineage (NCBI taxonomy): Eukaryota > Metazoa > Chordata > Actinopteri > Siluriformes > Pangasiidae > Pangasius > Pangasius djambal. The sequence continues at coordinate 5,903,997 of CM040984.1, read as the reverse complement.
TAAAACAGAGACAATATTCTTGCTTCATAGCTGTGAACTTGTAAGTACTCAGTGTCTGTTTGCGCTCACTAACATCATTTGGGAAACAGTTATAAGTCCCATGTGTTGCCACCTCAAGGTGGTCCTTCTTTTAAGTGGGAAGCTTTCACAAGGTTCCCGGGCCCTTTCACTGGTTCCTGTTCCTTTACTTTGGTTGATCTACTTTCTCCCCTTCATTTAAAGTTTCATTATAACTGCTCTTTAATTCCCCATCTGGTATATTTACAGAGTAAAACATGGCTCCTGACTGTGCAGCAGATGTGTGCCGTGGTTTATGGCTGGTTGGAGGGGTGGAGAGGGGCTGCATTAAGAGGCGGAGGGGGGGGACGGCTAGGGTGTTGTTGCCCCGCAGGGTTGAGCGAAATAATTTTTATGTACTCTAGCTATGTGACCTGTCACTCTTCAGAAAAACTTCACATCCTTATTCATAAAAATATGACTTTTCTACCTAAAGAAGTGAAGAAAATAGCAACAACTAATTAACTTCTCGACCTTCCTGCAGCACTTGCTGTTAAATAACACTAACACGGAAGTAAATCAAATATCTTGCATCCATTGAGAACAAGAGTTTGAAATGGTTCAATCCAGTTCCTTATTCAGTATGCTCTAATTTAACACCCACCTGGAGGTGCCGAGGCAGTGAAGCGGTGCGTCACGACTCTTGTCCTTGCCGCAATCACACTAATTGGATTCACCTGCATGCAACCGGACCCCAAACTCCCACACACTGCCCCAGAGGTCAAACAAGAGGAACAGGAGGAATGGTGCGTGAGGAGGTCAGAGGGAGTGTGAGAGAATGAGAAAGAGGCGGAGACCGGGGTGAAAATGTAAAACTAGATTCGTTTATTATGTTCTCCTGTTTGAAGTCACTCTTTAAGAGACACAATTAGGGTGGAAACACTTGCTGTTAAGGCTCGACATCTGGACCAATTAAGCGGTACTAGTCGAAGTGTTGGGCAATGCGCAGTAAAGGTAAACTGGGTGCTGGATGAACATTATGTCACCTTCCATTTCTCTCATTTTCTAATTTTTAAGCACTTTTGTAAGATGTATTTTTTGACTATAAGCCAAATTAATGAGCAAAAGCATTCTTCTTATTGTCATTGTGTGAGCTTATGATCATGTATATATCCTTTATTCAAATTTGATAGGCTGTCCAGATGGAAAGAAAGTAGAATTTATAACCAGCTTGTTGGATGCCCTAACGACAGACATGGTAAACACCATTAACTCACCAACTCCCTCTGGTGGTGGGAGGTAAGAAGCTTTTTATTTGAAAATCTGAAAATTGAAAATAAATGAATGCTACACTCTAAAAAAAAAAAAAAGAAAGAAAAGAAAAGAAAGGTTAGTTCATATGGTGGAACTTTTAAAGAAAAATATTTAGAACCTCACAAAAGGGGGCAGGAAAATCTCAGAATCCCAAGAACCCCTAAAGGATAAATCCACCCTGAAAGACTTGCATATTAATCTTTAGAATTAACATGTTTCTTCAGTGGTGTCCAAGATTTATTTTTTTGGTTAAATGTTTTAAACTTTCTGTTTTTAATTTAAACTTCTTACATATACACACTGGTCTGTTTTTCACTTTTGTTAATGGCTTCCTACAATACCCATAATTCTGTTTACTTCCTGCTGATGCCAGTTGGAATCAGCCGTTGCTTCCGCTCTACCTAAAGAGAGCGATGCAGCAGCACTTTATTGTTTTAGTCTGTCCAGCCCCTTCACCCTGCCATCTATGCACTTTCCTCAAGCAGATCTTCCAAAGCTTCAAATTTCTTTTTAAAACCATCCTCAACCGTATCGTGCTTGTCACCAGAACAGCTAAACAATATAAACAAATTTAATTAGTTTCAGCGTGGAGATTTCCTTTAAGTATCAAAAGAACTCTTGAGGAACGAGTCCTCTAAGAGTGTCGAACCATATTCATTTTATTTCAGCACACAATCTAATCTTATACACAATACAAAACCATGTTGATTTTTCCAAACATGAGCCGGTGTTTTGTAGAAAATAGTATTGGACGTGATTTCTGAGTGGTTTATGTCAGACAGCTGAAATGAGTTTCAGGTATATGCATTGAATGGCTGTCTCTTACCAAGCACCAATCTTCTGCAGATTTTCAGAGCCTGACCCGAGCCACACTCTGGAGGAGCGTGTGGTGCAATGGTACTTCTTTCAGCTGGACAACAACGGCAGCCATGACATCAGCAAAAAGGAGATGAAGCCCTTCAAACGTTATGTGAAAAAGAAAGCCAAGCCCAAGAAATGTGCTCGCAAGTTCACCGATTACTGTGACCTGAACAAGGACAAGGCCATTTCTCTGCAGGAGCTGAAAGGATGCCTTGGGGTCAATAAAGAAGGTGAACATTATGAATCCTTGGACAGAAATAAGGATAGGCAATTAATCATATTGTGACACTTGAATACTTTTTCATGGTACACAGTATGTCACATTATTTATGCCTGTTTGTTAGGATTTGCTAACAAGCCGACACACAAAACAATGGGCCCATTTGATGTGGAAAACTGTGCTGGCTATAACAAAAAATAACAGTTTTATATTAAAGCTTGAATTCTAATGTTATTGTTTTTTTTAAGTAATAGTTAATTCATGACTAATAGACTAATACTAATATGAAAAAGTGAGCTATGTAACAAAGAAAAAAGACTCTTTAGAGCTGTCATAATATAAGAGATAGAGGTGTTAGAGGAATAAATCACTTTTCCTATAACAGGGCATGCTGTTATAAGAAAATAATCAACTTAACCTCACATCACACCACCTCATGGTTGATTATTTTCCTATAGCAGCACACCTCATTGTATTTTATTCGCTACGTAATGCAGATGTTCATTACTTAGCAAAATTCACACTTTATAATATTAATTATTGTGTTAACTAATGCCATAAATAATGTTAGTTACATTACATTACTGTGAAACAGAAATGATGAAACTAACAAGGAGAGACAAATGGAATAAGAAAGCGTTCCAAGGTTTCCTGGAAGCTCAGGAACTACAGGACATTAAATGTAGACACACTGGCAATTTTCATCATGCTGCTGGAAATGGATACTTATGGAAAAAGACAGCTAGTCTTGCGAAATATTCCTTGAGTTCTTAAGGTTTATAAAACATGTGCGAATTATGTCTCTCGTTCTCTCTCTCTCTCTCTCTCTCTCTCTCTCTCTTTTGCAGGTACTACAACAAGCAGCAGCAGTCAGGGGACAAGGCAAGGAACTAATTTGTTCAGTAAGGCCCCACTAATAGCTTTCACTAACATGTGCTTGAGTGGCTGCAGATGGCTCCAAATATAATCCATTAACATTCTAAATCACTAACACAGAACAGAATTAAAAATGTTAGTGAAGGATGTAGTGTTGCTGCCAATCCAGTGTAGTGTGTGTGTGTGTGTGTGTGTGTGTGTGTGTGTGTGTGTGTGTTGGCATAGCTAGAAATAGCCATTACTTTCATATTCCAGTATATATGTGTCATAGAGAAGATGCTGCATATTTAGATTACAGTTTTAATACTTCATGCTGAAGAAACATAACGTCCGTAAACACAGAGTGACATGACAGTCAGCCATTCAGTTCACCTCAATGGCCCTGTCTGTGTGGAGCAATGAGGTAGTGGAATTACAGGAGACAGAGTTATCATGTCTGACTGGGAATAATTAGTCCTTGCCCTTAGCTGACCTGACCATTTAGACCTGTCAGAGGAGGATGCACCTGTTTCTCCATTCCCTCCCTCAGAGTGAGGTTCAATCCAACTTTTAACTTTACATGTCTTAGCTGTCCTACCCCATTAATCAAAAATCACTGGCCATGGTATGAAATGTTCCATAATTTGTGTTGGATTAAAACACATCTATGTTTGGAAAGCGCTCCCTTTTTTCTTCTGCTTTACAGATATGAAATGACAGTCTGTCTGGAGTGAATGTAATGTTTCCAATGTTATAAATCCCAAATTATGAGGATATGGTTTCTAAAATAAGCACTAGCAATCAGGACTGTGGTTTCTGCTAAGTCAGATGTCTGTCTTTCTTTTCTTTCTTTCTTTCTTTCTTTTCTTTTAGAATATACTGTACATACATGGAGGGGGCATGGTGGCTTAGTGGTTAGCACTATTGCCACCATGCCTTGGGGGTTTCCTCCGGGTACCCCAGTTTCCAAAATTGTCCATATGTGTGAAAGCGTGTGCCCCTGGGATAAGCTCCAGGCTACCCTGCGACCCTGCGTAGGATACGCGGTACAGAAAATGGATGGATGGATGTAGGGAAATAATGAAATAGCAGTACACGTCTGGATTGCATGTAGGAAAATGTGGTGCTGAAATGGATGCTCAAGACATCATCATCCTTCAGCACACTGTGAGGAGACGGGATTGTTCAGAGTGCAGGCTTTCCAATATTTATTAGCAGCTGGATTGCTTGTCTGTGATTTTTATTCACCCTACAGGAAGGATTTGTCTTATGTCACCTGTTATTTTTAAAAAAAATTACATTAATTTTATTTTATTTCTGCGGACTGGCGATAAACATTTCATATTTCAAACTGCCCAGAATAATTTATGTTACGAGCTACTGTGTTCTTTTCACAACCTTCCCTCTTTCCCCGTGAGTCTGTTTTTCTCAGCCTGCGTCTCTATCATAGTTCGGTGGTTACTATGTGATGACAGGTCATCAGCCCACTGCACTCGCTTCTCCTCTGTCTGGTGGGATCGTCTCGTTATTAGCAGCGTTGTGTCTGTTTACCCTGGCTTGTAGGCTGTTTTGGGCCCAGCAAGGCCTGAGCTCATGTGTTTACCCTGGCTCTACCTGCTTTGCACTGAAAAACAGTGGCTGAGGAGGGGCATAACGTCAGGCACGGCAGCGCATGGCTAGAGTTGCCAGGATAAATATCAGGTTCATATGGACAGTCAAGGGGGGTTTCTTTTGCCTCCTGTCCACTGGTTTGCTTTAGATCCCTGTAGACATGCATGCCTTCCCCAGCACACACTTGGGGATTGATAAATTGGTGCAAATATGTTCTAAAAGACAGTTTTATGTCAGTTCACTGGAACAAACGGAATTGAAAATTGATGAGTATACTCAAGGTTTGGGAGGCACTGCTGCCAAAATATCTAAGACACAATGAGAGTGAGTGCCCATTTTCCTGAATCTGGCAGCAGCTGAAGCTGAAAGTGACGTTTTAACTTTTTCTGTTTCTGAGCACTGTAAGAATGTTGGCTTAAAGCAATATGCTGTATCTGTAGCAACACCACCATTCCCACAGCGAATAGCTGACTTTACACCTTAAAATCTCTCACTCAATTTATTATGCTGTAAGGATTTCAGAGGCTCCTGCTTTGATTTGTGAAATGAATAGATGTATGTTTTCTTGGCTCCGTTTTCTTACAGTGTCAGATCGAACAGATGGGGCTTCAATTAAAATAGGCATGTTTTATAATTGTCTACAGATTTTAAGAATAAAAACATATAACCTTCAACCTCAAGATTAAGAAGACTTTTAAGACATTGGCTAATCAAAGTTTGTAAGTACAATAAAGTTATGCCAAAGGGCCGTATTCAGAGTAGTGAGTAGCCACAGACTTGCACGCTACTCAGACATTTGTGATGTGGGTACTGACAGTTTTACATAACCACAATACATATATCATGCTGAAATTCACATTTTGGACATTGTAAATACACTCGACAAAAAAAAAACCTATGAGGTGCCAATGGCAGGCAATGTACATACATAAATATGTCACTATTAATGTATTAATAACATTGTGCCTTGTAAAATCCACAGAAAGCTTTTTTTAAGACAGCATCCTAATTGGAAACATTGCTTATTATAAATAATAAGCAATTATTGTGAATAAATGACAAACTGAGTGAGCTGTAACCATATCTCAGTCAGCTTATACTTTAAACCTTGGGCGTGTTTGCAGGAGAGAGCATCAAACTAACAAAAAAATATTGGCATTAATTAAATTGACAAATCAAAATTGCAAATTAAAAACATGAGTTTAAATAGCTTCGTAGTATGATTTCATGACCTCAAGCTCATGGCCACATTAACATGTGTGCATAATTAACTGGGTTTTTTTTGTGATATAAAAGGAGAAGAAAATGTAGCCAAACTCCAAACAGTAGATGCAGGACCTACTGGATCAAGTGCTATTTTATAAGCTGACGAAGAATGAATCTGGAAGCCATATTGTTAAACCAAATGTGATAACTAGGACTAATTCATGTAGCAATATACTGACAATATACTAGACTCATAGTAGATGTTTATTTAAATGCTTGCCATCTTCTGATTTTATATATCATAATAGAAGTCTTTATTTTTATTTATTTATAAAATTGCCCCTTGCTTCTAGATTACATTGTATTATAGAAAGAAAACCAAAAAAAAATTATATGCTTTTTGAGTTGTAGTTTTTTTTTTTTTTTGGCTTAAAGCCATGTGCTTGTCTTTAAAATCAACCTAAGCACCTGTGTAAGCTGACTCTGAATACAAGAAACTTTCCCCCATATAAATATTCACATACCTTTTGAACTTAAGTCACTGATTTGGCCTGTAGTTTCTTTGTTTTTTGTTTTTTAAATATCTGGGTTTTTCATGTGTCTTTCTAGCAAACTTTACGACGATTTCAACAGTGTTTCACATCATCATCTCTATCAAACACCACATTCCTCCTCTATCACAGAGGAAAGCCAGAGCACTAAACGCACTAATTGTTACCCTGCAGAGGGACAGTTTAACTTTTATGTCCTTACTGAAAATTAGGAGGCCTGTTAAACCAGGGTGGCCGATTCTTCCCGGCCATTTGTTTTGGGAGTTACTCTTCCCTCTTTCTCCCTCTGAAACCCACCTGTCCTGCACATTTCAATACACATTCTTCTGCCTCATTGTTAGTGTTGTTTGATGTTGCCTGGCATTGACATTGTGCTCCTGCTTTGGAAAATTTGTCTAACACATACTTTCTAACAGGTTTCTTAGAGGGTGATCACAAGTAAAGACGTTAGTGACTTTCAGATGCTGTAACATCAGCACAGTTAGTCATACCAAAACCAGAAGGCAAATGTGCTCTCGATACTTAGGTTCATTGGCTAGAACGTGTGTGGCTAGCATTGCCAGGATAAACATTAGGTTCATTTGGACAGCCAAGGGGGGCTTATGTTGAATATTCCACTTGAAATTGCTAGTAGATCTGAAGTGCTTCTTGTACCTTGATAACCATCTGTTATCAGTGCTGCATTCTCCAGAGATATTGGCACACATTTTAGCAAATTTTGCCAGTTTATTGGTTACTAGATTGGTTACTAGAGAAAAACCTTTGATATGGTCAAATTATAGCAGTTTAAATTCTCTTTACCCAAAAAGTGAAAAGGGAGAAATTTGCACTTAAAGATTTCATGTTAAGGTCTATCAGATATATAAGACATTGAGTATATGAATAATTCCAATTCAGAAATGTATTTACTCATTTATTTGATTTAGAAATACGTTACAGCATAACCATCTGGCACATGCTGTATATTCTTGCTGATATTTATCCTATTGGAATTCTTGTATATTTAAAGACCTTAGAATTATAAGATACTGTGGCATAAAGTTTGGACTCTCAATAATGTGTAAGCAGACACAACTTCAGAACTTTTTAATAGTTTAGGGCAACATTTTGGTTGTTAATGACCTCACCTGATTGAAACCGTAGGTCTCTTTATTGAAGGAATATTGCAGGATGTCAAATAGATCTAGTCCAAAATTCTTAGGAAATGAGTTTCTCAAGAAAGTTACAAGACCTTACTCTACAGCTTAACCTGTTACGTAACCTTAACAATTCTATCTTTTCATACAATTGGCTGATGTGAGATCATGTTGGGGATACCAGACCCTTAAGCCACAGTGTCAGCCTGAGTGTCAGTGATTCAGTCACCTGCGTGTAGTCATTTTGCACTGGGCTGTAGCGTGCATGGCTCTAATCACAGATCAGCACTCAGGTGAGGCTGTTCGAAGGCAGAGCGGATCTTGTTTCTCCGCTTTATCAGATGATCATGTCCGGGGAGCAGCTTTGTGTCCTTAATGGCGCAGTCATTTCACCACTTTCCCCTGCTGAATGAGAAGAGGCCAAAGTGGACTGCTTCTCTGGAGCCTCTTAATTGCCATAGGGGACTGGAGCTATAGAAGAGACTGAGTGCGCAGACACTCAGATCTTACAAGGTCCTCAGAACTAGTGGACAAATGAGAACTCTCAAATTCTCTCCAAAAAGCTCCTAAAGGCCATCACACTAAATAATGGACATAAAAGTCAAGTTATCTTGTGAGCGCTCAAATATATAGTTGTGCTTGATAGTGCTGTCTGTTGTGATACACGTACAAAGCATCTACTTTTCAGCTAAGATAGTGTAAGCAGTAAATCTGGCTGGTGTAATAAAACACAAACATACCCGTATTTGACTTGGAGCACACCTGCGTCACCCCACTCCCCCTCAGAAACCCGCTGTTAACCTTTCATTCTTCTACACACACACACACACACACACACTCATACAGCCATGTGATCAGCTCTCCAGGGCCAGAAACCCCTCTACTACGCATGCCCTTCCCCCACGGGCTATGAAGCTCAACTGGAACTCTCCCACTCCTGTCTTCAGACGCCACCTGTAAGCAATCTGGGCTCCCTACCCCAGTCAAGCCCTCTATTTCCTCAACAATACAGCTTTACTGTGATTAATGGGCCCAAAAGGAGTGCCATACCCCATGCTGCTGACTCGGACAATCCCCCTAGTAATAATAGATTGATTTTGTCGTATGTCACATTCTGCAGTATATCATGAAATAAAGGGAATATGAATACAATAATTAGGATTCTAATATGTAATACTTGCACAATTCAGTTTGTAGGAACCATTACAAATATTATAGTTATGGTGAGTCATAGTGTTAAAATTTGTACCTTATCTTACAACTTCATCTCTGTAAAATCAAATTATTTGCATGAAATCAAACAAAATCAAACCATTCTTTCATTTAAATTAATATGAATTCATGCAACGGTTTGTTTTCTTGTCAGTCGTGAAACACTAATGCAAGTTATTAACTTATATTTCAAGTGGTCAAGTTAAGTCAAGTGGGTTTTTAATTGTCATTCGTCTATATAGCTTGCTGGAGTGAAATGTCATTTCTTCCGGACCACGGAGCAACACAGAACAGTACGCAAGACAACATGAAGTGCAAATCCACAACAGTGTGAGACGAGTGCAGGAAAAGAAATACAACAGATACACAGGACATTACATTTCTCAGGACAATTTATTTCTCAAACAAAACTATTTCCAAAAATATTCAATAACAAAACAAATAGAAATAACAGTAAAGACTATGCTATGAGGATATACAGTATGCTAAAATTAACAAACCATAAACATCAGCAGTAATACACCATAAATAATGTTAACAACATTAACAAATAATGACACCTTCAATAACTAATAGATAATTTTGCAGAAATTATTGAGTCTGAGTTGTGACCTGAGTTCTGTCCACTAGCGATATTTAGTAAGGAAGTAATAAAACACTCCGGGGTTTGCTGTTGCGGGAAAATAATCGACGACGTGGTGGTGTGATGTGGGCCGACGTGAAGCTTAGTTACTGTTACCACACCAAAATGTTTTATTCCTCTTATAACACAGCAATTTGCCAACACTAACAATTATTTTATATATTAAAGAACAGCATATGGTACTTTTATCCATTGATAGTTACAACTAACAAGTTCTATGGTGTAGTTTTATAAGTGTTAACTTATGCAGGAAAAGAAGTTAGTTTTAGAGAACCTTAGTGTGTTCCCTAGAAAATTCAGATAATTGTATGTGAATAGGATCTTCAGATACAGTCACAAAGAATTCCCCTAACCTCATGCATTTTTTTTTTTTTTTTTACATTATGATATATTCTGACGGCAGACTCAAAGTATAGTAAAGACGTCAGCACTGCATATACTATGACAGTGTTTTAAACAGCGGCTCCAAGGGGTCAGCAGACGGGTCAGAGGACAGAGAAATAGTGAGTGAGAGAGAAAGAGGGATGAGTATAGGAAGGTAGAGGCTGAGAAAGAATTACGGTGTGATCTCACAGAAGAGAGATCTGTTTCCCACATGACTTCCGAAAGGGAGAGAACACTATCTCATCCTCCCATGCTCAGTCACACTCACATACCCACACACACACACGCACGCACACACACATGCACACTACATTATATATATATATATATATATATATATATATATATATATATATATATATATACATACATGTCATACATTCCTTGTGAATCCTGTGCATCTTGGGAGCTGCCATCAGTCATCTCATCCTATATGTGTGGAAGAGCTGGGATTGAAGTCCTTCTGCAGTGTACTTCTCATCACATCAACCTCTCCCTATTTGTCATCTCCAGACAAGATGCATGTGTGTGTGTGTGTGTGTGTGTGTGTGTGTGCTCTTGCATGGGCGAAGGCAGGATCGGTGATGCCGCTGTCTTGTCATGCGATGTGCACTGAAGTGAACGCACCACTGACTCCCATTTCTTATCCTGTCTGTTCCCAGTAGGCCTTCTAGTGTGAGGACAGAAGCTTCCAGAAGATGAGCCAAGAATAGAGAGAAGACAGGCTGACGACTTGAACAGAAAGAGAGAAAAAAGAAGAGGTTCCTAGAGAAAAAAAAAAAAGCTGAAACGATAACGTTGGAGCCAAAATATTTGCACTTTCTTCTCCCATCGGTAGACATTTGCTCTGTCTCTGATTTTGTTGTAAACATTTTATGACTTTATGACATCTGATGTAAGTGGACAAAGCTTTGTATAAGAAAATGGCACTCGTACACGTGGCTGACTACCTGCTTCAACCCACACAACACGTTATAAGTGTATTATCATGTGTGTTCAAGAATACTAAACACACAGCAAGGTCTAGTCAGTATTATACACCACAGCAGATTTTAATCACAAATCTTCCATGTAGTCTTCTGAAATAGTGGTCATAGTTGCACATAACCAGTTTGTTTTTATGAGATCACTTATTTTATTTTTTACATTATATGTACAGCATTTGGACTAAGCATGAACAGAGAAACGGTTTGCCAGCACAACATGGTTTACACCTTCGGAATACTTAATCATAAGCATTACACACACGTTATTTCAGTAGCTGCAGGTTTAATCATGTATATCACATGTCTTGGTGAGATTTTCCTAAAGTAGATAAAAAGATAAAGTGACATAACAGATGAACGATCATTTTGTTTAATGACTTTATTAGTAACCACTTTATTAGGAACACCTGTATACCTGCTTATTCATGCAATTATCCAATCAGCAAATCATGTTTAAAAAACAGGCTTAACAAGGCAATAATAATAATAATAATAATAATAATAATAAAAATAATAAATTCCACATAACTTGTTCTCTTCCACAGAAAACTTATGACCAACACATTCTTCATCTTCATAATAACTTTGTAAAAAGTTTTCATAACACATGTATAAGATTCGAAGATTCTGTAATAATCCATTGTAATATATGAACAATTTGTCAGTATTGCAACGCACTGTAGAAAGTAAACAGCCTTTTTTGACATGAGCACATAACAATATGCTAATTTGCCTGTTAAAATCTTTTATAGAACATCTCGTGGCAGAAACTGATGCAAATGCTTTTTAAAAAAAAAAAACAAATATCACCCTGTTCACACTGCTAGTTTGGTGTAATAAAATGTCTGCTTTATGATAAACTCACATGACTTACAGTGAACACAGCACAAGCGAGTTTCTGCCGGATGATTCCTTCACACACTGCAGTATGGTCACGTTGTATAATGAATTTATTTATAGAAATTCATATAATATATTGGCAGCATGTGAGAATATATAACGTGAGGTCTATACCGGCTTTAGCTGTCATTATTTACGAGCCTGCAAGATCACATGCTTTACTGTTTTACTCTGACAGCTTCAAGTGAACACGCATTGCAGGATGTAAACCATATCAACTAAATTATTAAAGATTTGCAAAGAATCTATCTTTCTGTGTTTACTGAACGCGTTTAAAAAGCTGGTGTGGATTTAAACACTGCCTAAAATGGAAGTACAACTTTTCCATCAGATACTCTTGATACAGTCGCCTAAAACCTGTGCTCTCAGGACTTCTTATTTGACCAATCATTCTCGTTCACAGCACATTTCAACACAAAATGTATGCCTGTGTCTTATATAACATTATGCATTTGTCACATGTGCCACGTATCAATGGTAACATTATTCTTTAAATTCTTATAGGCATGAATTGATGCTTATAGAAGTGTTATGAAGTCCTTATGTAGACCCTTTAAATAAAGAATTAGAAAAGTAAAAAGAGGAAGAATGTAAGAAAATATCCCAGAGGTATACAGAACACCATGTGATGTGATCTTTCTGATAGTGTGGAAAGATAGTGTGTTTGTATGTGTTTGTGTGTGTGTGTGTGTGTGTGTGTGTGTGTGTGTGTGTGTGTGTGTGGAGATGTCCTTGGATGTGATTGCTTCGGCTTATGAAGGAAGAAATGAACCAGTGAAGTTGTAAATATGTATCATATGTGCTTTTTGTTCTTTTCAGTTTTTCAGCATCAGTCATGCAGCGGCCTTTCTAAACACAATTTTTGCCATCATTTAGAACCTCTTTTGAATAAATTGTGTAATTAAAGTGTTTTTCCCTCAGCATGAGTTTGTTTGAAAGTTTGTTCATTCCATTTAAATGCCTGTGTGTGAAAATACACATTTCTAATGTAATTTGTCACTTGTCTGTTTATTTGAGCTTTTTGAAGTACATGTTCATTAGTCATCTTTACTCCGTTGCTTGATGTGCAGAGAGACTTTTCTCATTTATGAGAAACAGCACTGTGAATCTAAATTAGGACAATCTCAAGTATTCAAACTGAGATTACTAAACTAGTCCTATTATCTAAATGAGGCTTGACTTTTATTTAGTTGGCATCAGATGACACACATAAGAAGCCTTATGTTCTGTTCGCTGCTTAGCAATGGGTGTTATTGTCCTAGCTTGCATGTTTGCTTTGACATTAATACACGTGTAAAATTTATTTTAACCCCTTAAAATCACAGGAACGGTTTGATTGGTCAAGGACAACATTAATCACTATAAACCAGGGGATGCATAGACTTTGATTACTATATTCACTAGTCACCACTGTGGGAATATCGACTAGGGGCAGTGGAAAAAACAGTGAGGCAGAAAGTGTAGAAAGCAGGCTAAATGTACTTTGTTAGTCTAAAGATATTTCATATTAGATGAAGCCAAGTCTCTAGTCAACTTTGTGTTATATATTGTGTAAGACTATGCTAGGAATTTTTTTAAATACTTTAATCAAATGTTATCACAAGTGATGTTATCACTTGTTCCTATGGTTGTCCTTGAAACTTAAATAATTTAAATAATTTCACTGTGGCATAATGAATTCCACTGTGACCAGTGCTGTGCGAAAGAGCACAGTCAGAGCCACGGGTTGCACATCATTATCTCATTATTAGCACATCACTAGTTTAGAGCAGGGCATTCCAGCTGACCAAGGATGATCCAGACTCATTTTTGGATGCTGCTGAAGCTGGACACGAGCTTCCACGCTGTGCATTCTCAGTTTCAGAAGCAGCCACCAGGGCAGACTGCATTTTAAGACTTTTATGAACTATACATCCTTCTATAATGTAGAATGCTAAACAGATTTATTGCTTGGTACGTTTATTGCACTTAAAGATTTAAAGCATTGAATCTAGAACTGTAAAGTGCAGCCTGTGTGTGACTGTTAACTGAAATGTGATTGGATTAATAGTGACATTCCTTGACTGCAGTAATAAAATAGCTTAAAAAATAGTGCTTTCCTGAATCAGTTTTTGCTTTAACTGTGGAAAAGACTACCAGTCAACCACTTTTTGGTTGACTAGTAAAAGAATAAGAATTGTCATACAATGCTTACTACAAATCCGTAGTAGTAGTTCAAATGAATAATACAATAAAACTTTACCCAATGTTTCTAGAAACAGACACTCAGTACCTCCTGATATCAGAGGTGTGTTTAAATGTAAAGGTGGGAGTTAAATAAGAGACTGAGAAACTAAAATCACCTTTCCAGTGCAAACTTTCCAGGAGGTCACTTTTAATTTTTAATTTTCACTGAAATAAATCACATACAGTCTCATATTTGAAGATGAATCATCTTCAACCACAAAAAAATGAGTTTAGGACAAGGGGTGTTTGTCTCTCACTGAACACAAGGATTAATCTGCTAATCAGGACATCTGCTTAATTAAGTCAAGGCAGGTTTAATGACCAGCTTAGGTTTGAAATGCCATGTGGTAATGTACTAAGCATTTGGCTAAGGCCTCAGACGAGGTTTTTAGTAAAGCCCACACCTCTTTTCACAGCTGCCCTCCATTTTCCATGACCCCCACCTGCAGGAGTCGGTGTGTGTGCCCCCCCTGAAGTGCTTCCAGACTGCAGCTGAGCAGCCCTCGTGCTCCAGCCGTTTCAAATCGCTTGACTCAGTAAGCATGGCTGCAATCACAGCTAATCAAGCTATCAGCATGAAGGCACGTAGATTACTGTCAAAGTTGCAGGAAGAGCGTTCATAAATCTAAAAAAAAAGATCTGCAACTAATTCATAGTGAACCAGCTTCCTGATAGAACCTTCTGAACTGCAGTGAAGAGATCAGTCAGAAGCACTATTATTCACCAAGAATTTGTTCTGGCGCTGTAAATCCCAGGAAAAATTCACAGAAGTCACAGAAATGGAAGTCAGAATATGCAGTATATAGGATATAAATGTAGGGGCTTAAGTTCTTCCCAATTTAAGTCATAAATTCACACAGAAAATATCCCCTCGTTCCTAATTAACCCCTTAAAGGGGTTCTTTAAGTGTTTTCTGAATACTGTTAGAGTTTTTTGCATATTAAAGGAGTTACAATTCCACTTGGAACTTCTTGTCAGTGGGAACCTTTATGTTATAGGGGTCTATGTAGAACTGTTAAGAAAGGCAAACCAAAGAACCTCTTGGAGTTTTAGATTTGACCTTTTTTTTTTTACACTATTACATATTTGTCATTTGCAGATAGACTTTATAGTTGATAGAATTAATACATTTATTTAGTAATTATATGATTTTTTAAACAACCACCACCAACAACAACAACACCAATAACAACAACCACCACCACCAACAACCACAATATGTCGATAGAGAGAGAGAGAGAGAGAGAGAGAGAGAGAGAGAGAGAGAATGAGTAAAAAAAGGCATATTTTATTTTCATGTTACGTTATTTTAAATATTTTTTATCTGATCCTAACATGAACAGAACTGGGCTAGTCACACATATTTAAGGCTTATGAAGTTGAGTGTGTCGAATGCTTTGTGATGTTGGTTTGTATGTGAAGGTAAAGATGCTGGTGGTGTAGGATGGAGGCTTGAGGGTGTTAGACTGGCAAAAGGAGATGGGAGGGTGGAGAAGATGAAAAAAAAAACACAAGCTTACAAGCAGCTGCACTACATCTGTCTTACACTGACACATGTGGCATTTGTGAAGTTCAAAAGGAGTTTTATAATGATGCAGCTGGTTAAGGATGTGTGTGTGTGTGTGTGTGTGTGTGTGTGTGTGTGTGTGTGTGTGTGTGTGTGTGTGTGTGTGTGTAGATGTAAAGGTGTAAAGATTTTTTTTAACTCCTGAGTAAAGTGTTCAGAAGAGAAGAGATTTGTTTAATAAACTAGCCCAGGTTTTAAAAAGAAAATTCACAATTTCACCACAGAAATAAGCTGGAACTTGAATGCTCAGATTCAAAACGAGAGATTTTATATGGTTTGAATGGAAAAGTAGATATTGTAGCAGAATAGTAGAATAGCAGTCTTCTGTTCTTTCTAGCTTTCCCTAAAGCATATGAAACAAAGATGTTACATAAGCAGCTTTGCCCTTTTGCACCCACTGATCCTGATGGATATTTCAAAGGCCATTAGAGCTTATTAAAGGCAGTCAGTTGTAGGATCACATAGTTAATAGTTACAATGAGGGTCTGAGCGGGTCAGGAAGTGTATGTGTGTGTGTGCGTGTGTGTGTGTGTGTGTGTGTGTGTGTGTGTGTGTTGGGGGGATTGGTGGGGAAGTGTTTTTAGAACTTCACTCTTAACCATTTGTGCCTGATGCCCTGCTTGATTCTCTGGAGCAGCACCTGCTCTCCATGTCCAGAGGTCACCTGTCAGGAGGTCAATGCCTAGGGTCAAAGGAAAGTCCGAAATGATTGAGAATACAGATGGCCTAATCAGGGCAGGTGTCTGCCTTTCTTCTACCTCTTTTACATTTTTTAATGGTTGGTACACACGTGTCTTTACAACGAGAGAAGAATCTTACACATATTGATCACATACATCATCAAACTCAATACCAAAGAACAGCTAATGTCAGTAAAACAAGGAATGTATAAAGTGTGAGATTAAATTTGATGCAGCTTAAAATTTGATCTTGCACCATCTGCTTTCTATAAAATTTTGGATTAGCGCTGATTAGGTTTCAATTCCAGAACTGCCAGTGATAAAAGCCTGGAAAAGGTTCCTTCCTTGCATTTCTTATCGCTTATTTCAGGGCTAAAACTGTGGTTTGGGATTTAGCCAGACTTTCTTGTACTCTTTTTACAAGACATCAAATTAGTCTTAGTCTGAATGTGCTTTTATTGCTGATACATAATAACCTTTAAAGACATTTTCATAAACAGTCAGATTACAGTTTTAATGTTACAAGAAACCAAAAATTATTATTAAATTCATGGCCTTAATGAAATTGTATAAAGGTAATTGATACCATCTTTGTGTGTGTGTGTGTGTGTGTGTGTGTGTGTGTGTGTGTGTGTGTGTGTGTGTGTGTGTGTGTGTGTGTGTTTGCATATGTAGTGGGAAATTTTAATAAAAATGAAAGTTAAATTTTTTTTTTTTTTACATTTTTTTTATTAAGGCCCTTTTGAGAAAAGCCTCCAGGAAGGTTATGTATAAAAGGGAGCCCCCTGGTGGCAGTAAAATGGAAGTAAAATAGTTTTATTAGTTAAAAAAAAGCTGGATTCCTTCCAATACAAGAAAAAAATTATTATTGAAATAATCACTGCTGAAATTTTATCATCATTATTTGAGAAATATAAACCATAGATATCACCAGTAAAATGTATGCTAATGTTGTTGAGGTGAGGCCTCGCCGCTCTGAGAGAGATCATGCGATGAATCATTAGCGTGATGAAGTCATCTGCGGGGGATGCGGGAGGGATTACCTGGAACTCTGAGGGCACGTTCAGGGCACTTCAGTTTTATAGTATTTCACTCAGCTTTACAGCTGTGGGTTTTCTGCCCACTTGTGATGTGGTCTCTGTGTAGGAATGCCTCTTCACCCAGATTCATTACCCATGCACATTTCATCTCCCCTTTTATACTGGCCTTGCATGAGAACCTTTAGTTCTATGAGTAAGTGCGATTGAAAATCCTCATATATTGTTTCAAAAAAACAAATTGTCACAATGTAGACACTCCCGAAACATTTGCTTACCATTGCACTCTCACGGACAAGATGATGGTCTGACTCAGTAAACAATGTGGTGCCTTTAATCTGTCACTGAAAACATATTTTTTTTAACAATAACCCTTGACACACAGACATGCACTGCTTAGACTTAATTTTTAGGTTCTGGATTACATTAGCCTGTTTATACATACGTATCTGTAGAGTTTATATCATATCACTATCCATTCATAGGTTTAGGACTATATTTTCATTCATATGATCAGCAATGGGATGGCTTATTGGTACCACAGTGTACTGTGATATGGAAGTCTAATATTGCTATAACTTTAACCTCATGGTATAGCATAGAGATGAAGTGACCTCATGGGTCATTAAAAGATTGCACAAGACAGAGCAGCCTACTAGAAAAATACAAGTAATATTAGAGGACACTGTGTTTCTGTGCTGCTTTAGTAAGCCACTGAAGGCTACGAGTAATATTCACACATCCACTGATAAATATTCTAGACGGTTCTCTAAGCAATATATTGAGCCCTTGCTTTGCTGCTGCACTGTTATATGAACTTTCCCCAATGAAAATCTGTTTTACGTTTCTCATATGGTTGCCATGATTTTTTTTCATACCATTCCACATCTACTATATTTGTAGGGGAATGACTGACAGAACAAGAGATGAGTTCAAATATCTAAATCGAAAACACGACTGTGTTATTACATTACCACCACAACAACGTCTTCTTTTTTTCATTTATTTTTGACTCTTTGACTGTATGAAAAATTGTGTGGGGAAAAAAAACCCCACAATGAGCAACTCTGCTATCAACAGGCTATCTGCTTAGACTGACGTGAAAAGAAATGACAATATATCAGGGAATAAGTAAGGAATAAAACACATGGGTATGTGCTGTTACAGGAAAATAATCAGCAACAGGTGGAGTGATGCAGCTTGTTGAGCAACAGAGTTACTGTTATCACTCTGAAGGTGATTATTTGCCAATAACAATGTCCAGAAGTGTTTAATTTGCCAACAATACATTTATTAAAGCATGATCATACTATTTATCCATTTATAGTTCTATTTAATGTTGTTGAACTTCTGCGAAACCAGTTAGTTCCTGTTATCATTTATATTATAGCAGCTATAAAGAGTCATTCTCTCACCTCTTTAAGTTAATAAGAAAAAATGCAGCTTACTGAGAAAGGAAAAGTTACAGCTTTACCTCTGATTGTTACAAAGTGCTAACACTGGAGACTCCTTCCAAAAGTTTTTAAATAAACGTCTCAAATGAAAGACACTTCACCATATCAATGATTATATATTGTTTCTTTTTAAATAGAAGCATGTTTTTTTAATCTGTTGATTATTATATATATTATATATATTATATATATATAGCTTATATGGAGTGTCTGACATACTAAGTCCCTTAGTAGCTATTATAGAAACTATAAAGTATTAGAATGAGCACATTAATATACACCTGGAACTACTGTCAGAGCTGATATTACAGAAAATTAATCACTACCTTCTGACCAATCACATTCAACAACACTGACTCACCAAAAAGACAGAAGTACTTGTACTAGGACAAGAAGTTAGAAGTAAGCTGTCTGATTACATAGTAACTCTAGATGGCCATTCTGATTCACCATGTGCAGCGGTAAAAGATCCTGATGTGATTATTGACTCCATTCTTTCATTTGAAGCTCATGTAGATAATATTACTAGGATAGCCTTCTTTCTCATAAATATTGCTAAGATAAGAAATATAATGTCACTACACAATACAGAAAAATTAGTTCATGCTTTTGTTACCTCTAGGTTGGATTATTGTAATGCCTTACTGTCTGGATGTTCCAGTTAGTCCAGAATGCAGCAGCAGAAAATTTAACCATATCACCCCATCTTATCGACACTGCACTGGCTCCCAATCAAATTTTGCTTAGATTATAAAATACTACTACTGACATATAACGCACTGAATGGTCTTGCGCCGCAGTACCTGAGTGAAATTCTGGTCTTTTATGAATCGCCATGCCTACTTCGATCAAAAGGTGCAGGCTCTTTGTTGGTACCTCAAATAGTGAAGGCTACAAAGCCCCACAGTTATGGAACAGCCTTCCAATTAGGGTTATATACACAGTATGTATATTATTTAACCCTAACCCACTTGCATTTTTCTTCCCAGAAACTAAGCAAAGATTGTCCATGCCTATTGCTGAAATAGCCAATTAAATCACAGTTAGTGGACATTCTTACATGTATATGTGAAAATTACCAGACAGGACCCACCTCACATGTACACAGAGATGCATGTAGACATACAAACACTTTCAACCAGTCTCATTTACAAAAGCATTAATGTATGAAGTTGCAATATAATTCATGGTCTTTGGAGAGACCTAGACTGTTGAATTATTGTTGGAGCAAATTGTAATGATTAATCTAGCCCTTCAGTAGATGTTCTGAGTTTTATGGTCAAACTTAAGAAAATAACAGAATTATGACAGGATGATGATAGAGTGAGAGAGAGAGAATTTTGTGTAGACCTGGGATGCCTGTCGCTGCCATTCTTTCAGACCCAACTCAAAATTCACCACACTGGTGTGACTTCATCAGGGATCACATGGGAGCTTGGGTATGGACAAGTGTCTGAAAACCTACCAGAGAGATATCATTGAGATGGGAGTGGGGCAAGGGGGCACATAGGGGTGGGGTGCAAATGAAGGACCTGGAACCATCGGTGTGTGTGAACAAGTGTTAATCCCTGGATGAAGTGTATACACACTCAAGAGGTGCCAAGAAAGAGTGGATGTTGGATCTCGAGCAGATATAATCACTCCTCAATCCTATAAACAGGTAAGGGACTCAATATATGGGTGTCTTGCTTTTTAAAAATAGACTTGATTGGATGGTCTGTCAGAAATATCCTAATTAACGCCTGGCAGTATGTCATCACAGCATCCATAAGAGGTGATTCAATTGGTAATTACCAATGACCACTTTACCAAATGCAATGTCCTGTACTAGTGAATTTCCGCAAGGCGTAAAGAAGGTTCCTGTGTTTGTTTACTACTAATGTCCTCATTACTACTGATACATAGTGGACAGCCATGAACAGGTTTAATCCAGCTAAATTAATTTATTTGGAATCCATGGTCTAATACAAAATTGTCATGTGGACTGTAATTGGATTGAATATTTGAAAAAAAATAACTAGTTTTGATAAAAAAAAAAATTTGATGTTTCTAATCATGTCTCTTTCCTTTCTCATTTTGCAAACTATATTATTTTATTTATATTCATTATATTTCATTATAATCATTATATTATAATCAATTATTATACTCAATATTAATATACAGTATATGTTAAATCTGTTTGTGCATTTAGAATGTGCCTTTCAGATAAATGCTTATAAATGGACACATTTAAGAGTTGTTTATGTGTTGTTAGTCTACTAAACAGATTTTTTTGTCTTTTTTTTTGCTCTAAACCACTTGGCACTGGAATAAATGTAATGTGGCCCTTTACCTAAAATGTGTTTGACACCTCTGCTCTAGAGATATCATACAGAATATGCTTTCAGCTCTGAGACTTGCCACTTTAAGAACCTCTGGTATGTTTACTATAGCTGGAAATACAAGCTCTAAAGTAAATACGAAACTTTTCGTAAAGAAGTGACGGTCATCTGACAAGCTGATGGCACTCGGAGAGGTTAGTGTTTGCCTTATTATTTATTTGTAACATACCTTATAAAATGTCAATTTCTTATGTGTAGGTTTTTGTGAATAATAAAATCAAGTGAATGGGACTAATGGTGAGAGTGTTGATGGTGAATAAAAGACCCAAAATTACACCTATTGATCCATGGATAGAACTTGAAACTTTGCTAAATAATGAAAGAAAAGAAAAAGATTTAAGAAAGAAAATGTGTTAAGGGAAACTAAGAGATCTTTGGGCTTCGTGTGAGAGTGCACGTGATCATTAGTCATTGTGTGTTTACATTGAGCTTACAGAATTGTTTAACCGTGACACATGTGTTTGGTTTTGTGGCCAGAGTCAGCTGACTGCCACACTGCTAACCTCTGTGGTGGCGGCAGTGTTTGGCTCGCTGCAGATAGGATACCACACCGGCAATGTCAACTCTCCAGCCAGAGTGAGTACATGACTCTGGGTAGCATGGCACAAACATGCACATCTCACTGAATAAACTTTACAAAGTTGTGAGAGCTTTCTATTCAGCCAGCCAAGGTCTGGAAGGCTTTATGTTTACAGACAGGTAGCTACGATGTCTAGACTGTGTTGATTTATCAGTTCTGTGTGTGGATACTGTGCAATGTTCTCCAGTTGGTATTTAATTCCAAAGCTACCAGGATGGCCTTCCAGGTCTTAGTCATGTCTTTCAAGTGGATGAAATGCAGTCTCTTAAAGTATATTCATTAATTCTCTGAATTTGGCATGCAAGTGGGATCTGACGTCACAGCTGCAATACACATACACTTTTAAAATGTGAAACTATGACAACCTTCTCATTGATATATACAATAGAATGCTTGTTAGTAAGGGCCTTTGTCTAATTTACAACCATTTTAGGAGACCCATCACATCAACATTTGGTTTCAATAAACTTTAGGAGATTTTAGGGAATATAAAATGCTCCTGTGAGCTTCAACTCACAACTTGTTTGCAGCAGAATGATCAGGAGTGGGGGAACAACTATCCTAAATGCTAGGATACCAGAAATAAAGGCACTATTAACCCACAATGGACGAAAGTAAATTCAAGTAAATTTTTACTTGTATACTGCTTTTAACAGATTTTAATAGATATTGTCACAAAACAGCTTTGCAGAAATCCTTAGCTCCCTAACGAGCAAGCTGGGACGTAATTAGGAAGAAACCAGGCTCAATAGTGCTTGTTATGGTTTATTTACTCAGATCATTGAAGACTTCTTCAATATGACATGGAAATCAAGACACAATCAGACCATGCCAGACCACAGTTTGACATTTCTGTGGGCTCTCTCAGTCAGTATCAAGGACTTTGGAGCCCTGTTGGGTTCACTGGGCGTCAAAGGCCTGGCTGATTCCTATGGGAGGTGAGAAATGTCTTTAGGAATTTCACTTGTTTTGTATTTAAAAAAAAAAAAAAATGTTGAATACTTATTGGTTTTAATTTTACCTTTATTGTACTCCTTTTTTCCTGTAGGAGAAATGCCATTCTCATAGCAAACACTTTGTCTATAGCAGGCGCCTGTCTGATGTTCCTAAGCAAAGCAGCTGAATCTTTTGAACTTCTTACTGTAGGCCGTTTCATTTTTGGCCTTTTCTGTGGTCTGGTGATGAGTCTGAACCCACTGTATATCCAGGGTGTGTCCCCGATTAACCTCCGTGGTGGCTTTGCAACTCTCAACCAGGTTTTTTTTGCCGCTGGCATTTTCCTGGGCATGGTGAGAGACCACACACATTCTCTTCATCTCTTGTTCATCCTTTAAAAACTCTCTAATTATGATCTGGTTCTCATCAGTGGAAGACTAACATAGACTAATTTAGTTGTTTGTGGTGGACGTTACAGGTGGTGGGCTTACAAACAGTCCTGGGCACACGGAAGTACTGGGCATTTATGCTGTCTCTGTCCCTTATTCCAGCTGCTCTTCAGTATATAATCTTGCCTTTTTGCCCTGAGAGCCCACGCTATTTTTTCATCAACTGTGGCAAAGAGCAGAAAGCAGAAGCTGGTGGGTTTGAGAGAAATATACAGCTTCAGACTTTAATCTTCAACTAGTTATCACTTGTTATATCTCATCTGCATATCTCATTTTTATTTTACCTGCAGCTTTAAGAAGGTTGAGAGGAAATCCTGACAAGGTGACAAAGGAAATGGATGAGATGAGAGAGGAAGCATCTCACAGTGAAGCAAGAGTAACTGTCAGGGAATTCTTCATCAAACACTGCTACAGACAGCCCATAATACTTGTTCTAATCATAAACCTGGGCAGCCAGTTATCCGGATTCAATGCGGTTAGTGTTCATGTAGCAAAACCGAACTACCTTATTCATGCTCACCATCGTCTTTGACTTTGTGCTGTTTTGTTTAATGACATGCCCTTACAGCGGATTGCAAAGATTTGCATAAGCTTGGGACTGAATAAAGAAGAAATTTAATTTATAGAAACATTTAGTGTGTTCAGTTCCACAGATGATATTTCATTATCACCAGTGAAAAAATGGTCAGATAGTGTGCATTTACAGTGTGAAAAAAAAATATTACTGATCTTTCTGTATGCGATATAAATATTCTCTAATAATTACACTTTTTGTTCTGTGTATCATTCCTACCATATCCTTCTACCATATAACTTTTTTTAATTGTTGTCTTGTCATAGAAGAAATGCACATTTCATCTTCTTCTTGCACTTCCATGTTTTTGTAAAACGGTGGTATATTTTCCCCTTTTTCCATTCAGAAAGTATGGAGGATGCAGACCAATCATCAGCAATTATATTTTTATTATGATATAATTAGTATATTTAAAAAATAGAATAATTGAATGCAGCCATGTTTTGTCAGAAGGGACCTACTGCATATTATAGTTAACCGTAACTCCAGAAATGTGGTTTTAAAAGAGAACAGTGGTTCTTTTTCTTTTTCTATCCCAGCTAAAACGCTGCATAGGAATGGCACAAATTCATGTTAATATTCTCCTTAAAACCCACAACACCACAGCATCTTTTCATCTCTTGTTCATCACTAATTTGTTCAGTTGTTTATGGTGGACACTGTCTCCTTTCCTACCACCAGCCATCATTCAATACGACTCATGCATCTTTAGGAGCCTGATGTTAAAGTTTCATCTTTTTTAGTTCTTCTAGTTCCCGGATAAAATACCACACTGTCTCTTACTTCATTTTCAGATCATAAATTATTCAACAAAATTATTTACCAAGGCCAAGTTTGAAAACGCAAAATATCTGACACTTGGAGTGGGAGCTATCAACGTGGCATTCACCATCGTGTCTGTGAGTGTTAGAGCATTCCAGCATATTTAGAGCTGTGTGTGATTTGGGGACACAAATTGTGATGTTTGTAAATGCAACCACTTTTATTGGCGATGTTCTGTCTATTCTTCTGTATTAACGTTGACATTCAGAAACTATGAAACATTCTTGCCTCGTTGAAACCTTTTTTTTTTCCAAACAGGAAGGTATGTTTTGTGTTATTTCATGATTTGGCATTTGTTTCTTCTCAAAGCTGTTCCTGGTGGACAGGGCTGGGCGCAGGAAGCTGCTCCTCACTGGCTTCCTATTGGTAGCTTTTTGTAATTTACTTATGACCATCACAGACTCCTTGCTGGTGAGATTACTGCATATGTTTTACAACAAAATGAAAAAAATAAGTTGTTTCTGGTGAATGTGCTCAACATGATAAATCCGTGTAACAATAGTAATGATAGTGTCATATCTCCTCAGGACATTGTCCCGAACATTCGTAGTGTCCAGGTGCTTGTGGTGTTTATCCTGATTTCAGCATATGAGCTGGGTCCAGGGCCCATCTCTTGGTTCATTGGTGCTGAGCTTTTTGACCAGCCAGCCCGACCCATAGCCATGGCTTTCACCAGCATGCTTAACTGGGGAGGAAAATTCCTGCTAGCCCTCCTTTTCCCACCACTATTGGTATGTCTTTTCTATTCTTTACAACTAACGAAGGCCTCAGATCAGTTATAATATAAATAGAAGAAAAGGCCAGGGAGTATCTGCATTATGCTACAGTACTAAGCAAGATATAATAGAAGTTCAGAATATTGGACAAACTTTAAAGAGAAACAGAACATTTTGGACAATCCTTCATGATCTGTGTAAACAAAGTACTTCTGAAGCTGTTGGAGATGAAACCAGTTGATATTTGAAACAGCTGATAATGCAATAATTGTCGGCAAAACACGACGAGTCCTTTTAAGTGCAACTCTTCAAGACATGGCACTATTTATTAATAACAGAGCTACTAGTATTTGTCACCCGTGAATGATTTCTCCTTTCCAGTGGTGAGATACTTCAAGAGCGATGTACAAAACATTAATGACATCTCGATTTGCATTGCTAATTATTTCTACGGGAGCAACGAATTGAGAAAGTAAGGAAAATCTACACTCTCGAAACTTTGGAGTAAACGTAACGTTGTGTCCACAGCCATTATCAATCATCAGTCATCTATCTACCTGGGTTTTCCTTCTACAGCCTCAGAAACACATTGCTTACCCTAGAAACATCTACTTCGACATCTGCCTTCATATATAGAGTGTTCTCTAATAAGCTGGCCCATGAGTGCTCAGTTGGTTCAACTGGTTTAATATCTGGTTCGAACACTGGTTCGATATCACCAGTGATCAGAGATTTTGAGAAACCAACTGCTTCTGTTTTGCATATCCTGATTTACTTCTTTGTCAGTGTTAATATTTGCCGTTCTACAATTGTGTTCCTCATTCCAGCACCTGTGTGGAGCTTACGTCTACCTCTTCTTCATGTCCATGGCTTTGATGGCATTTACTTACACAATGTTTCGCCTCCCGGAAACAAAGGGCCGAACGTTTGATGATATTGCTGCCGAGTTTCGCGGGGCTGAGAGCATTCCCCTGCATAACAAAACAAGTTTCAATACTTTCCCATGAACAAGAAGTCAATACAGTATGGCTCCTCTGGCTCAGGCACAGACAAGACCACACTGACCATCAAAAAAGTTATTTTTGATTAGTCCATGATTGAACATTAACAATTGTAATATCTTATTTTTACTACCTATTACTGAGTTCAGTGCAGTTCAGAGTGTTCAGGATATGCGTAAAATTAACCAAGAACGGCTAATAATGTAAACATGTTCTACAATTAAGAATAAAACATGTGCATTTACTCACTAGTCTGATACCCATTTTTATGCATCCATTTTACAGAGACCTATGAACAACCTCACTAATAAACAGGGCACACCGCTTTGAGTTAATTGTTTATGAAATCTGACATTTGTCTTGCTTACAGCACTTGTCCAAGTTTAATAAACCATGGCACCTTGTAGAAACAGAACAGGACTGTGAGTCGACAAGACTCCTTAATAATAACAATAATTCCATACAGGAGCAAGAGGTAGAAGAGTTCATGTTCAGATGCTTGGCACTGATATGTGCAGTAAACAGTACTGCTTTTTAAAATGTTTAAAATGTGACCCACACTGGCTTTTTTATTGTGCTTACTAGGATGCAAGAATAGAATAAGACAATAGTTCTTTTGACCATTATAAGTCAAGATTGATTGGGGTTTTATGATTGGCGATGAGATTTCCATTTTCATTTGTTCATTTGGTATTCATTAGACAGGAAACAGTCCAAGCACAGGGCATAGAGTGTTATTGGATCTGATTCTTCTTTCTTTCTTTCTTTCTTTCTTTCTGTATTTAAGAGGGACAATGCGTGTTAATCAACATCAATATTTATGATGTAAATGTCAGATTTAGATTATCTGCTGTCCCTGGACAGAAAAAAGAACAAATAGCACCGAAAAATGTGGTTACATAACTCATAAAAGTAACACGTAAAACACTAAAAACTACACTAGACATGTACATATGAAAGATTTGGCAAGTATTTCGCTTCAACATTGCAGTCGTTGCTTTAGATACAGCTGGGCATATGACCCATGATACAATCCTAATTTATGTGAGCATTATAAACATGCTACAGTATATAACTAAACATGTTGGCACTCCTGACTTTCCAATAACCATATTTTACATTTTTGAGAATAATCCAATATTTGAAAATCTCTTAAATCCACAGGAAGTTCATTCCAATGTGATGCACAGAAAGAAAATATAGTATAGACATATATAAAATACTGTATACGCTCGTCCTTAATATTATTGTACAATCACCTCTTGTAACAGCCCTAGTTGACCTATTTATGATTTTATATATAAATTCTTCAAACAATGGAGGAGCCGGACTATTTGCGTTTTTAAAAAATAACAGTGCATTTCAGAATTATATTTAATTTTCCAAGATTAAAAATCCGTACCTTGTTTGTTTCTTATACATGTCTTCTACTTGATTAGGTGCTACAGCTGCATTACATAACAGCCTTACGCCTTTTAAAATCAGTTTCAAGGAAACAGAGAGAAGAAGAAAGAGACAGAGGACTGACCTAATGCTTTGACGTATCTTTCTAACAGTTTATCTCCCCACATGCACAGTGTCTTAATTAAAAACAGCATGGTCAACATGGAGCCAGTTACTTCAGCCAAGTTACACCAGTGAAGGTCTCTCACAAAGAAGCTACGCTTACAGAGACTGTGTGAATAATTCAAGATTCAAGATTCAAAGGTTTATTGGTTACATGCACTTTTGTAGCGGGTAGAAAGGTGCGTGCATAGCAGACTGTGCATAGCAACAACAATAAATAGACTATACAGACAATATAACAATGGGTATGGCGACGAGGGAGAGTGCAGACAAAACAAGAGCATACAGAAAATACATGAGTATGCGTATGTATGTATGTATGTACATACCTATATACACTAAAGTGTCCTGTGCACGTGCAAATGTGCCAGATATGCTGCATGTGACACGTATGATCAGGTGCTTTGTGTGTTTGTGTGTGTGTGTGTGTGTGTGTGTGTGTGTGTGTGTGTGTGTGTGTGTGTGCATGCATTAATATCATGTGCAGAGCAGCTGGAGGGTGGTGGTGGTCATAAGTTCAGGGTTCTGCTGGTTTGGAGGAAGAAGCTCCTCCTTAGCCTCTCAGTCCTGGCCATGTGGTTGCAGAGGCTTTTTCCAGACCGCAGCCATCGGATTGTTGGGGCGTGTGGGATCCTTTAAGATTTGTCCTCTTCTGGTCCTGCGCAGTGTAGATGACCAGCAGGCTGGGCAGTGCTGACCTGTTCAGCTGACCTCACCACCAGAGGGCTTTTTGCATTCCTCAGCACTGCAGTTCCCATACCAGGTGGCAATGTTTCCAATGATAATGCTCTCTGTCATGGTGATGGAGAAGGACTTCTGGATAGCTGAGGAGATGCTGAACTTCCTAAGCTAACAGAAATGTTAGAGACGCTGTCTTGCCGTCTGTATTATGGTCAAAGTGTGCAGATTCCATGACAGGTCCTCATTTATGGGTACGCCGAGGTACCTAACGCTGCTCACCCTCTCCACTGATGTCATTTGTTTTTATTTTTCACACACAGCATTTTTTTTTCACTTTTTTTTTTTTTTTTTTAAACATAATTCATTTATTTTCACATGTGGTGCACACGGGTTCATTTTTTTTCACATTATCACATTATTCACATGTTTACTTGAATACATATACAATTACTCACATAATCACATGGGAAATGTATGTTGGACTCTTGAGTGAGGCCCTTAAGACTTTACTCTAGAATAATATGGACGACTGTGAAACAACTCAAGGTGAACTAATATTTCCAAGAGAAAACAGTTCGATTTGGTAATGACCTTAGACCTGAGGCCACAACACTGTAAATCAGTGTGTATCAGTTGTTGTCTATAACAAGGTCAAGCAATTCGGAAATTGTAAGAAAAAGTGGAATTTCTTTCTCATTTGCAGCTGAAATCTATTGAAAAAACTATATCCAAATACAAGAGCTTCTGTGGAAAAATGAAACCCCAGCAAGAAGCCACTGACTTTTTACAGCCCAATTAAATGGGCCTGTAAAATATAGCAGCATTACTTAACAGTCTGACTTGGTGGAATAATGAAAACCATTTGCAACTGACAGTTATTTACATTTTTTTTTTTTATCGTGATCAGTAAGGTTTTATCTTATCTAATCTTATCTTTTTTCTTTTCTTTTCGTACCTAAAGGAGGTCTCATCGTTTAACTTTTAAAAGCCTTTCTATGGAAGGGCGTAAAAAGCGATGATCTAATCTAAACTGAGCAGGATGTATCATTCAGAGGTCAGCCTGTGGAACAACAGAATAGTTTCATCTGAACAAGGGTGAACAAGAAAACAACAGGGTCTTTCCCAACTAAAAGCAGTCTGGATAGTAAAACAGTGCCATCTAGCAAAACCTCAAGCTTAAAACCAGCAGTTTCTAGTCACTTTCTTATGTGTATTAGGTGCCATTTAAAAGAAATTATCAGTTTTTGCATTTGGTATTTTTGTACTTATTGGTCAATTAGATGTACACATCATATATCCTAATATCATAACTAAAACTATTCTCTAACTTGAAATAATCAAACTAATTCCACGGTGAGTAAGGATAAGGAAAAACCAAAAAAAGAAAAAGACTACAGGCACCGTTTCACAAGGTTGGCAAGTTGAAAAAAAAAAAAACTCATTTACAAAATATATTCAAAATATATATGCATTTATTTAAATAAATGCTTTCATCCTTAGTGTTTAAAAAAAATAATAATAAAAGTGAATTATTTTAGACAAATTCTGCCCTCCAGTGGATCATATGTCCATTGCATACTCCGGGTGAATGTGACTGTTTTGCTAACTAAAATAAAATGTGGGCTATGTGTTTATATTTGTGTGCAAATAAGCCCTTTTCACCTTGTTTTCACCTTGTATGTGTTTAGTCCTGATAAAATGTCAAACTGGAGTGGGCTAAAATCAGTGCTTACAAAATTCAAATCACTGTGGCAAAATTGACAATTACTGAAAATTCTCAAGTACATTCTGTAGCAAATGAACTTTTGTTTGCTGCATGTTTGCTGCAGTTAAAGCAAGTAACGTCACTTTAAGCCCATGTACAGTTTGTACGGTTTAGAAATGAATGGGCTACAGGACCTGCATCTACAAGAAGCCAAAATATGATAACATTCATTTGACTTGTCTGTTACTGACAGTTAAAATAAGCATATACACTCAGTGATCACTTTATTAAGAACAGCTGTACACCTGCTCTTTCCTGCAGTTATCCAACCAGCCAATCATGTGGCAGCAGCAAAATGCATAAAATCATGGAGATACAGGTCTAGAGCTTCAGTTAATGTTCACCTCAAAAATCGGAATGGGCAAAAAAGGTGATCTCTGTGACTGTGCTATGGTGCCACATGGGCTGGTTTGAGTATTTCAGAAACTGCTGATCTCCTGGGATTTTCTTACACAACAGTATCAAGAGTTTACACAGAATGGTGCAAAACAAACGAATAAACAAAAGATCCAGTGAGCAGTAGTCCTGCAGGCGGAAACGCCTTGTTGATGAGAAAGGTCAGAGGAGAATGGCCAGACTGGTTTCAGCTGACGGAAAGTCTACTGTAACTCAAATAACTACACTTTACAACCGTGGTGAGCAGAAAAGCATCTCAGAATGGTCAACACATCGAACCTTGGGCTACAATAGCAGAAGACCACATCAGGTTCCACTCCTGTCATCCAAGAATAGGAATCTGAGGCTTCAATGGGCACAGGATCACTAAAACTGGACATTTGATGACTAGAAAAACACCAGGCTAAGAGTGCCTTCTATTCATATTTGTATTTGTATCTGTTTTTTTTTTCTTTTTTTGGTCATAGCAGTCAGAGAAGATTCACGGCCAGGTCATCAGTGGGCCCCTTCCCAAATTCTAGGACACTTACCAATATTGCCCTATAAGTTCTGAGCTGTCTTATGTGTATAACTTGTTGTGTTTTGACGCTTGCCTCATTTCATTCTTACTCTTTTTTCCACCCCTCTTGTTTTCTGTGTTTTCAATTTTGTGTACTACCTTGGCCTGTGTACGTTTTGGATATTTGGTTTGTGAACTGCTGTTGAAATAAACCTCTCGTAAATGGATCGCTCACACATCAGTGGAGTTCTGTACGTTACATTTGTATTCCATTTATGTTATCATTTTATAAGAAGAACGTGTTCACTGTTGTGAACCCTTCAGTACTCTCTACACTTGAATTTTTCCTAATAAAATAATAAAAAATAAAATACTTCTAGTCGCATATTAAGCATAACATGAGGCACTAATTCTATGAGGTAGGGAAAACTTTTTGCCTTGGTTAATTAAGCATTGACCACAACATGCAGGTTTACACCTTCCATAACTTCAAATGCAATGAAATATATTATATGGTTTTTACATAAAGAACAAAACAGAGTTTTATTATGTGATATATAAAAAATATATAATGTAATATATATATATGTACTATAATATATACTGTAATATCACTTTACACTATCCTAGTTGCTCAACACACTGTTTGGAATATGGACATACTGATGAGACAGCAGTTTACTTCTCTAGTTTTTACAGTCCATTGTAAATTGTTTCACCATGGGTGTCATGGGTGCTGCTGTGGCAGGTTATACCACATCAATAGCTTCCCACTGTAATGAATCAAACACTAAGAAAACTCAGCAACTTGACATCACTTTTCTAAGGCTACGTTTACACGACAACAATGCAGTCAAAAAACGGAAACGCAACCACTCTTGCATTTTCAAAAAGTTTCACGTATACACGACAACGTTTTCAAAACGATTCGCGTTTACACATATCCGCGATAACGGATGCCAGGCCAGTAGTTGGCGCTGTCATCTTGTTAGTAAACAGTACCTAAACAGTTAGTAAACAGTAACACTTTGCTGAAGAAGCGTTAGCAAACTCTTGAGCAGCAACAACACTACCATGTACTCCGCTATTGTTGTGTATGTTTGTTCGCGCTTGCCTTTACAATAGACACGTACTGCGCATGTCTACATACCTAACACGTACTACGCATGCGCATGACGTCACCGTTTTCAAAGATTCCCGTATTGGGTGTTTACATGGAGACGATAACGGCGGCGTTTTCAAAAACTTGCACTTTGAAACCCGTTTTCAAAAATATGCGCTTTCAGTCCCCAAAATGCCGTTGTCGTGTAAACGAACAGGCAAAACGCATAAAAAGTTTCCCGTTTTTGGCTGAAAACATTGTTGTGTAAACGGCCGCTAAGCCTACTTGGAGCTTTCCTAATTATAACAAAGTAGATTCAAGTTTCATTTATGACCCAGAAGCATGTATTATCACATACCTTACTTTTATGTTGTCAAGTTTGTCCAAATTCTGTCTTTGGTCACGTTCCATACTAGACACATTCTGTCTTTTTTGTCCCTTTTGGCATGCCATTTACCTTATATAGTCAATGTTTCCTTCAATCATGCTAGTTAATAAGTCACACCTGATGTTTGGTATCTCGTCTAGCCTATTTTTAAAGCACATTTGTTTCCTTTAGTGTTTGTGAAGTGGTTTCCTACTGTTGTTCTGTGCACACATTTAATCACTTTAAATATAATTTTAAACTTGAATTTCTTAAATATATTTGCATACATTTGAATAGCTCTGTACTGGATATTGATATGTTTTTGAATATACTGATTATTAGTACATAGGCTACAAATGACAACAGACCCAAATAACATAAGGTGAAGTAGTTCTGTACTTTGTATCTCTGACTAGATGATTACATGCTTACAAAGATAAAATGAGGATGGTTAAAGCATCTAAACATGGCTCATCCAATAATGAATATGCTGTTTCTTTTGTCTGATCATTTTGTTTGTTTTTTAGACAGTGATCTGTTTTATAACTTGCCTTCTGTGAGTACTGGGCCCATCTATTTTTAATCAAATTTGGACCAATTTATAGCAAACAAAATCTGTCACTACTTTTATTATTTGAATTTTAATTTATTGTAGCATTGAGCAACTCATTTTCATACCAGTGTAACTGCAACTGCAACTACGTTGATAGTCTTTGTTTTATTAGAATAAATGTCTGCTGTTATACCAGTTGGCAAGGTAGTTAATAGCGTAGGAGGGTGGAACTTCTTACAATACACATTGATCCAGTTATGCCAGTTGATACAGATTATGACTGTTTGTATGTGAATATTTCTTTGTTTGATTCTATGTATAACACTTTGAACTGTATACAGAGAGGTGTATTATAAATATTATACATTATGAAAAAGTAAATATTCACTACAATGTACAATCATTCTGGATGCTAGGAAATATTGTCTATTCACCATTGACCTCTGTGTTCCAGAGCATGTTGGCATCTCTTGCACTGCGTAATGTAACAGACCACTTAATAAAATTAAAACCAAAAGCAACAATAGATATTCTGAAATGCAGGGAAATGTCCAGGAAATTCCCGGACTGTCCTGAGTAATCTGATAGTCCATCCTCCCAGCCCTATATAAAAGGTTTGTGAGCATCTCTGAGCACCATCTTGTCACCATGTGTGGGATCTGTGTACATCTTTTTTGTTCAATCTGTGGCTGCTGCTGTCGGAAAAATGCAAGCAAGACAGAGGTGAGTGGCTGAGTAAACGTAAATGAATTAGGAATGATAAGTGTAAGCTAAAAAAAGTGGCTCTGACATACAGTGTTGTACCCAGGAATTAATTTCAAAGGGATTACAGAAATATAACTAAAATTACTGTGTGATCTTTACAGTGAAAGTGATAATTGTGCATTCCAGATGGTGGGATGAGGAATATACAAAACAAAATCATGACTGTTTTCATGAGCTGTACAGTTAAATTGATAAGTGTGATGTGCTCATGCATTTTGGGTTGATGTGAGACAGCAATAGGAGTGGTGATGACACTATTTTCTTTTTCTAAGGCACAATCTACTGTCATCCAATATCGTCATATTAATAACATTGCCATAAAATACCTTTATGAGAGTTCCACTGTAAATGATTAAAATAACATGTTAGTAATGGGGAAAATGACTTTTTATCTTCCTCAGTATCTTTCTCAGTTGGCTATCTCTGTGCTTATAGTGTGGCTATCTGGCTAATAGCTTAACAGAAATGACCACAGAAACAGCACGTGATCCCAATTGGTTAATCCTGTTTCTCATCATAGCAACTGGTTAAATGTGATTAAACAAAGGAATGCATTTATAAAACAAACTTTAATCGGTGCAATAAATGTTATCACCTTATAAACTCTCGATTACACTAATTTCTATTAGCTCTTCTTTTTCCTAGAAATGTTCTATTTTCATTTCAGAGCGTAGGTTATTGGTGTTAGTCAACGGAATGTGTTGAAAAAAAATGAAAAGAAAAAAATGAATAGGCTTAGATTATGGCCTTTCAGGCTCTCACAGAAATGCTGTTTTAAGGTACACTGCCTAGTGTCAGCTAGTCTTGTCATATTAATAACACTGCCATAAAATACCTTTATGACAGCTCCATCTGAAAATGATTTAAGTGACATGCTAGTAATAGGAGAAATTACATTTTTCCTTATAAAACAAGATCTGCCATCCTGTACACCTCCTGCAGTATAACCTCCAGTACTTCATCTATTGCTTAGATATCCCTATGCACAAAGAAATGTTGGCATTCAAAAAGGTGTGAGAAGTCACCAGTAACTTGCTTCTATTACTTGTAAATACAGCAAATATTAGAGTTTAAAATGGAGAACAAAGCAATGTGTTTATGCGACAAACAATGGTGATCAGTGATTGGTCATTGGGAACAAAGGTGATCAGTGATTGGTCATTGGGAACAAAGGTGATCAGTGATTGGTCATTGGGAATAATGGTGATCAGTGATTGGTCTTTGGAAGCAATGGTGATCAGTGATTGGTCAGTGGGAGCAATGGTGATCAGTGATTGGTCATTGGGAACAAAGGTGATCAGTGATTGGTCATTGGGAACATAGGCATGTGCAATTGCAGCTAGTCAGGCTGGTGGTTACCACTGGTGGTAAGTCAGTCGAACCTGTTCTCTTAACTTATATAACCAACAGCTGTGATGTAATCTGGAGAGCCACAATGAGTGCAGGACAGTCTTTAATGTCTGCTCAAAAAGTCACTAGATTTATCGCTAGGATCTGTTTTGAAGTAAAGTTCCCAAATCTAGCAGCAAAGTCTGTAAGTTGGTAACACTTCCTCCAAGTGTAGCTATCTTCCTTTCAAACAGAAAGAGAAAAATGCATGATCTCAGTTGGTTATTCCTGTTTCTCACCACAGCAGCTTGTAGCCAATAAAATGTGATTAAACATGTGACACATTCGTTTGATTTTTTTATATGTAGGAATCATAATGATGACTTTTTTTGACCTTTTATGAAGACCATTATAGCACAAATACTATTTTGACACATGTATATAATGAGCAATGCAGTACTATTTCAGAGGTGGAAACCCAAAATGATTGAAATCATGGGCTCATATGTAATGTAAACCTATGTAAAATCTTAGATAATTATATATCGATTGTAATTGCTCATTTGCTGATGCCAGAAGCAGTTAATCAATTAGATCGATGTTTAGGTTTAAATAGGTTTATAAACGTGTACCTATAAACATTGTCATTTTCCCTCTGGGATTAATAATGTAACCTATCTATCTATAATGATGTGTGTTATGTTAACTGAGTAATTAATATTGGTACAATGAGAGTGAAAAAAAAAGCGTTCAGATTCTGTAGTTTTCTAAAGTAGAGAATACTTTAATTATGTCTTTTTTCCCCTTGAAACAGGAAACGTCCGATGTCATCAGCACAGTACCATCACATATTAGAGCTGGCGAGTCACTGAGAGGCACCAACATTGACAATATATCCCGCAGTATAGGCACAATGAGAAATGTGTCCATTCAAATTACCAATTTCACGGACATGTACACCTTATCAAATCCAAGGTAAGTACCATTTATATTCTATATAAAATTTTATAACCAGTACATTATGACTGTTAAAAAATATTTCAGATATTTTCTTTCAAATATAATATTTCATTTATAGAAGGAGTTTTAAAAAATGCTTCTATTTCCTTACATTAAATACACTGAAGGTAACTTTGTATTACTTCTCTGTTTATCGTTTATCATTTTTATGGTTTTTCGACTACAGAACATGTTTAGTCATCTGTTTCCAATTTTCAATTATAACATTGAAATGAACCTTTCATTTTTTTTTTTAAATGTGATCACATATTATTCATATAACGATATGTAAAAAGCATATGAACATGTGACATGTATGTGATTTTTCATGTACATATGAAATGCATATTTTATATAAATTACTATTTATGTACATACAGTAATTTTTCCCCTCAATTCTCATTTCTTAGCCTCCTTGAATCTGTGTAAAACCCTCTTCAACATGTATTTTATGTAGAATCTCAAACTGTCTTCCTCTTTACTAGCACTTCTCACTACATAGTGATTTAATTGTAGTATGATTTAATTGTGTTTTATTCAACAGTTAGTTACGGTCCACTAATCTGATTGGTCAAGTAGCATTCCAACAGTGCTTATATTTAGTATAATAGCACTTTGAGCACAATCACCGATGTTTCACTGCTTATATCACTCTGCTTATCTGTGTTCTCCACATAAAATTCCACTTCCTAGTTCGAAACGGTTACTACAGTAGAGCTAGCAACATCATCAGCGGACATGACAAACGATACATTTTTCATGAAAATAACTTTTGACTTAAAATATGAAAGCTAGTCAGATGAAGATGAATAGGAAGAAGGGACTCCAATTTCACCAGGAGCACCTTTAAGGGGAATGTACAAATCAACGTGAGCTAGCTAACCAGCTAGTCGAAGTGCTATAAAGTGTGTGTGGTTCTTCGGGATCTATTTCCACTAACAGAACAAAAATGAACAGAACATTTGGCCATATCATGTCCGAAATGTCACTTACTTGATGATAATTTCTTAATTACATCGTGCACTTTTACTGAATATTAGCATGGCTGTGATTAGCTACGGCACTCACCCTGCGGGCTCATGCTTACAGCCGAATCACCGATATTCAGAATAACCACACTCTTGCTCTTGCAATATTGCTTAAGTAGCACTTATTTAGAATGTTATTTGAGCTTTAGCCACAGAAAAAAGAGCAACTCTACTAAGCACCTGATCAAAATTCATAACGAGATACAAGTAATAGTAGTTTTGGATGTGTGTGTATTATTTTATCAATTTTCTAATAAAAAATAAATTACTAACAACCTGAATGGCATAAAACTGATGTTAAATATATACTCTTAAGAATTTTGATCAGGGGCTTATTAGAGTCACTCTTTTTCTGTTGTTCAATCTCAGTTAATATTCTAGTGGCCACACATTGCAATTGCATTAAATTAAATACCATACTAATGTAATAACTTAGTGTTTTGTTACATAAAAGTAAATTATTTACAAGACTTTTGAAAGTGGAGAATATTTGTTACTCATTGCTACATAACAATGTTGTAGTTTGTAGGTTATTGTAGAGTATTGTAGCTAATTAAAACAGGGATAGGCCCTGCTAGATCCCCATGACTTCTTACTGCATACAGTCATGGGAAAAAGAAAGTACACCCTCCTTCAATTCAATGTTTTTCTTTATCAAGGCCTAAATGATAATTGTGTGGTCCTCACCAGCTTCTATAAACAAATAACCTCATTCAGAAACTAGGTGGGAAAAAATAAGTACACACTATAATTCAGAAACATGTAGAAGTACCTTTTAGTAACAGCAACTTGAAGTAAACAATTTCTGTAGGAGTTTATCAGTCTCTCACGTTATTTTTGGGGAAATTTTGACCCATTCTTCTTTACAACATTGCTTAAGTTGATTGATGTTTGAGGGCATTTGTTTGTGCACAGCTCTCTTAATATCCCACCACAGCATCTCAATGGGGTTGAGGTCTTTTTAAATTTTCTTCTTTAAATTTATATTACAGTTGGTGCATAGAACTGTCATTGGTCATTGGTTAACCTTCAGATCTATGTGTACACTTATAATATACATAAATCTAGCATCAGATGATGCCAATACTCCAAATCAGCATTAAATGGTCACTCATATTATAAGTTGGATTTATAAGGGTCTTGTTAAGTTTTGGTTTTGTACTTTTTTTTGCATTGGTCTGTCTTTCTTTTTTCATATTTCTAAAAATTATTTGAGTTATTATGCTAGATCTTAAATCTTTCAATTTAATTGTTTGAATATTTAATTATGTCAATTCTTATTATTTTATTATCTCTATACTAGGGTCCACACCAGCAGTGGATATTCTCTTGATCCTCCTCAGCCTACAATTGCAAAAAAGACCAGTGAAGCCTGCACCTTTACCAACACACCACTTCCTGTAAAAGGTTGTGTTGGAGTCCTGGCATACCAAATCCTTAAAGGTGAAAAGCACTTTGTTGGTGAGCTTGTCATAATGTTCTCCGTACCTTATGACTACATTTGGTATGAGAACTATTTAGGTCTTGGTATTTATGAACAGCACATTTCATGTGATCATGAACTGTTCAACCAAATGTATTATGATAATGGTCCATTCACCAGAATGAAGGCTACAGGGAGTGAAATCATGTATTCTGGAGAAGGAATTTGTGTGAAGGGAACAATGTCCTCTGCAGGCAAGGCAATAATAAAGGTTGAATTTCTAGATTTGAAGTAACTAAAACACAAAATACACAAGTAAACCACTGCAGATTCAAGATCAGGGAGTCAGTCAAGGAGGACTGAATTGTAAAATGTTGAATATTAATAGCCTAATTGATAATATGTCTGTGAACTAATATACTACTGTATTATATTCAATAACAGCAAGTTCTCTATTACTATCTTGCATCTTTCCTCTCAGTGCATTTATTTCTATCCTACTGTATGTTAACACCACTCTGAGTGCAATGTAATTGTCAATTGTCAAAATGTGTTGCAAAAATGCACAATATATATGCCATGCATAATAAACTATGATCAGAATGTCAACATGATTTACATTTGTTTAACTACTGATTACTGTAACTACATACACTGTACACATGTACAACATAGCTACGAAAAATAATAAAGGTTGTGTACGGATGTATGGGAGAATGAATCCAAAACGTTGTGCAAAACTGTCACTTTATTTAGTCAAATTCTCCATTTTCAAACTTTGCTTTATTTGAACGCAAAGGTGCTCAACCCTGGTTCTAATGTACCCCTATCCTGCACATTTAAGTGATTTCTCTGCTCTTCACACACCTAAATCTGCTAATGCACTCATTAACAGTCCTTCTTAAGTTGAATTGGATGTGTTAGAGCTGGGAAAACATTAAGATCTACAGGACAGGGGTTAATCCAGGTCCAGGGTTTGGGAATTTTGGGAATTTTTACACTGATGGTCTCATTTTACAGTGGAGGTCTTCCCAAATCGGGTTTACTGAAATCGTGAAAATCCCTAATTCTACTGTGCTGTTAAACTCCAAAACAGACAATCCAGTCCTCCAGTACTATCTGGTACCAATACAAACTACACAAATTCACTTGTCCTTTTTTTTACCAAGCAAGGTACTGGAGTTAATGATGTGTGGCATTGCTGAGGTGTGGCATCGCTAACTTAATATTCTTGGATGTCCCCATTTGTTCACAGGAGGTCATCTTAATCCCATATCTATAACCATAATGGATCTGTACAGTTTAGTACTACTACATCTACATTTAAGACTGCTCTTTAAATGAGTGAAAGACTTGATAAGTAGCTGATGAGTTGAATCAGGAGGGCTAGTCTCACCAAACATCAATTTACAGGCAAGAAACTCCAGAAAAGCCCCGTACTGGTCACCGCAACAAGTAATGACAGTGAGCATTTTGCAAAAACACGTGTGTGTTTTATTATTCCTTTACTGATTCATCTAATCATTGCCTTTAATTAAGTCCAGAAGGTCCCTGAGAGCTGAACTAAAGGTTTCCGCCTACACTCATCTCTTAAAAAAGTCTCTAAAGTATTCAGGTGAGATTAATTGGTTTAAATTGGTTACATTGGCATAAACTACTATTTACATATTGTTACATTAAGCTGCTACCTTCTGTTTTAGTCATACTTTTAAAAGCGTTGTTTCTATCTGCTTCCATCATTGTGTGTTTTTACACATACTAGCTGTGTGTGATATCCTGGAACCTTGATTTACCCTTTGTGTATGTGTGCAGGAGAAAGCTGGAATTCTGCCTCAGTTTTCCTTATTTTACACCCATCTATACACACTCTGAACAGATGACAGTCATGCACAGTCATAAATCCACGAGATTCCCAGACTGCTTATTTTTTATGAGAAAAGAGCACTTTATATTTGTCCTTAAAAGCATGTTCATGCTTTTAGTTATGGGAATGTGATGCAATGCTAACCTAGCAGTCGTCAAAACATTTCTACTTTCAGTCTATCTAGTTTTATATCAGGTATCGCTGCTTGATCGGATTATTTGACGTTTATTGCATAAAAAAATGATTAATAAATGACATATGTTTGTCTGTAGCTTTTACAGGAAAGTGAGCTATTTTAGGCAGCCTAGACATGAACAGCATTTTACCTGAATTTTAACTCAACTACCAACCTTGAAAATGCTACATTTGCAAACAAAGGATATTAAGGTAAAGATGTAAGATAAATGACAGGTAACAATTTGATTTGAGTCCATGTGGAAAAGACAGTAGTGTGTAACAGTAAGACAGTGTGTGTGTGTGTGTGTGTGTGTGAAAATTAACAGTATTAATCTCTCCATTGAATGTCACAGCTTGCTTGGTACAGAGTATTTAACAAATCGTGATGATTAAGAAATGAAGAGAAAAGGGATCATAACAAGGAAAGCCGAATTAAAAAGGACAAACTCAATACAGATCAACACAGTTCCACTTGCAGCAGTAATGTCAGATTATATTATTCAGATTATAATCATTCTGCATAAATACATGACTACAACTAATTTTATGTTCAGGAAGATTAGTGGTGGTGTTGATGATTAAGTCATGTCGTTGCTGCAGAGTGAGCTAGCCATGAAGTTGTTATTCACCCACCTGTAAAAAAAAAACAAAAAAAACCAAATTAAATAAAAAAAAAAATTCAGTAATATTATTGGAGTTATTGCAGTTTTCTAGCTAAGATATTGATAAGATATTGACTAAGAATTGTTTGATTATTATTATTATTCTTTTGAAACTTAGTCCTATTTATCATCACTTGAAAAAGAGAACCTTTAATAGCCGTCACGTTGCCTTTTTTTTTTGTAACACCTTTAAACCAGAGGATAGCTGGCATTTGTGGCAATACCACACTGGTTATTCTTGTTCCTTGACATCTTGATGTAGCCTTTGTCACCCCAGTCGAGACCCCAGCTGTAAAATAAATGTAAATTTAGGGAGGAATTTAGTGTTTAATGTGGCCCACTGGCTTAGGCTGGCTTGATTGTATCTTAAGTCATATAATTTACTGCTAACACAGTTACTGCAAATAGAAATTTGAACAATGTAAACCAATAATTCTAACATTTCTAATCAATTCAACTATTAGATATGAAATGAAAATATGATTTAGAAATGAATAGGTATAACATAGCAAAATATAGCCTTTGATGATGATAATAATAATAATTTTGTATGTTGCGTTACATGAAACATATTCATAAGCTACTTCTAAATTCTGCTTTTTCTTAGAACCTTTTTCTTTTCTTTTCTTTTTTTTTTTTTACCTGTTCTTGACCAGCCAGTAGGCTTTTTTTTGTTCCCTGCCATAACCGACAGCCAGGACACCATGATCCAGATCAGTGCTGCTACAGTCTGGCTCATCGTAAATACCTTTAATCAATCATGTAGTGGTCAATTATTCAAACATGATGGAATCAATTATTAAATTTGTTAATCAGTAAATCATCATTTAAAATAAAATAAAAGTAATAAATAAATCCAAATAAAAGTAAACCACTAACTAACAGTATTCAGATTCAGATTGTTCTGGTAGCATTAGCGATTACCAACTGGTAATACAGGATTGGTTTTTGATTTTCAATGTGAGACTCACCAGATTTATAGAACTGGAAGGACATGTGGCCTGCATCTATGGCAACAGAAATGGGACCGATGGTGGCCACAGCTTCCTGTAGAGCTTTCTCATCTTCACTTTTTATATTCACATAGCCAGTGCACGTGGCTCTCACAGTGGCTGGATTAAACCTGCAATCATTATCCTGAAGAAGGAGAGAGGAAAAGGTCATACCAGAGATCCTCTTACTGCATATTGTTAAACTGTATGGTAGCTGGTTAAATAAATAACTACCCACTAAAACAGCTTTCATCCTGCAATGAGCAAGCAGGGGGATTTAAGCAATTTCACAAAATGTTTGATATGCCTGTCAAAACTAGTCATGCCCAGCTGTTCATCGGAATAATGTGTTTTCATGTTCATACTCACACGGGCCTCATAAGGATAGGACTCCTCTGTATCAATTCCGTTGTTGTCTTTAATGTACTCAAAAGCCGCATTCATCCAGCCTCCCTCGCACCCTAAGTTCCCGTATTGCCCGGAGCAGTCCACCAACTGCTGCTCACTCAGTGACACCAGCTTCCCCGTCTTCCTTCGCGTCTGACCTTCCAGTGACCCTGTCTGAGAAAGGATAGATGAAAAGGAAAGAGTGAAAGAGAAAAACAAAGATGTCTATCCACAGCACACCTTGTAAATGTGGCCACTTGTTAAATCTAGTAGTGACTGAGGCATAAAAGCAAGACTAAAGAGGCCATGCTGCATGTTTCAACCCTGCCCTTACCGCACTGAAGGCCCAGCAAGACCCACAATCCTGCTGGTCCTTAACTTCAGT
This sequence comes from Pangasius djambal, assembly GCA_022985145.1. Lineage (NCBI taxonomy): Eukaryota > Metazoa > Chordata > Actinopteri > Siluriformes > Pangasiidae > Pangasius > Pangasius djambal. The sequence continues at coordinate 5,860,755 of CM040984.1, read as the reverse complement.
CACATAGCCCTTTTTCCTCCAGTCCACAGTTTTTGGCAGAACACCTCTCCCTCGGAGGAATGTGTCTGTACTGTGTCTCTTGGTCTTGTTGAAGGATCCCAGGCAGCCCTTAAACGCAGACTCTCTGTACTCCTGGTTACTCTGTTAGAGATGCAGTGAAATCAGGTACCTGTTTTTTGCTTATTCACAAAGAGCAGCAGTGAAGGGGCTGCTTTTCTGGTTCATCCTAAGTGAAATGTTTTTATTCATTCATTAATTTTCATGAACCTATGTATATATATAAAATATGTGTGTGTGTGTTTGTAAAGGCATATACTAGGGGTGTCAAAACATTCGATGAGGAGACAAATATCAGTTCCTTTCATTTACAAGTATAAGTTAGTATAAGTAAGTTATACAGCAATGTCCTCAGAATTATTTTTAAAAAGTCTAAAACATCTATTTACTTTATTTCATTTTATTTATGTAGTGTCACTTCAAAAGGAGCAGAAAAAAATCTCATTCTTGTATGCATAAATTTCACTGTATAAGAATTTCTCACTTACAAAACAAAGTTCAATTCATATGAAACCACTCAGTTTGTTATTCTGGAAAGCCACATGCTTACTGAATCTAACTTTTTGCTTGCTAGTCAGCAATTACATATCATTAACACATTTTGTAAGTAGCTGATTTTACGGCCCAGTATAGCTCTATTTTGCATCCTAGTGGAATTACAGAGACTAGGTCTTTTTTCAAATCATTTTATTCCTAAATTGTCTGTACAATTAATTTATTTTCCAAAAGAGGATTATAAATACTTTTGCTGGGTCATGTTTTAAACTGTACTGGACAGATAGATCCCAGCCCGTGGGCCTTATGCCTATATAATGGAATAGTATATACTGTATGTTTTCTTTCTCACCATGTCTGCAAAGTAGGTCATGCCGAGTCTGTAGCTCTTAATGCCTTGGTCAGCGAGCATGTTGTGTGCCAGGACCAGCTTACGATTTTCCAGCCATGTATTCTTACGCTGAGACTCCTCCTCTACAGACTTATAGATCTTACCTAAGGAAAAAAAAAAAACTGAACCTGATAATGCAAAATATGGTACAATTATTTTTCTTCTTAACTGATTCACATAAGCATTGTGTAGATGTGAGACAGACCAAAAGACAGATTTTAAGGTTTGACCGCTTGATTAGACATAAGATTTCTCACCAAACTTCAATTTCCAGGCATTGAACTCCAGGTCTTCCAGAGAGACGCTGACCGCACTGGCCAGAGTCACGAGCATGGCGACGATAAGCAAAACCCTCATTCTGCAAATAAGTGTTTTTGTAAGGATTTGCTTTCTTTATTCCACTGTCATTTGTCACTTGTCATTTCCCCACACTCATACTCACATCCTTTTCCCCTCAAATACCAGGAACAGTCTATTCTAACCAAAGTGTTTTAATCATTAGACAAAACTCAAAGATTGCTCTGTGCTCAGCCAGTCTACATAACGTATATCCAGGTGTATGTGGTACATACCTCGTTTTGTGTGTTTCTTGAATCTTGAATTCTTCTACGGACGGAGAGCTGTCATGGGTTTCCTGTCTCTATATATATAACTGAGTTTCGGCTTTGATCAGCTGCTGGTCACACTCATGACCACAAAAAATAGAGGTTTTTTTTTTTTTTTTTTTTTTTTGAGGAATTGCATTATCACTGGCAGACATAACCCTTAGTGATTTATGTTTGTTTTCTTGTCATGTTTCATTGAATCAGGTGAAAAGGTCAGTTTTAGAACGCACCATATTTGAAAATGGAAACTACTCCATATAAAGTTAAACTTAAACCAAATTGTGTGATATAAAAAGGGATACAACTAGTACATCTCTAGTTTTCTTCCTGATTAATTTTTTTTATTCAGAAATGTTCCATTGTTAACTATTCTATTTCTGATTGTGTTCTAATGGTTATTAGTCTATCTACATAGTCACTTGATTAGATGGGTTTAACCCAAACCTCAATAACCCAACCTAATATGAGTGGACAGTTCAGGAATAAAAATCTCTGTCACACCAAAAAAATAGCCATAATATTACTGCACATATTTGAGTGATGAGCATAATGTTTAAATATTTAGATACAGTACGTATCATTCCATTCCACAGAATGTACAACAGAATAAGATTAGTAATAAGATTAGGAAACCAAGCTCCCACAAAGGGTCCTTGAACAACACCCTTAATCCTCAACTGCTCTTAATCATGAGTTCATTTGAAAGAAAGAGAAAAGGCAAAAGGATCACACCAAGGAAAGCTGAACTGAAAATTCCACATTGATACTCGTCAACATTATATATTATCTTTCTGCATAATTACATTAACTTCATTAATTTTTTAGTTGAGAAAGGTAAATAATAGTATTTTCTGATTTTTTTTTTTCTGCGTATCACAACAGTATTGAGACTGTGAGCATTGTATCACATAAATATATCACACTGAAAATCAAGTCATGTAGTTGAGTTAGACGTGGAGGTGTGTAATCCATCTGTTTTCCTCAAAGGCACAGGGAACTCAACCCAGACTATGTCATGCATTGTAAAAATCATGCTTGGAACTTTGGAGTAAGTTTTGTGAATGCACAATACTACAGTTTCATAATCTAGGCATTTACAAACTTGTCACAAATTGTCCCCAAAGCACAGGAGAACCTGGAACACTGATTCACCCTATCATGCCCAAGTATAACCCCAGAAACTCAAAATCATCCGAGACTTGGGCATTACCTTTCCATCCACCTGGATCTCTTGTCAAGTCGGGTTGATGATCATCAAGTTGTGTTTTCTACTCTTAATTCTGGCTGATCCCACCAGTCTCCACTGTTGCAGAATATTGACATGATTTCCACTGAAAAATTGTGCACAGTGACTCATAAAGACCTTGTCCACGGTCTCTGGACAAGCTGACGCAACTGTGGCCACAAATGAAACTTCAGAGTGATTTCCACTGAAATAGGTCCCAAAAAAGTCTTCTTACAGAGAAGCAGACTCAATGCCATGACTGGAAATTCAGCAAATTTTTTTGCTGAACTGTGCAACACAGAGTCAAAGGACTCTCTTTTCTGTGAGCTTCCAGTGATGCAAGAGCTGAATAGGAATAGCTTACTTAAATAGACTGAGGTCAATTCACGGATCAGGACCAACCCGGAAGACACCATAGGAGCATTACTATAAAGCTTAAACTACATTTAATGACTTTAATAACAGATTTGATACATGGACACATGTAAAACCAAATGTGTTACAGGTTAAGGACAATTATGGCTGTAACATGCATCAAGTGACACATTAACTTTTGCTAAATCCGCTCTAACAATAAAAGTGATAATAATTGCATGTGAATTTATGTTAAATCCACTTAAGAGTAAGACAGTATGCAAGAGCTTTCTTTTATTTAAGCAAAAACAATATTACTAAAGTCAAGGGTTTTATTATGCATAGCCTATCAAATGCCAAAGACTGCTTGTCAAAGAATATTCAAGAAATCATGCGATTATTTAGAAAGTATCATAGAAAGTAAAGCTGAGTTAAAAATGCCAAACTCAATAGACATCAACACAGTTCCAGTTAATGTCTTTCTGCATCAATATATTATCACCATTCATTTTAAGTTCACAAAAGTAAATGATAGACTTTTCTATTGTTTTTTTTTCCTGTATAGTAACAGCACAGAGACTGTGAGCATTGCCACATACATGTATCGCGTGTTTATAATCAAGTCACGTAGTTGCTGCAGATTGAGTTAACCATGGAGTTGTATTCCACCCACCTGTAAAAAGCAACAATTATTAATATTATTGCAGTTTTCTAGTTAAAGAGAAAGACTTGTTAAGGTGGATATGGATACTGAAAATGGATTGATATAATTTGTTTTTGAAACCTAGAAGTTAATGCCAGTTAACATTACTTAAAAATATCCCTTTATAGCCATCTCATCACTGATGTTTATTGTACACACCTTTAAACCAGAGGGTACATGGCATCTGTCGCAATGCCACACTGGTTAAAATTGTTCCTTGACATCCGGATATAGCCATTTTCACCCCAGTCAAGACCCCAGCTGTTAAGGGAAAAAAAAGTGAGGAAGTGTGTGGTTCATGTGGGCAATTTTATCTTATAACTTTGCAATCTTATAACTTTATATAATATTCTTATCATTTAAAGCTGATGAAGTAGTTGTAAATACTAACTGGAATACTGTAGCTCTATTTATATCTATTATATCACCTTTTAATTTAGAAATAAAATGGAATATAGTTGTTTCACCTGTTCTTGACCAGCCAGTAGTCTTGTCCTTGACCCATCTGGTAGACTGTGCCATAACCAACAGCCAGGACAGCATGATCCAGCTGAGTGCTGCTACACATTGGCTCATTATAGATACCTTTAATCAGTCAATAAAGGTCAATTTTACAACCTTATGCAATTATTTGTTAATCAGTAAAGTACAGACATGTACTATCTGGCAAGACTCACCAGATTCATAGAGCTGGAAGGACATCTGACTTGCGTCTATGGCAACAGAAATGGGTCCAATAGTGGCCACGGCTTCCTGTAGAGCATACTCATCTCCACTTCTTATATATTCATAGCCAGTGCAAATAGCTCCCACAGTGGCTGGATCAAACCTGCAGTACCCATCCTACAGAGAAAGAGAAATTGAGTTCTTCATACTTCATATTACTTTATATTGTAAAACTGTGCTAGCTGTTTTAATAAATAGCTACGTATCAAAACGCTTTTTATCGTGCAATAGGCGAGCAGTTTTACAAACATTTATGTCCATTAAAACTAGTTATACCTGTCCATCTAAATAATGTGTTTTTATGCTCTACTCACTGTGGCCTCATAAGGGTAGGAGTCCTCTCTTTCAATTCCATTGTTGTTGATAATGTAGTCAAAGGCTTTATCCACCCAGCCTCCATTGCAACCAGAGTTCTCATATGAGCAGTCCACCAATTGCTGCTCACTCAGAGACACCAGATTCCCCGTCTTCCTAAATATCTGACCCTCCAGTGACCCTGTCTAAGAGAGGACAGACGACCTGTATTAGCATTATTGTTGCCACTTGTTACATGTAGCAGTGATTGTGGAGGAGCAGGAGTAAATTAGGCATGTTGCAGTAACCATAGGGCAACCCTGTTCTTACCGCACTGAAGGCCCAACAAGAGCCACAATATCCCTGGTTCTTAACCTCAGTCACATAGCCCATTTCCCTCCAGTCCACAGTATCTGGAAGAGCAGCTCCGCCTGTCTGTCGGAGGAATGTAGCTGCATTGTGTCTCTTGGTCCTGTTGAAGGACCCCAGACTGCCCTTTAACACAGACTCTCTGTATTCCTGGTTATCCTGTTTGAGATGGAGATGGAGATAAACTTGTTGTTTGCTTGTTCCCAAAGAGCAGCAGTGAAAGGGCTACTCTTTTGGTCCATACTCTGTTTATTCAACAACAACTTTGTCTTTGTCAGGGTATATACCCACTTACGTGAACTAGCCATAAATTTAACCAAAAATAGAAATATCTTTGTATATATAGCCCATACTATTGAAGTGGAGTGGAATCAAAATAATTAGCAAACTCGTTTAGAAATAAATAATGGAAAGGTTTTGATTGTATATGTTTACAATGCTGTAAAAACCCCACTGCTACATTATTTTGGAAAACTACATGGTTAGAGAGTCAATTTCTTTTCTTGCTGATAAATGATTACACATCATTAACATTTTGTCAGTAGCTGAGTTTATTGATCTATTTTGCCCCCTAGTGGAATATCAGAGACTAGCTCTTTTTTCCCCCCACAAATCTTTTAATTCAAGTGTAGTCCACAAGGTGAACAGAATTTCCAGAACAGATTCCAGCATACATTTGGCGGGCCAGATAAAAACCTTCTTTATATATTCACACCACTGGTGTATATGTGTAGACATATATACTTCAAAAATAAATAAATATATATATATATATATATATATATATATATATATATATATATATATATATATATATATATATACATATACACTGCCCTCCAAAAGTTTGGAAACGCCTGAACAAAATAGGGTTTTTGGGGCAATATCAGCATAAATCCTCTTTAGTTAGTGACCATTTTGCATTGATAATAAGGGACAACACTAGGCATCCGAGCAGTCAGTTTATTCAAACATTGACTTGATATATTACTCCAAGCCTCCTGGAGGATTGCCCAAAGA
>CM040984.1:5756642-5846339 GCA_022985145.1 Pangasius djambal | reverse complement strand
AGGGGCTCAAAGGTATTTGGACAAAGTGACATAATTGTAAATATAACCATAATTTTAATACTTGGATGAAAATCCTTTGCAGTCAATGACTGCCTGAAGTCTGGAGCCCATGTTCTCAAAACTCAAATTCTGAGTTTCCTCCCTGGAGATGCTTTGCCAGGCCTTCACTGCAGCCACCTTCAGTTGCTGCTTGTTTATGGGTCTTTCTGCCTTCAGTCTTGTCTTCAGTAAGTGAAAAGCAGCTCTATTGGGTTGAGATCAGGCGACGGACTTGGCCATTGAAGGATATTCCATTTCTTCATCTTCAAAAAGTCTTGAGTTGCTTTTGCAGTATGTTTAGGGTCTAAACTGTGAAGCAGCATCCTATCAGTTTTGTAGCATTTGGCTGAATGTGAGCAGAGGGTATAGCCCTATACACCTCAGAATTCATCTTGCTACTTCTGTCAGCAGTCACATCATCAATAAACACCAGTGAGCCTGTTCCATTGGCAGCCATACATGCCCATGCCATAACACTGCCTCCACCATGTTTGACACATGATGTGGTATACTTTGAATCATGAGCTGTTCCTTTCTTTCACCATACTTTTCTCTTCCCATCATTCTGGTACAAGTTAATCTTGGTTTTATCAGTCCAAAGAATCTTATTCCAGAACATGGGAGGCTTTTTTAGATGTTTTCTGGCAAAGTCTAATCTGGCTTTCCTGTTCTTGAAAGTTACCAGTGGTTTGCACCTTGTTGTAAACCCTCTGTATTTACATTCATGAAGGAGTCTCTTGATTGTAGATTTTGACAATGATACACCTACCTTCTCCAGAGTATTCTTGACTTCTGTTGATGTTGTGAAGGGGTTTTTCTTCACCAAGGAAAGGATTCTGCGATCATCCACTTTAGTTGTCTTCTGTGGTCTTCCAGGCCTTTTGGTGTTGCTGAGCTCGCCAATGCATTCCTTCTTTTAAAGAATGTACCAAATTGTTGATTTGGCCACTCTTAAAGTTTTTTCTATCTCTCTGATAGGCCTGTTTTGTTTTTTCATCCTAATGATGGCCTCCTTCACTTGCATTGAGATCTCCTTGGACTTCATATTGGTAGCTCCAGTCGAACAGCTGCCAAATGCCAACTCAATACCTGATATCAACTCCAGACCTTTTATCTGCTTCATTTGTCTTGAAGTAATGAGGGAATGGACAGCACCTGGTCAATTAACTTCTTGTCAGTCAGTTGTCCAAATACCTTTGAGCCCCTGAAAATGGAAGTACATTGCTTAAAATGGCTGTAATTCCTAAATGGTAAATGCCATATTTTTGTGTAATCTCTTAAAATAAAGCTGAAAGTCTACACTTCGATCACATCTTGATGTTTTATTTCAAATCCATTGTGGTGGTGTATAAAGGCAAAATCACACAAACTCTGTCATCGTCCAAATACATTGTACAAAATTTTTTGCCTTTATTTAGATAGATAGATAGATAGATTAACCTCAGTATATAATAAAAACTAATTTAATCAAATCTCCAACTCACATTTATATATTTTTGTGATATATTTAAGTCAGAACAGAATTTAATAGAAACACTGGTTAAAAGGACTGCAATATGGTGTCCTATAAGGCTCTGTTCTTAGGATTTTCTTATTTTTTTAATCTCTTTCTCATTTTCCTAACAAAACATTTTGGATTTCACTTGTGCATTGGTGATACATAATTATACTTACTAGAAGGTCCATGCAAATAAAACTTTGTAAAGACATAAAAGCTTGAATGAATAGCAACTTCATTTTTTTATTCATTTATTTTCAGTAACCACCTTATCCTGGTCCAGGTCACAGCGAATCAGGAGCCTGTTTTCCTCTAACGCTGGGCTCAAGGCAAATTTGGCTGATATATTAGAAATTCAGTTTATATATTTAAAAATTACACTCAGCTCACAAAAACTGTACTTTATTACAGTAAATACATTATCATCAATAACATATTTTAATTATAAAATTTTTACATTTTAGTAATTATCTATGTAAATTTTATAAGTTTGCTGCATGGATTTAAAAGGCATCTATTTGGAATAGTTTACCACAAACGATTGCTTTAAAACATTGCCATTTAAAAAGCCCTGTTCAACATTAGGACTTTATATTTTGGATATACTATGCATTTCCTTCTTTTAAGTGGATGGTAGAATTGGGGGTTTTCCTACTAAACATGTTTAAGAGTGTTTTAGAGCAGTGGTTCTTAAAATGTGATCCATGAGGCATAGCCAGTATTAAACATAATGTAAATAACCAGAATTCATGTGGCCTCTCTGACCCACCTTTCTGATTATATTAATCTAACAAGTCCAGAATCAAATTACTGCCACATTTTATAAAGATCTATGAAATGGAAAGGGTCAGGTAAGCATCTGTTAAGCCAAGCATCTTTTTGCACCCACAATTCCTTGTGGACTGAGCACACGCATATATCTGCATTCAGTGGATTTTCAGAATAAGGTGTTTACATGCAACAAATTTCCGATTAAAGCAGGCATATTCCAGGGGTGGGAATCAGAATTTGGGGAATCAGAATATTGCCTTAATCTGACTCGGGCAATCGTATTGCGGCATTTACATGACACAATACTAACCAATATTGGTGCAATAGCCACATTAATTACTGATTGCATTAATTTGGTTCAAGATTCACTTACAGGCCAAAAGCATAAAAAATTGTCACATAACTTTTACTTTGATGTACTTTTATGTCAGGTTTGTCCAAACTTTGCTCTTGCTCATGTCCCATACTAAACACTTTTGTCCCTTTTGGCTTGCCATTTTCTTTATCTCGTCAACGTTTCCTGAAACCGTGCTAGTTAACCTGTCACACTTGTTTGTTAACGCTAGTCTTTTTAAAGTAGACTTGTTTCCTTTTGTGTTTGTGAAGTGTCACTGGTCTCCTACTCTTGCCATGAGCAGTGACTATAATTAAATGCAATTTTATACAAGTTCTGAACATATTTAAACAATTATCTAAAATAAGACCATTTTAAGCATTAAAACATGGCTCATCCAAAGCTGCATAGGTTTTTGTTGTTGCTGCTGTTTTTCTGTTTAACATTACATTTGCTTTAGTAGGTTAAAATGTTTCAGCATGTGCCTTTTCTGAGTAATGGTCCAATTCATTTTTGATCAGTTTCTTGAATGTTATTGTTTACATTGCTCTGAGCATTTACCAAATCATGAGTTAATTTAGAAAGAAAGAGAAAAGGCAAAAGATCACACCAAGGAAAGTGGAATTAAAAATACCAATACACGGTTTCAACACAGTTCCAGTACCAGTAATATCAGAATATATAATCTTTTTGCATAAAAATATTAGCACTGTTAATTTTAGGTTCAGAAAGGTAAATTATAGTATTTCTTTCTGTTTAGTGTAGGACTGGGAGCATTAATAATTAAATAAGCATTAAATAAAGTCTTAATATGTTCTCTGTGAATTAAAAAAAAAAGTGTTCTATTACTCAATATTGTAGGAATAATGTCCAGAATTTCATTTTTATGCATTTTTCCATTATTTTATTTATTTATTCCATTCATGTTCATTTTTGTCTTCAAACCATGCTTTCTTCCCACAGAATAGTAGAAAATAAGGTTCAGCTACAATACTCAGTTTTCCAGAGCAATTTTATAAAAAAAAAAAAAAAAAGAAGAAGATTACTGTATTTTTACACAGATTCCACTGTGCAATGTGTCTACATAATCAAGTAATGTAGATGCTGCAGATCATTTGGCCATGGACTTGTTTTCCACGCCCCTGTAGAAAAGTATCAAGAGGTAAGATTTTTGCATTTATTGCAGTTAGTTAATGTGAAACATTTGTTAAAGTAGTAGATACTGATACTTAGAATAGATTGATATTATTTATATTTGAAACCTATTAATGCCAGTTACCATTACTTAAAATAAAAAAGAGCCTTTAATAGCTGTCAGATCATTGATTTTTTTTATTGTACATTTTATTGTACACACCTTTAAACTAGAGGATAGCTGGCTGCCGTGGCAATACCACACTGGTTATTCTTGTTCCTGGACATCTTGATATAGCCTTTATCACCCCATTCGAGACCCCAGCTGTTAAAAAAGAGTCAAGTCAGTGAGTAATTTAGTGGGCAATGTAGACTACTGGTTTTAACTTGCTTGAGTGTATATTAACTAATGGACTTGTTATAAATAGGAATTGGAAAACTGTACAGTTATTTCCAATATTTCCTCTGAGACTTTAGATCAGGGGTGTCAAACTCATTTTAGGTAACAGGCCAGAATACACTTGGCACAATGTGGAGTGAGCTAAACAAAACAAACAAAAAAAGCTTAGTAGACCAGTAACACAAAATCCACTCCACTCTGAATGAACAAACGGATATAAGTCACCTACAAAATATTCATTGGGTGGGCCAGATTATAAACTTTATTGTTTAAATTTTTAACTTAGAAATAAAAAGGTATAACAAGGCAAAATATTATCTGTATTCAATTTTTTATGTTGATTTTTTATTTTTTTTTTTTGTACCTGTTCTTGACCAGCCAGTAGTCTTGTCCATTATCCTTGCCATAACCAACAGCCAGGACACCATGATCCAGGTCCATGCTGCTACACTCAGGCTCATTGTAGATTCCTTTAATCAATCCCAACATTATGCAATCAATTATTCATTTTAATCAGTAAATTAATGGACCAAAGATGATGCCAAATATATGTAAACCACTAAACAATAACATTCAGATTGTCCTGGAAGCGTTAGGAAGAACCGATTTTCATGCAAGACTCACCAGATTCATACAGCTGGAAAGACTGGTGGCCTGCGTCTATGGCGACAGAAACGGGCCCGATGGTTGCCACGGCTTCCTGTAGAGCATTCTCATCTTCACTGTTTATATCCACATAGCCAGTGCAGGTGGCTCCCACAGTGGCTGGATTAAACCTGCAGTCTCCATCCTGTCAAGAGTGAGAAAAAGGGCATTTTGTTCTGCATATTATAACAAAAAGGGCACTTTGTACTGCATATTACTGAATATTGTAAAACATTTTTATGTGGCTAAATAAATAATTACTCAAATTTAAAAAAAAAAAAAAAAAAAAAAAAGCTTTCATCCTGCAAAAAATAAGCTGGGGTTTTAAGCAATTTCAAAAAAAGTTTGAAATGCCCATCTAATGGAGTTGTCCCCAACCATTCATCTGAATGAGTTCGCCTGAGTTTTTCATGTTTCACTCACAATGGCTTCATAAGGGTAGGACTCCTCTGTGTCAATTCCCTTGTTGTCCTTAATGTATTCAAAGGCTTGATCCATTAAGCCACCTCCGCATCCCATGTTTCCGTATTGCCCGGAGCAGTCCACTAATTGCTGTTCACTCAGTGACACCAGCTTCCCTGTCTTCCTAAACGTCTGACCTTCCAGTGACCCTGTCTAAGAGAGGATAGACAATGGAGAAATAGATGGAGAACAGGGCAGAAGAATATAACAGACACTCTATTCGCACCAGGACCTGTAAAAATGGACCTGTAAAAGTAGATTGTTAAATCTAGCACTGATTGACAGTGAAAGAAGGGTAAAAAAGGCCATGTTCCAGTAATCATGTTTCAACCCTGCCCTTACCGCACTGAAGGCCCAGCAAGAGCCACAATCCTTCTGGTCCTTAACCTCGGTCACGTAGCCCTTTTCCCTCCAGTCCACAGTATCTGGCAGAACAGCTCCTCCTGCCTGTCGGAGGAATGTAGCTGCACTGTGTTTCTTGGTCCTGTTGAATGATCCCAGACAGCCCTTAAACACAGACTGTCTGTACTCCTGGTTACTCTGTTAGAGACGGAGATGAAGTGAAATTAGTTGCTGCTTTAATGAAGACGATTGTTCATTTGACTGTGTGAACGTGTCTTGTCTTTCCAGTTGTCCTCACAAATATACTAAAGTATGATGTCCATACTAACTGATATGTTTTCATTCAACCATTCATTCATCGTCAGTAGCCGCTTTATCCCTGATGTAGAGCTTCTCAGAAGAACAATGGGGAGTTCCCTGGATGCCAGTCCATATCAAGACACCATTCACAAACACACATTCACATTTAGGGGCAATTTAGAGTAGCCAGTCTACCCACAGCATGTTTGTAGACAGGGGCAGAATACTGGAGAACCTGGAGGTTCTCCATTTATTATTTGTTTAATTTAAAGTTATGACTTACAGTGATATTTGCACTCACAGTTTAATTCACATCAGAGGTGTATACACATTAAAAGTATATATATACTTAAAACTGGAAATACATTTTTGATAAAGTTTGAAAATTCTAAGACGAAAAAAGGAAATGTGGACCATCTTGACTATTCAAAAAGCATGTGTTCAGATGACACGGTGATGGATTTGATTTAACAGGGATCATCAGGTCGAGTGCACACTGTCATTATCGCAAAAAGAGGACATACCAAATACTAAGAAGAAATTCTGAAATTCTCGTAAATCTTGTAAAGATTCTTCTTTCTACAGATTGTTGCTGATGATATCATTTGTAATGGAAACCTTTGTATTAAATTGACAAAAAAATGCCAAACAGAAGCAGTTTCAATAGTGGTCTCAGACTTTTGGACCCCACTGTATACATATTTTCCTTCTCACCATGTCTGCAAAGTAGGTCATGCCGAGTCTGTAGCTCTTAATGCCCTGGTCAGCCAGCATGTTGTGTACCAGGACCAGCTTACGATTTTCCAGCCAAGTCATCTTACGCTGAGACTCCTCCTCCACAGACTTATAGATCTTACCTAGGAAAAAAAGCAAAAAATAACTGAACTTGACAAATGAAAATAGTGCATTTTGACTTTTTATTCTTAATTGTTTTCATATTCATATTAACGTTTACAAAAAACTGTTTGACAGTTTGATTATATTATATATTTCTCACCAAACTTCAGTTTCCAGGAATGAAACTCCAGGTCTTCCAGAGAGATGCTGGCTGCACTGGCCAGGGCCACGAGAGTGGTGATGACAATTAAAACCCTCATTCTGCAAATAATGAGATGTTTTTGTGTGCTTAGTGGAAGGAAGAAAGCTGAATAAAAGATCCACGTTCTGTTTTCACTCAATTGTCATGAAATACAACTGTCTGATTAACCAGATTTGCTGGTTGGTTAAAATTAAAACATAGTTAATCCGTGCAAAGCCAGTTCACAAAATGTGTATCTGGGTGTATGTGGTACATACCTGATTCTGTAGAACTCTCTATGGATGGAAAGTTGTCATGGGTTTCCTGAATTTATATGCCACTGTGTGTCATGGCTCTGATCAGGTGCTTGTCACACACACAAAACACAAGAGATACGCACATAGTTAAACTTACACACCTTTATTGCAGAAATTGCATCATTTAACATGAGATGATCCCACAGTCAGGTGAACATGACCATTAGAGATCTTTATTTCCCCCCTCAGGTGTAGCTGAACCAGGTGAAGTGCAGGGAAATAAAAAAAAAAATATGCATGACAGAGTTAATCCAGAACCATGGTTTAAATCTACCATACTGGAAAATGCATACAAAAGCAATATTTACAGATACACAGATATACACACATTTCCTTACGTTTCTTATGTGCAGATCCGTATCATTTTGGTAGCTTTTTTGGTAGCATTTTGATAAAACTATTTATGAATGTAACTGTGGTTTTGTGAACCCCAGATAAATGCCAGGGGTTTTCTTCCTGGAACCTACTCATTGAATGCTTACTAGGTTGATGGTGGTTACAAACGCTGGTTGCTAACTGGGTTTCATAATAGTTACTTTCATAACTAGTGTCCCATTTCACTCTCTTAACCACCTGGGGTAATGTTTAACACCTGGATACCCTTTACCACAAGGTCATTTGAAACCGACTCACTCATCTAAGTCGCCACCCATGGAAGCCGACTCACCTTGGAAAGGTGTTTGGAGATGACCACTGTATTCCCACCATGAAGGAGGTCCAGTAAATCAGTAGTTCCAGTAAAAAGGTTAACACTTTAGGCACTTGGCAGCACATCAGGTCCACTAAGCAGGATACTTCCAGAATAGTTCCCATCTGTCAGCATACAAAGCCTGTGTACTTGGACTCTACATTGCAGCCATCAACCTGTCATCTTTATCCAGCTTTAATGTCATATAGCAACCAACAAAATTAAAGCAAAAAACAAATAGAAATATTTTAGAGGGAAAAAAGAAAAAACTTACAATAATGTGGTTGCATAAGTGTGCATACCCCTTAACTAATATTTTGTTTAAGCACCTTTTGCTTGTAAAACAGCACTCAGTCTTTTTGGGTAAGAGTCTACCAAATTAGCACATCTGGATTTGGAAATTGTTTTCCACTCTTCCTTTTTCCACTCTTCCTCCTCCCCAAATGGATCTCCTGTGCACAGCCCAATAATAAAGCCATTATAAAGCCATTCCTTGGCTTGGATTTGTGCATTGGGTTGTTATTGGAAGGTAAAATTCCTCTTTATCTTTGGCTGTCTAAAAGAAGCCTGCAGGTTTTGTGCCAAAATAGACTGGAATTTAGAGCTATCCATGATTCCTTCTATCTTGATTAGAGCTGCAGTCCCAGCTGAAGAGAAGCAGCCCTATAGCAAGATGCTGTCACCACCATGCTTCACCATGTCTAAGATGTTCTTTTTGTGATAAGCTGTCTTGTTTTTATGCGAAATATATCTTTTATAATTATGTCAAAAAGTTTTACCTTGGTCTCCTCAGCAACACATTTTTTCCACCTGGTTTGGTGTGATTGAGCTGGGTTTGGATTTTTTATTTATTTATTTATTTTTTTTTTTTTGAGAAAGACCTTCTGCCTAGCCAACATTACCCCATAGCACAAACGTGAAGAATACAAGAGATTGTCATCACATGCAAAGAGTGACCAGTACTTACCAGATATTCCTGCAGCTACTTTAATGTTGCCATAGGTCTCTTGGCAGCCTCCTTGATAAGTCTTCGTCTTGTCCTTTTGTAAATTTTGGAGGGACATCGTGTTCTTGGTGATGTCACTGTGGTGTCTGATATTCTCCACTTGTTAATGATGGCCTTCACAGTGTTTCGTGGTACAGCTAATGTTTTGGAAATTATTTTGTACCCCTCTCCTTATCAATACCTTTCAACAATGAGATCCCATACATGCTTTGTGAGCTCTTTGTGGACCCTGGCGTCAGCATTCAGATGAAACCAGGAAGATGTCAAGAAAAATCCCACAGAAACAGCTGATTGCTATTTGGGGTTAATCAATCACTTTATTAATGACAGATGTATGATAATTACTTTTGAACATGAGTTTGAATGTGGTCAATTATGAGCACAGTCAAATGACCATATAATAAAAGGGTGTGCAGTAAGTTTTTTTTTCCCTTTTACATTTTTTCTCCTATTGAATTTTGTTGGTTGCTACATCACATTAAAGGTGGAAAATGATCTTTTTCTTGGTTTCATTTTTTACATTGCAAAAATCTGCAATTTTAACAGAAGTGTGTAGAGTTTTTATATCCACTGCACTTGTAAGTGATTAGTTTTACCTAAATGTCCACATTAATGGATAAGAATGAACTAATGTGGCTGCCATACACTTTCTTATTCTTGTAGTTCACCTTACAGTCATTACCCTTCTGATTCTTTCAAATTATAGTAAAACAAGCATTATATAGATTTCCAGTTACTCAGGACTACCCACATTTTTGCTCTCTCCCAGCTAAACCTAAACAAAGTAACTATTAACCTTGTATGTTTGGTACAGGTGCCATGGGAGATATTTACTCAAAACCGGTTCCTGAAAACCTTTTTTTAGAACAATGATCTATACTGTCTAAAGGTAACGTTACCTATATCATTGCATTAGTTGGAATGTATATATAGTGTTGCACTCAATTTTTCCAAATGATTTATTAATTAACTCATTAATAGCAATTAAAATTACAATGGTGATGATTTATTAATTACTAAATACATTTACATACATTCATACATACCTACATACATACATCCAATTTTTACCATTATATTTTTACCAGTAATAAACCCTCCATGGACACAGTACATTAAAACCTTAACCCCTTTAAACTACCAGCAACAGATGCTAGTTCCAAATTTACACTTTACACTTGTGACTACATACTCTTCTTTGTGAATACATCACCCTTCTTTTATCTTTATTTTGATATATTTTTAAGTTGTATTCTGTGTATATTACTGTTTATTAGTCCAAGTAGAAATATATTATGAAATGCTCTTAGGCCTCTGAAAAATTTAAGAAAAGTGCTTAACAAGATTTCTCACCAAATTTCATTTTCCAGGCATGAAACTCCATGTCTTCCAGAGAGATGCTGGCTGCACTGGCCAGAGCCACGAGAGTGCTGACGACAAGTAAAACCCTCATTCTGCAATCATAGAGAAGATAATGTGCTACTTGCATAAACACTTCCCCTTTTTATTCACTGGGGTTCCTGTGTTTCCTGTTCTGTTCCTGTATACTCATAATTGTCGGTATCTGCAGGAGCTCCCAAAGATGAATGTCAGTTTCGTTCATCAGATATGCAAGACTACTTTTAAGGCCCTACTATTAAGCTGGCTTCAAACTGCATGCTTCATCATAAATACATGGCTATGGAGGTAAATGGCTTTCTTTTCTCCCATAGGCAGCTCTCTGGTTTTCATGTTGGTTTATCATTTTTAACAACAAATGCAGTTTCACAGGTGAAACCCAAGGCTCAAACCAAGAGTAGACAATCAGAGCTATTAACCGTTTAAACAATCAATCAAACAGGGCACACCTGGGCAACAAGAAACATCTGTCAGTCACATGTTCCAATATTTTTGATCAGTTGAAAAATGAGTGTGTTCAAACAAAAGTGCCATGTGTCCAAAGTCTTTAGTGTATAACAAAAACAAAGGAATTGGCCTTGCTATTCCAATCATTTGAGAGGGGACTGGACACAGAACTGACTCCATTTTAGAACAAAATTGTAATTAGTATATTGAGCATAATTCTTGCTTGTTTGTTGCAGTGTATATAAATATAAATGAATAATTACTTACATCTCATAATTACATCTCAAATGACACATTACTTCCTAATTATTTATGTGTATAAATTCCATTTTCCGGTTCCTATAATATAATCTACACATCCATAGCTCCTCTTATGTACAATCATGTCTCCTTATTTAAGAACATTGATTACTTTGTTTACCAAATCATGATCTATAGCTATAGAGAGAGACAGAAAATCAAACAGGTTTATGTGCATATGGTAAATGACATCATAACCATAAACAGTTAGTAAACACATAAATCATGCATTGTTTCGAAATCACCCATCCAGGTGTTTGACCTCATTCCTAAAATATACAATCACGTGTTTAAATAGATGAGCTGATTCATATGTCATACCAGCATTTCATGTAGGTCCTCATGTAATCCTTACTAAATCACAATCATACAAAAATACACAAAATGTGATTAACTAGCGTCCATGCTAATGGCATTAACACATTAATGTCATTCTAGGACATTGTTTTACTTAAAATGTATTTGTTTAATTAATAAGTCAAGTTCAATATATAATTTTGGTAACAGGGTTGAACTTATTTTTGGTCCAGCCATGCTCTTCAGGTAACAGCGTTCTGCTGAACATGTGACTTGGAATATTCCAAATATTTCATAGGGGTGAACGTGTTCAGGTAACAAGGTTGAAGGAACATTGATAACTTCTAGTTACTGGAAGAGTGTTCACTGAATTCTCCAAACATACCTTTGGTGATTGTGGGAAAAGGGTTTTATTTTTATTTCATCACTCCACAGCACTTTTTTCCAGAATGCCTCTGGCCTATCTAGGTGTTTTGCATACATCAGATGTTTTTATGATTTTGTAATGAGGTTTCCTTCTGATGACTCTTCCATGCAGATTGTGTTTGTGCAAGCAGTGCTACAAAGTAAAATGGTGCACCGCCAGTCCTATGTCAGCTAAACCTTTCTGCACGTCCTTTTTCTTGATCTTGCAGAGCTTGCCTGCCATTTCTTATGAAATTTTAGACAGTGAAATTGTAAGCTCAAAGTGCTTTGATATCTTTTTATAGACTTTCTTTGCTTTGTAAGCGTGTTGAATCTTAGCACAAGATTTCAAGAGTCAGAAAATGTATTATTCCCTGGAATTGTTGTTCTCAATTACAGTTTTTGACCTGCCTAAAGACTCAATTAAGTCAACTGAGTCTTGATTCAATTAAGCACTAACAAGTTAATTAACTTCTTACAACTGGAAGTGTATTTTTTAGTTTAATTTTTAGTATTTTTTAGGGTTTTTTTTTATTTTAGTAGTTTGCTGCTGTGGTTGTGTTTACTTCTTTTCACTTCAAAAATCAACAGAATATGTCATTCGGCCAGGGGTGCCCAAACCTTTCCATAAAACTGTAGCTTTTATTTTATCATTCTATATTATTTCATTTTCCATGTAAGTATACACAAAAGTGACTTATTTTACGTGTCCACACTGATTAACAAGATTAACACATATACTAATGTGACTACCATACACATTCTGATTTGCCATGTGTGAATTCTTATAGTTCTTATAGCTATTAGCCTGTTTGACAGGTCACTTGAAGTGAAAGGGGTTTAATCCAAACCTCAGTAACTCAAAAACTGGTAGGCCTATAAATATTGTTAAATTGGACCTACTGTGTTCTGCCTGTGGAGAATTCAGGAATACAAAACTTCATGTCAACAATAATATTACTGTGCACATTTGAATAATGAGCATAATATTTATTATTTTTATTATGCTTCTGAAATAAATCTGTACTGAGGGGTCCATGGAATTCATTTTACAGTTAAAGAGGGCTCTTATTACAAAAAGTTAGAGAAATCCTGTATTAGAAACTCACTTTTGCATGCTCTAAAACCTTCTGTATACTACATGAGGAGTTTCTGATTTTCACTATCCTCACTCAGTGCTAATAAGTGTATATGTTGGAATATTAGTACGGCTGCAGAAACATTTTCCTTCTTTTGCTAATACGATTTATAGCAGCAGTGCCAGACAGTTTGCCATTATCTTTCATATAATATTACAAAATTCAACATCACAGATTACAGGTTCATCACTGCCCACTGAAATCCTATTTAAAATTGGAAATGATGGTATTTTATGCCTAAATATTTTATGCCAGTGCAATTTTATTAGCAAAGCATCTATTCCCTTGCAGTGGCTCTCTCATTTTCATTTATTAATAACACACATCACAACCACATTATTATAAATATAAAATATTTTTGTTAAATTCACATTTATTTTTTTTACATTTATCCCATATTTTGCACCATGCCATAGAAATGATATATTGTCGTAAAATTACAATAAGATTAGTTTGAGGTGTAAACACTTGGTTTCTGTTTTAGGAAAGTGCTGTGTTTGTATAGCAATTCAAGGTTGTGATTCCTGGGAAAAATTCCTGTTGATGATCAAGTCGTGAAATTATTGTATAGACTGTAGCATCCTTTTTGAATCAGTCATGAAGATGTTGGTTTTCTCCCACCTGTAGAATTATTTAATAGATTTAGTCCATTAATGTAATGTATAATGTAATTCTGCCAATGTGGTTTATGAGCTATTTTATTTAATGTGAGATTTTTGTTTAGGCAATAGATACTACCTAGACATCTTTAGTAGAATGTCTCATCAAAAGTAGGATGACTTAAACAAGAAGTTAATGCCAGAGGAAATTAAGTGTCTCTGATACCTCTTTCATAATTATGATCCCTTATTGTACACACCTTTAAACCAGAGGATAGCTGGCTTTTGTGGCAATGCCACACTGGTTATTCTTGTTCCTTGTCATCTTGATATAGCCGTCATGACCCCAGTCAAGACCCCAGCTGTGAAATACAATTTAACTTTAGTGTAGAATTTAGTGCTTAATATGGACCCACACTTTATAGTTTACTTCTTTTATATGCGTCACATAAGAAACATAATCATTCATGTATAATTATCATTGATTTGATAATATTCTAGAAATATTATTTTCTAGCAACCTAGTAAATTGAACATGCTTTTGAATATGTGATTTGTTGTGTTTCGTTTTTCTTTACCTGTTCTTAACCAGCCAGTAATCCTGTCCATCATCAGTGCCATAACCAACAACTAGGACAGCATGAGTCAGGTAAGTGCTGCTACAGTCAGATTCAGCATAGACACCTAAATACATTGAAGAAATCATTTATTTTTAAAAGAGTGAGTAATTGAGTGAGTAATTTTTGTCATTATTGAATCAAATGAGAAAAGGAAACCTTAATGTCTTGGAAAATTCATAGAATTGCCTCAAGTTCATAAATATAGCTATACCATACATTCATACTGCATTGGTTAATCAGTGATGGCGTGAGACTCACCTGATTTATAGAACTGGAAGGATTCATGGCCTGCATCTATGGCAACAGAGATGGGTCCAATCGTGGCCACAGCTTCCTGCAAAGCATTCTCATCTTCACTCTGTATGTCTACATAGCCAGTGCAAGTGGCTCCAACAGTGGCTGGATTATATCTGCAAGCCCCATCCTGCAGTGAGAAAGAGATGGGAGAATTCACTTTTTTAGAGACCTAACAAAGGCCAAAAGGATCCAACAATTGTGTTCCAGTTTTTTATCTAATGGGCAGGACCAAATAAAGGTTGACGGTATTCATATTACTGTTTCACTTTTCCACTCACCTTGGCCTCATAGGGGTAGGAGTCCTCTGTGTCCTGTCCTCCATTTTCTTTCACATATTCAAAGGCCTGGTCCATCCAGCCTCCACTACAGCCCAGGTTGCCAAATTCTCCAGAGCAGTCTACCAGCTGCTGCTCGCTGAGTGACACCAGTTTTTCAGTTTTCCTGAACGTCTGACCCTCCAGTGCCCCTGTCTGAGAGAGGATAGATGGACACAGAATAAACAACAAATGATTGTCTTGTGAAAGACACCATACATTTAGAAGATGACAAATGGGGATGAACGTAGGGTTGAGGAGCATTATGGAATTATTTACTCTCAGGATTAAAGGCTAAATGGCAGTAGGCAGAGGAAGGGCAAGTACATTAGAACCTGAAATTGTCTTGTGCTGAATTAAAATTGCTTGCTACATAATCATTAGTTTCTGTTCCTCCTTACCGCACTAAAGGCCCAGCAAGAGCCACACTGCTTCTGGTCTTTAACATCAGTCACATAGCCCTTGTCCCTCCAGTCCACAGTTTTTGGCAAAGTAGCTCCTCCTGCCTGTCGGAGGAATGTAACTGCACTGTGTCTCTTGGTCCTGTTGAAGGATCCCAGGCAGCCCTTAAACACAGACTGTCTGTACTCCTGGTTACTCTGTTAGACAGAGAAATGGTGGAAGGAGATTACTACACTTCACTTGTAAGAACACATACTTGGCTATCCATAGACTATGGTTAGGCATCAGGCCAAGCAAGATGTTCTACAGATGTTGTACAAAAGATTTAATCTTTTTTAATTACCATGTCCGCAAAGTAGGTCATGCCGAGTCTGTAGCTCTTAATGCCCTGGTCAGCCAGCATGTTGTGTACCAGGACCAGCTTGCGATTTTCCAGCCATGTATTCTTACGCTGAGACTCCTCTTCTACAGACTTATAGATCTTACCTAGGAGAAAAAACACACACTATTTAAAAAGGTGCATAAATTTGACTGGCAGATGCTGAAATAAAAACATGCTGCAAAATTACATAATAAAGGAGAAATATTTTGTCTCTTGGTCTTCCAGATTATTGTGAAATAAGCATTGTATACTGTAGATGTTCAAACCAGTACACAGGACCACCCACATTTGTGCTCTCTCCCAACATGCCTAAACAAAGCAACCATGAATGCTGTAGGTCAGGTAGAGGTGTGTTGGGAGATAAGAGATAATGTTGACTGCTTGGGAAGTCTGAAGACCAGTTTGGAGAACAATCATCTATACTGTATAAAGGTAATATTACCTACATCATCACATTATTTGGAATGTAGATATGAGACTGTTCTCATTTCTGCAAAATGTTTATTAATTAATATATTAATTAACATAAAGACCTCATAATGTAGTGTTGCTGCCTACCTCTATTTCTGATTTATTAATTTACAATACAGTCACTGAATCTGCTCTAAAACATTGTGGCAACATTATTAAAAGAAATAATAAATTAAATTTACCCCCCTTTTTATTTGTGTAGTATTCTTTAAATAAAGAGCACAATTTGGAACTATTTCGAACAAATTGTAAATAATAAAGGTGATTATTTATTAATGAAATACATTTAAATTATTTAGCACTTCATTTTTTCCATTATATTCTATACCAGTAAAGTAATATAAAACTGGTGGACCCTCTGTGAACCCCTGCAGATCAACATGTATGCACACACACACACACACACACACACACACGGATAGACTTGTAGCATCTAGTAATACCATACTGATGTGTGTCACAGTACATAATGTCCTTTAACCCCTTTAAACACCCAGGAACTGATGCCAGTTCCAAATTTACATTCTTTATAGGTGACTACATATCTTTCTTGTGTAGTTTTTCTGTAGTTACTGAATAATATACTTTAACATTAAGAAATGATTAATAAAATGAGAGTTTAAGGGGTTTATAGACTAACTGGAACATGCATTTATCCTGGAAAACCAACAACACTGACAGAACTAACACAAGCCCAAATGAATACTGCTCCGGGTGTGTGTTCACGGGTGTGTGTGTTCACTACTGTGTGTGTGCACTTGGATGGGTTAAATGCAGAGCACAAATTCCGAGTATGGGTCACTATACTTGGCCACACGTCACTTCACAATATAAATGAGAGTCACTGAAAGTAAGCATTTGCTCTCACAGGCACATAGTAAACGCTTTACTGAAAATGTTTAATAGCTACTGTTGTATTTCTATAATTCAGATAACCATTCATAATATTTCTTAAACCTATCAGATAGTGGCTTAAATTACATTATTAAAATCCAACAAATATGTTAAATGCATTTGAAATTAGTTGATCCCATTCATAGAAAATTCTAAAATAGAATCATTCTTCATTTTTTTTTTATTATTTTAATGATTTTTTTAAGTGTACTCTGTGTATATTACTGTTTATTAATCCAACTAGTAATGTTTTATGAAATGCTCTCAGGCCACAGTTTAAGAAGGTTTCTCACCAAACTTCAGTTTCCAGGCATGAAACTCCAGGTTCTCCAGAGAGATGCTGGCTGCACTGGCCAGAGCCACGAGAGCGCTGACGACAAGTACAACCTTCATTCTGTAAAGGCTGAAAAGATAATTGGTCTGTGTTTGTGGTGAAAAGACAACATGAACTAAATACCATTAGCTTTTTCCATTCTACTGTATATTACTCCTCCTCACCATTACTCACATCCTTTTCCACTCGTTCACTGGTTTCATAGTCAAAAATAGGAAATACAAAAGTGAAACCAACTGCCTGTATTAACTAAAGTCATTGTATCTAGATAGAGCTAAGGGCTAAAAGCTAGTTGACTTGTGCTGACCTAGGACAAATGTGTGTGTGTGTGTGTGTGTGTGTGTGTGTGTGTGTGTGTGTGTGTGTGTGTGTGTGTGTGTGTGTGTTTGTGTGTGTGTGTGTGGTACATACCTGTTTGTGTGTGTGTCTTTGAATGGACAGCTGCCACGTTGTTCCTGAGTTTATATACAGCTGTATTACAGATCTGGTCAGGTGCTTGTCACACACAGCCACAAAAACTAATTTTTACTGGAAAGTTATTTAGCATTTTTTATTTGAGGAAATTCCACAGTCAAGAGAACTTTACAGATGACTTTACAGTGGAAATACTCAGTAACATAACATAAACATTCAGGTTTCCTCCATAGCTGGGAATTGTGTGTGAAATAAAAATAAATAAATGTGTGGTATATTAGAAAATATGAATAAAAATAATAAATAAATAAATAAACCTTTAAGTCAATAGTTGCCTATAAAGTTAATAGTATAGTTACACATATATAGAACTGACTCCATTTATCAATTTGTAGAGCAAAGTTTTAATAGATTGTGGCAGTCTATATAAATATAAATTACAAATTACTTACATAATACATAAAACTACAGTAATGTGTAATTTTGGAAATAAACAGAAGGTTTTAGAATTTTGAAATATTTAAAACAAAGAAAATAAATGTTCAATAGATTGAATATTTAATATTCAAGATTCTGCACTATTTCTCTGTCTCTATTTCTAGAGAAAGCAAATATTTCTAGGTAAGCAAATGTGTGATATTGACCACGTTAACTGCTTTGTACAAAAGGTCAGACTTTTCTTATGCCTAATCTCTCCTATTGAAGCACACGTTCAGATGACACTTCAATGGATTTGATGGATCATACGTTTTTGCACAAACTATTGGAGTCCATGCCAGCTCTTAAGGTAAAAAGGAGAAGTACCAAATACTAAGAAACTCTGAAATTCGTGTAAATATTTCAAAGATTCTACTTTTCACTCAATTTTTGTCAATAATATAATTTGTAATGAAAATAATTGTATTAAATTTTAAAAAATGTCAAATTGAAGCGTTTTCACTAGTGCTCTCAGATTTTCTCGGACCGCAATGTATATAAATTACATTTTTCAGTTCCTATAATATAATTTACACATCCATAGCACCACTAATGTATAACCACCCTTTCTACTTGAAGGACAATGATCACTTTGTATACTAAATCACAATCCTATAGCTATAGCATGATTGTGAATGTCAAACAGGCTTATGTTCATCTGGTAAGTGAAATCAAGCTTAAAAGGTTGGTGAACACATCAATCATGTCATGTTTCAAAACCATCAGCCATCTAGATGATACATTCACAAAATGTCCAATCTCAGGTTTAGGTAGATGAGCTCATTCTCAGTTAAGTTGTCATACCAGCATTTCATGTATCCAGATGGTGCAACTTCCTTTTGAACATGTGACTTGCGAAATGTTCAAAATACACCATATGGCCAAAAGTATGTAGACACCTGACCATGACACCCATATGTGGTTCTTCCCCAAACTGTTGGCACAAAGTTAGAAGCACACAATTGTACAGAATGTCTTTGTATTCTGTAGAATTATAATTTCCCTTCACCTGAACTAAGAGGCCCAAACATGTTCCAGCATGACAGTGCCCCTGTGCACAAAGTGAGTTCCATGAAGACATGGTTTGCCAAGGTTGGAGTGGAAATGCTCAAGTGATCTGCACAGAGCCCTGACCTCAACCCCAGTGAACACTTTTGGGATGACCTGGAACACCAACTGCACCCCAGACTTCCTCGCCTGACATCAGTGCCTGAGCTCATTAATGCTTTTGTGGCTGAATGAATACAACTCCCCACAGCCACGCTCCAAAATCTAGTGGAAAGCCTTCCCAGAAGAGTGGAGCTTATTATAACAGCAAAGGGGGACTAAATCTGGAATGGGATCTTCAAAAGGCACATAAGAAAGTAAAGATCAGGTGTCCAGAAACTTCTTTTGAAATACAGTCACTTGATACTTATAGGCATTATACCCCGATCAGCCATACCATTAAAACCACCTGCCTAATATTGTGTAGGGCCCCCAAAACAGCTATGACCCATCAAGGCATGAACTCCATAAGACCTCTAAAGCTGTGCTGTGGTATCTGGTACCAAGACGTTAACAGCAGATCATTTAAGTCCTGGTGGGGCCTCCATGGATGGGACTTGTTTGTCCATCACGTCCCACAGATGCTCGATCGGAGTGAGATCTGGGGAATTTGTAGGTGTTATACACCTTGAACTCCTTGTCATATTCCTCAAACCATTCCTGTAAAATTTTTGCACTGTGGCAAAATTTGGTGCGTTATCCTGCTGAAAGAGGCCACTGCCATTAGGGAATACCGTTGCCATGAAGGGGTGTACTTCATCTGCAACAATGTTTAGGTTGGATGGTACATGTCAAAGTAACATCCACATGAATGCCTGGACCCAAAGTTTCCCAGCAACACATTGCCCAGAACATCACACTGCCTCCGTCAACTTGCCTTCTTCCCACTGTGCATCCTGATGCAATCTCTCCCCAAGTGATGCACACGCACCCGGTCGTCCACATGATGTAAAAGAAAATGTGATTCATCAGACCAGGCTCTTCTGTGAGATCAGACCAGACAGACTAGACTTTGCTCCCCACACGCATGAGTGAGCCTTGGGTGCCCATGACCCTCTAGCTGGTTCACCAGTTATCCTTCCTTGGACCACTTTTGGCAGGTACTAACCACTGCATACCTAAAACACCCCACAATACCTGCCATTTCAGAGATGCTCTGACCCAGTCGTCTACCCATCACAGTTTGGCCCTTGTCACAGTTGCTCAGATCATTACACTTGCCCATTTTTCCTGCTTCCAATATATCAACTTCAAGAACTGACTGTTCACTTGCTGCCTAATATATCCCACATGTAATATAATGTGGACAAGGTCACAGCATGTAAGATAATCTGGACAAGGTCACAGCCACCTACAGCTGCCGATGCATGACTGCCCGTTGGCCCCTTCTGTTTTACAAGTAAAATTGTTCTAAATGTTTGTTTTGTTTTTCCTGGGGGCACATAATACATGTTACTATCCTTGATAACAGAAATTGTTCTTCTTTCCAAATGTTATAAATAACAAAAATCTGTACTTAGAAATAATATAAAGCCTTTAAAACACCAAAAAGATCTTTCTTTCCAATTGTAGGTCAATTAGTGAAATTTTATGGTGATTTGCGTATTTTTGCATAGTCACGCAATAGGTATTCTGGATGTATGGTGGGGTGGGGGTGGTGGGGTGGATTGGATGAGGGTCTATATTTTATTTAAAGGGCTATTTAGGTTGTCAACAAATAAACATAAAGTACTTGACACACAAACTTGGGTAAAAATCATCTTCTGGAGGTTTAAATTGCTGGGAACAAGGTGGCACTTGGAATGCAGAAGATTCCTAGCAATAATGAAAATTCATTATTTTATCCAGATCAAGGTTGCATATTGCACTGTTAGTGTTAATCAGTGCTGGGTAATGATTGTGGAAGTTGCAAGTGAGGCTTACCGTACTTACAGAGCTGGAAGGATATGTGGTTTGCATCTCTGGCAGCAGAAATGGGTCAGATGGTGGCCATGGCTTCTTGTAGAGCATTCTCCACTGTTAATGTTAACATAGCCAGTGCAGGTGGCTCCCACAGAGCCTGGATGAAACCTGCATTCCCCATCCTGCAGACAGAGAGAGAAAAAGAAAGAGAGAGACAACCAGGAGAGGCTTGAAGTGAAGTGAAGTGACGTGTAGCCAAGTATGGTGACCCATACTCGGAATTTGTGCTCTGCATTTAACCCATCCAGGTGCACACACACAGTAGTGAACACAAACACACACACACACACCATGGACACACGGTGGACTCAGCTAGAAGATTATCATAGGAATCATTAAAGGATTTGACAGTATTCAGAAATTTGTCAAACAGGCAGGATGGCTGCTAAAACCCATGGCACCTGATTAACACCTAACTATGCAACATTGTTATATTTTCGTCAACATGGTCAGCATAAGAGTTAGCAATTTTACAAACAGCTGTGCACTTGCAAAAAATGACAACTGCTGAAATGGCCAGCAAAACATGATTGCTTCATTCATTCATTTATTCATCTTTAGTAAATGCTTTATCTTGGTCTGGGTCAGGATGGTTCCAGAGATGTGAAATGGGTACCCTAGAGATGTGCTACCCTCTGCACCACCATGCTGCCTAAATCACTACAGGGTTTCAATATTTCACTCACCATGGCCTCATAGGGGTAGGTATCCTCTGTGTCCAATCCTCTATTGTATTTTACAGAATGAAATGCCTGGTCCATCTCACCACTAAGGCAGCCCTTGTTCCCAAATTTTCCAGAGCAGTCCAGAAGCTGCTGCTCACTGAGTGATACCAGTTTCCCGGTTTTCCTGAATGTCTGACCCTCCAGAGCTCCAGAGAGTCTGAGAGAACATGGAAACATAATAGAGAGGATTGTCTTGTTAAACTATTCAACCCACGGTACAAACTCTCTAAGATTCTTACTGCACTGAAGGCCCAGCAAGAGGCACACTGCTGCTGGTCCTTAACAGGGGTCACATAGCCCTTGTCCCTCTAGTCCACACTTGTTGGCAGTACAGCACACCATGCCTGTCGGAGGAATGTTGCTCTGTTTTGCTTTTTGGTTTTATTGAAGGGTCCCAGGCAATCCTTAAGAGTGGCTTCCGTGTACTCCTGGTTATCCTGTTGGAGAAACATAATTATTGATTCATATTAAGTAACTGCTTTACCCTAGTCAGGGGACCTGAGTAAGTACCTACTTTATTTTATAAAATTTTACTCTCACCATGTCTGCAAATTTGGTCATGCCAAGTCTGTAGCTCTTAATGCCCTGGTCAGTGAGCATGATGTGTACCAGGACCAGTTTGCAATTTTCCAGCCAAGTCATATTATGCCGAGACTCCTCCTCTACAGACTTAGTTATAGATCTTACCTAGGAGGGAAAAAAATATATTCTAAAATTAGAAATTAGAAATTAGAAAACAATGATAAACTGTATGCAAGAAAAAAACTACTTTTCTTATTATGCACTTGTGTTAAAGCATAAGCAGGAATTTAGATGGAAAAGATGCAAAATATGCACAAAGTTGCGACAAATGTGAATATCTAAAACAGACCTAGCAGTGCTAAGACTGAATGACAAAAAATAAGGATGATAGAAGGCAAAAAAAATGATACATTTTCTTGACGTAGTTCTTGACTGACATTTGACAGTTTGGTTAAACATTTCTCACCAAACTTCAGTTTCCAGGCACTGAACTCCAGGTCTGCCACAGAAACACTGGCTGCACTGGCCAGAGCCACAAAAGCAGTGATGACAAGCAAAACCTTCATTCTGCAAATAATTAGTAGATACAAGTTTCTATAATCATGTGTGTGGTGGTAGGAAAATATTTGCTTCATATATTATCCTAAGAACACATCCTTTTCCCTTCTTCACCAGGTTCACATTGTACCGGTATACAAATATAGGAAGCACAAAAATGAAGCCAACAGTCTACTGCTGGTATAACAGAAATAAAATCTAGTTCATCTGTACCCAACCAGTCCACATAACATGCATGTCTGTGCATGTGGTACATACCTGAATGTATGGGTTCCTTCACTCTTGAACATACATATGAATGGACAGCTGTTTCATTGTTCCTGACTTTGTATACCATTGTATTATATTTCTAATCAGAATCACAAAACATGACATTCCTTACTCGGTTTATATTAGGAGATCCTATACCATTTTCAGCATTGGAGAAATATGACCTGATTTCATAAATTCACTGGTATGTGATTACTGATTTTTTTAAAAGAAAAAAGCGTGTCCCCAAAGTGTCACAAGATACCCATTTAATCTATAAGAGTAAAGAGTCATTGCTCCTACAAATTATACTCTTCCCTTAACTTGACAGTAACTGTAAAACTACTTTTGCTATAATGTGTTTTTTTAGTGTAGGGCACTAGAGACATTGGAAAATAAGTTAACAATTAGTTGTTTATTTAGTACTGTGAAAGCAAGGCATATACATTATAAAGTCGTGATTTTAAAGTTTTATTTCAGTGTTGGAAAGCAAAATCCACTATTATCAAGGTTATTATTTTTATTAATAGGCCTTTATCTTATAGTCTATAGTTATTAAATTGCTTGCCTGGTCAGCTGAATTTAAATTGTTTTAATCCAGTCCTTAAAAGGTCTATAAATAATGTCAAGGTTATTTATTTATTTATTTATTTATTTTTACAGGTAAAGCAGGCCTTGGGCCAAAACGTTTGAGAACCCCTGCACTATTTATTTAGCTGACATCGTTAAAGCATCTTCGATAACTCCATAACCTGTTTATGAACTTTAATAACCTGTAAGGGTAATCTAACCCTGCTGTACAATATGAAATACATTGACATCTGTTATCAAAACAAGTCAAGTGGGTTTTTATTGTCATTCCTCCATATAGCTTGTATACATTGGAATGAAATGTCCTTTCTCTAGGATCCTGGTGCAACACATAACAGTACGCAAGACAACTTAAAGTGCAAATACACAACAGTGTGAGATGAGTGCAGGATAATAAATACACAGACCAGAACAATAAATACACAGGACAATAAATACACAGAACATGGCCTATAAACTGTTATGTCCCATGATGTAAATCTTTTGAAGCAGGGTTCTTGTAAAGTGCCTGTTTATGATATGTACATATCTACTAAATACTAAACTATGAACAATCACAGAATGATTCAGTAGTGTTTTTGACAGGTTTTTACACCACATGTAGAAATCTGTGGGTGAGCATATTCAGAATGAGTGGGAGACTTTACAAAAAAGTCATCACAAATCTTCTACTACTGCACCAATATAAAATACTAAGCTGTATATACACATGATGTCAAATATCGCAAATTTAAATGCAGGGCTATCCCCTCATTAAAGCATTAGATCACAATAGACTCACATCTCTTTTTTCCTATGACTAGACTTCTTACTAGAACTGTGTACTAGTCGGCGCTGCACTGTCTCTTACTGTGCCTATTGTCCTGTTTTGGAGGTCATTGTACTGTCTTGTGCTGTTTGCACATGCTTGCACATGCACTTTATGTAAAAATGTGTAGTCTTTTGTAGTTCTGTGTTTGTTTTCTGTAGCACCATGGTCCTGGAGGAACGTTGTTTCGTTTCACTGTGTACTAACTAGCTGTATATGGCTGAAATGACAATAAAGCTACTTGACTTGACTACAGGAACGTAAGCTATTTGATTTCAGTTCTGTCAGTGTGGGATCATGTGGTCATCTGCAGAGTATTCATCTGCTTCACAGTGCAATAACACAATGTCTTTCTCAATGAGAAATAAGTCAGCGTAATTAGAGATGACGTCGTTAGAATGAAATACTGTAAGTCATAAATATTTGACATGTAGATATATCGATAATATCGGCACCAATCAGACAGAGTGCTCAGAGATGCAATAGCGGTTAGCAGTCTAACCCATAACATTTGTACACAGCTTGTATAGCTTGTAATTTGCAAATATTGTAAATACTGTAAATAAATTGCAAGTATAATGTGAAAGGAGTGGAATTTGAAGTGTTCTTCTCATGTTGTAGTACATCCACCTCAAAAGTCAATGTGTTGTGCATTCTGAGATGCTTTCCTGCTCATCATGGTTGTAAAGTGTGGTTATTTGAGTTACTGGAGCCTGCGCGTCAGATCACTTTTTTTAAAATCAGGTAATCTGATAGGGTGTTCTGTCTGTTTAATAATTTGTAACACTGTAGTTAATTCGCTAAAGAGCTTTCATTTGTACAGTTGGTTATATATTATTTTTGTTGTTTGTGGTCCCTCAGTATAAGCTATGGCACTGAGAGGCTGTAAGCCGTTGTGTTTTTTATTTGAGAAATCTGAGGGAGTGTGGAATCTATGCATAAGCAGTTATTGAGGTAGGAGATGTCATGGTAAGACTGTGTGTCAGCTAGTGATAAGTGGGAGTGAAATTTCAGAGCCTTGTCAGCATGGGGAGGGACAAAGGAAATTCCCTGCTCTGCACGTTACATTTATGGTGCTTATGTCTTTACCTCTTAGAACAACTTTACAAAAACAAAGGAGGAATCTTTCTGTTGGTTTGTGTTGTGCATATAAGAATAGGTTTAAGTGCACTGTGGAAAATTTTTAGCCAAACCTTTACTTGGAGTATTAAAAGTGTTGAGTGATTTTTAAATTATAATTTATTACATTAAATTTATTTTTAATTAGAATTTTCTTGCTTTATGTACTAATGCATTCACAGCCTTGTGGAAGTCTCCACATGTGTTAATTAATAGACCTAAATAGATATACTTTATCACATGTTGTAGAGTAAAGATTCTTACTGTGTGTGTGTGTGTGTGTGTGAGAGAGAGAGAGAGAGAGAGAGAGGGAGAGAGAGAGCAATAGACCAATGAAAATCTCACAGGAAAACCATCTATCTACACCATGACTTAACTGTTTACTGTTAACCACCACCTAAGGTGAAAATTAGAGGAGCAGGGGATTATGGGGCATGTTTTTGAAAGGGGGAAGGCAACTGGATATATATGTACATGCAGAGAACATGCACACATTGTAATTTTAGCAAAGCTATAAACACAACACTGAATCAAAAACATAACAAAAATAAAAGCATATGTTGGATTTGTCAGATTTGAATTTAGGACTAAAGAATTCAATCAAAATTTAAATACAGCACATACAGTATTTTACATCCATAAATATGTAGGCACCAGGACACCTTAACTTTAAAACACATCACATATATTGATAATTCACAAATTTGCAATATAATACGATTGCACAGAGGGCATCTAGGCAATATGTCCTTTTATGACAATTTGTCATTACATTTTCACAGAAGTACAGATTATGGACCCACCATTTTATCGTACCTAGTATCTACAACGATATATTTTAGCGTATAACTTCAATTCACAAGCATTACTATCACCTGAATGGCATCAGGTTTCTCTTTTTTCAAATGCATTGAGTTTTTCTCTCATGTAAAGATTCATTAATGACCAAGACAACAGCCACATTTGATCTTTTTAATATTTTAAAATTCACATCTATTTTTACATTGACACAGCACTTTGCACTCATATAGTAAACAAAAATACACAACAATAAGGGCTGAGTTTCCCAAAAGCCTCCCAGTACAAAGCATTACATTGAACATTGATGATCTAACAATTGTTGGAGCCGTGCAAGAAAATTCAGGATGCAAATTCTAAGAAAAAAAATCCTGTCATATGTGAAGTTATAGTGTATGCTGTAGTTTCCTCTCTGAGTTACAGAGGTGTTGCTGTAGAACAATTTAACAGAATTACTTCATGTATAATTTCATGCAGTTATCACACTATTAAATAATGTGGTTTTGGATGCTTCATTTTTTATATAATTTTTTGTTCTTCTTCTTCTAAGAGTTTTACAAGTTAAAGAAATAATATCAATAATAAAAGTGTCTTAAAAATGCAGTTACATCATCAGTAACATTTAAACCAGAGGATAGCTGGCTGCCGTGGCAATACCACACTGGTTATTCTTGTTCCTGGACATTTTGATGTAGCCACTGTCACCCCAGCCAAGACCCCAGCTGTGAAAAAATGTAATGTTAGTGAGGAGTGAAGCAGTCAGTGTGGACCACTGCAATAACTGATTGAATTTTTTTCTCCAGCACATAATTAAAAGCCAACAAAATGAACAATGTAGTAAATCATTGGCATATTTTAACATTGAAATCAAAATAAAATGTGCTCACTCATATTATTGGGTTATATACACCATATGGCCAAAAGTTTGTGGTCATCTGACTATCACACTCATGTACTTTTGGAACAAGATTTAGTCCCCGTTTAATGTTATAATAACCTCCACTCTCCTGAGAAGGCTTTCCACAGTACCAGTATGATGGTTTCCACAACCTTTTGGCCATATAGTGTATGTAACCCCATTCTATGAATCCATGATAACTGCCAGGGGCCTGGATATGTGGGAAAGCTGGAGGTTATCCAGGGTTACATACATAACCTAATGTTCTATTTCACCTCTCCTAACTGCCAGGGGGTGGTGTTTTATCACCTGTAGGTCTTATACCGGTAGGTCACAAGAACCCAACTCAGCTGCAGTGCAGACCTCCTGGAGCAGCGTGGCTCTCAGTAGTGGCCATGAGGATGAAACATACTTTATGGAGTAGTCCATCATGCTAGGGCAAGGCTTCTATCCAGTAGCCATATGTGGTGAGCCCTCCCCCGGTAGACCAAAACTGTTCTTCGACAGCCATCATGCCAGATGAACAGGGGATTCTATGACTAAATAGCATTGTATGGCATGTATTGCATGCGGTAGGGGATGTTCTGCAGACCCGTGTAGTGTGCTGCAAGGTCAATTGCCACATTCACAGGTTTTAGATAATGTTAGGTAGGAACCCTGGAAGGTCACACTGGAACCATCCAGTCGTCATTGCATACAGGGTGAGCTTAATGCTAAGGCATGCAGTGCTTCCAGCCCTTCACTGAGGTGATTGTCAGCCAAAAGGAAGTCTACAATGATGCTCCCAACACAAGTGGGAGACCCCATGTCTGACTGCTGGTAAGTGTGGCTGATAGCGGGCACCAAGCTTCTTCCTTGTGCTATGGTTATAGCACTCTTGAACTGCTATGATATAGCCATCAATCTGTCCACTATATCGAAGGGCCAAACCCACAGGTGCAGAAAGCCTGGTTGGGGTGCCACACACCCACCTCTCTCTGGGATAAGATTTCCAACCACTATTGGAAACCAGGGTGTTGCTGGGCCTTTAAGGGGTCGTGGATAGACCAATGTGGTTCAATTGCTGAACAGTGTAGCATTGTATCACTGACAGATTCAAAGATGTGGGAATGGTCAGGGTGAATGAATGAATGAATGCAGTAAATGCACGTTAATGAATATTGTCTTTATTGTTTTTATTTGTAATAGTGTGACTCCAATTCATATCTGTATGTGTATCCATTTAGAACACATTATGTATTTATTTCAAATGATGTATTCATATTTGCTTACATCTCAAATACAAATAGATAAGCAGAAAGACAGAGATAGTTAAAGGATTTTACTGACCCTCAATTTATGTAAGGGACCAATATAACATTTTTTATTTGCTGCATTTCTTGTTCATTTACCTGTTTTTGACCAGCCAGTAGTCCTCTCCACTATCAGTGCCATAACCAACAACCAGGACAGCATGATTTATGGCAGTGCTACAGGCAGGTTCATCATAAACACCTAAATTTAATGAAGCAATAATTGATTTATTAAAAATACAATCAGTAATTTTGTTAATTAGTGGATTAAATTACTGCACTGCTTATGATTAGTGATTGGGTTAGTGATTGCTTTAAAAATCTTACCAGACTGATACAGCTGGAAGGATGGCTGTCCTGCGTCTATGGCGACAGAAATAGGTCCAATTGTGGCCGCAGCTTCTTGTAGAGCATTTTCATCTCCACTGTTTATGTCCACATAACCAGTGCAGCTGGCACCTACATTGGCTGGATCAAACCTGCAATTCCCATCCTACAGGGACAGAGGCTAGAGGATTCAGCTAGCACTTTAAGAACCAGTAAACAGCCTCAGTAGACTTGAATATTGTTGGAAAATTTGTTAAACAGGCAAACTGGTTGGTAAAACTCATGATTCTTATACATCATTATGTATTTTAATCCTTTTTACTTAAAAATCGTGTATATATTTTTAACAATTATGCTGTGCACTAACTGATGCAACCTTTTTAGTTTATTTTATTTTCTTCAACAAGTTTAGCGAAACAGTAAGCAATTTAAAACAAATTTCTGCATTTGACAACAAGGACAACAGCTGATGTGTCCTTCAAAACACAACTGCTTATATCACTAATGTGTATCAACAGTTCTCTCACCATAGCCTCATAGGGGTAGGAGTCCTCTGTATCCAGTCCTCCATTTTCTTTCACGTATTCAAACGCCTGGTCCATCCAGCCACCCTGGCAGCCCATGGTCCCAAAACTTCCAGAGCAGTCCACCAGCTGCTGCTCACTGAGGGAAACCAGTTTCCCAGTTTTCCTGAATGTCTGACCCTCCAGTGCCCCTGTCTGAAAGAAGATGGAAATAGAGTAGCGAGAGAATGAGTATGTTGTTAAAGACACTAATTTTGTAGAAGTGCAAAAAGGACCAATTTGGCATTACCCTTTCATTTATTATGCCAGTATCACTTACAGCATAAACAACTGTTCAAACCCTCAATTAATATTCTCTCAGATTCTTACCACACTGAAGGCCCAGCAAGAGCCACACTGTTGCTGATTCTTAACAGGGGTCACATAGCCTTTTTCCCTCCAGTCAACAGCTGGTGGCAGAACAGCACCCCCTGCCTGTCGGAGGAATGTAGTGTTTTTCTTGATTTTGTTGAAAGAGCCCAGGCAGCCCTTGGATTTTCTGTACTCCTGGTTATCCTGTTGGAGAAAGAGATGGTGGTTTACTACTACAATGGAACTAATTAACTTTTGTTGCGTTATTATATTTTTATCTCACCATGTCTGCAAAGGAGGTCATTCCGAGTCTGTAGCTCTTAATGCCCTGGTCAGCCAGCATGTTGTGTACCAGAACAAGTTTGCGATTTTCCAGCCAGGTCATCTTACGCTGAGACTCCTCCTCTACAGACTTATAGATCTTACCTAAGAAAAAAAAGAAAAAAAAATTGTGCTAGAATTAGAAAGAGAGAGTATATTTAGGTGGAAGAAATCTATACAATATATAGGTAAGGCTGCTTTCCTTATTATCTAGTTGTATTACAGCATAAGCTGGAATGTAGGTGTACTCGAGTTGTATTCAGGCTTGCAAAGTAGCATCACATCTGAGTATAAATCTAAACAACTGTTAGTGTTAAAACTGAATGACAGCAGAACAAAGATGGATATAAAAGACAGTCAGCATTGCTTGCACCCATTTTCTGGCTTATTGTGTTTGCTATGGTTAAACATGAGAAAATTTCGCACCGAACTTCAGTTTCCAGGCACTGAACTCCAGGTCTTCCACAGAAACACTGGCTGCACTGGTCAGAGCCACAAAAGCAGTGATGGCAAGAAAAACCCTCATTCTGTAAACAATGAGAAGATTCACGTGTCTGTATTTGCCCATAACTGTACTTAAATAGCACATGAAAGCAACTGGCTACTGATCACTGAATAAAAATAAAAGCTAGTTTCTCTGTACCCAAGCAGTCCACATAACATCTGTGTCTGTGCGCCTATGGTACATACCTGAATGTGTGTGTTCCTTAGGTCTTGAACCCACTTATGGAGAGCTTTTTCATTGTTCCTGATTTATATACCATTGTATTACATCTCTCATCAGGTGTTTGTGACACACAACCACAAAACACGACATTCCTTATGCAATTTTTATTAGTAAATTATATACTTCTTTCAAAACTGGAGGATTATGATGAGGTTTCATAAAAACCAATGGTGTGTAATCAGCTGTCCTTCTTAAGGGGCACTGGTCATTTTGTCTAACAAATCAGTCATAGTGTATGATGTGTTTATCTGTGTCTGGTAACTGCATGCTTTTACTGTCAGTTTTTGGAATGACAATCATGTCTTGTTTGGAAATCAGCATTCTAGACTGCACAATGTCCTTCAAAAAATGACAAATTAGATGACATCAGGTTGACGCATGAGCATGCTTGTTCCTTTTATTAGTGTGGTGGTCGACTTATTGGTGTGGCTAGGTAAATCTTGCTGTGATATGCCCACTACAACATCTCTGGGAAATTTAAATTCAATTCAATTCATTTTTATTTGTATAGCGCTTTTTTACAAAGGTCATTGTCTCAAAGCAGCTTTACACAAACAAAAGTAAAGTGAAATGAGTGTGTGTGACGTCTCTGATGAGCCAGCAGGGCGATGGTGGCAAGGAAAAACTCCCTGAGATGGTGATAGGAAGAAACCTTGTGAGGAACCAGACTCAACAGAGAACCCATCCTCATATGGGTTTACACTGTAGTGCGCGTGTGTGTGTGTACAATGTGCGCTTGTGTAGTCCATAGAAAACAGCTGAAGCGTCTTTGTGGCAGTGTGAAGCACTGCCGGTGGACAGGTCCAGAGTGAAGGGGGGGGAAGGTCTGGGGGGAGGTCTGGCACCAGCAGCTCAGGAGTGATGCTCATCTGGTCCAGAGCGTAGGGGGGTCTGGATCACCGGCAGCTCAGGAGTGTAGCTCGGCAGAAAGAGAAGGAAAGTGATTAGGTATGCTCACAAAATTTGAAAATTAATTTCCAATAGCATTGAACAGTTAACTTTAACTAGCTTACCCCAGACCACAGAATTTCCTGAAATGACTTTGACAGCTTGATTTGAACAAGAAAAGGGCATTGGCTAAGCTACAGGGCATCACTGAATATTCATACTGCATGTGTTCTTAAAGAAGGCAGTTTTCCCAGACATGAAGTTGTATGCAGCAAGCTATAATATAGAGTTGTACTCAAAACCACCATTGCCAAGTCCAAGACAAGTCCAAGATCAACACTAGCCAAGATCAAGTCAGTACCCAGTCTTAAGGGAGTTGAGATCAAGTCAAGACCGAGGCCAAATGAAAGCGAAACTCAAGACTGAAACAAAAAACAACAGACATAGGGTTTTGAAGCATTATTGGGGCCCTATACATACACCATGGCATGCATTTACAACTGCTCCAACCAGAAAAAGCAAGGCTGTTATAACACAAAACAGCAAGTATTCTCTGAGCAAACAGAGACAGAGAGAGGCAAAGACAATTCTTATGGACAGTAACTAAAGCACAGAACACAAATGACAGATTAAAAACAGGGAATCATATGCAATGGAAAAGATTGAAGTTATAATTATTAGCCATAACAAGACAAGAATACAAATGTGAGCAAATTATTTATCAGAGTGGAGTGTGTGTGTGTGTGCAATAGAGAGAAAAAAGAACAGACATTACCATGGCAAGAAAAATTAAACAACCAAGGTAACAACTGCAGCTATTTTAAATAAAGTACCCTCAGCACAGACGAGAAGCATTGTAACATGATGAAGTTACTCTAGACTCTCTTACTCGATAAGATTGAACTTTATTTTCAAACAGCATGTGTTTCAAATTCTTAGTAAGGGTTTTGCACTAGCTCAAACGTCCTGTTTTTCTTCCTCTTGACCTAGGATTTTCATTGTTTGTTCTCACTCAATGTAAAAGACAATGTAAAAGAAAGTGCTTGTGCAGTGTCACAAGATAATAATAAAATAATAATAAGTTTATTTTATATAGCGCCTTTCTGCACACTCAAGGTCACTTTACAATATGGAAACATGTCAGCAGGCAAAGAACAAAAGACAATAAACAAGAAATCCATGGCATGAATCAGGTCATACAGTCATCAGAAAAACAAGAAAGAAAAAGATGTGTTTTAAGGTGGGTTTTGAAATCCTGTAATGAAGAAAGATCACGTATGTTTTTGGGAAGAGAATTCTAGAGTGTCGGAGCAGAGAGACAAAACGCTCGTCCACCAAGCGATGCTAACCTGTGGCGTGGAATTAACAGTAGACCAGTATCTGAAGAGCGTAATGTGCGAACTGAAGAATAAGATACAAGATGATTGCATGGGCCTAAAATAATAAAACTAAAGTAAAGCATGGAATCTGCTCACAAACAATAATAATAAAGAATCATTGCTCCTAGAAATTATGTGTTGCCTGAACTTTATAGTAACTATAAAATGATACTTCCTATATATATATTTTTTTTTTTTTTGGTGTGGAGAGCTAGAAAAGTAGGAAAACAAATAGACAGTGGGCTGCATATTTAGTATGGTGAAAGCAAGACATAAAAACTATGCATTGTAAAGCCAAGGTTCTCAAAGTGGGATCCTCATAACAATGTGTGGCATGGGTGATAAGGTGCAACTTAAGCTAGCCAAACTAGCCAAAATATTTTTGTAAACATCATTATTTGTGTACATCATTATACACAATTAAGTAATAACCCTAATGTGTCTTTTACAACTTTTGCATGGCGAGGTAAGGGAGGGGAGATTATGATGAGGTTTCATAACACCACTGGTATGTAATCAACCTTCCTTCTTAAGGGGCATTGGTCATTTTGTCTAACAAATCAGCCTTGTGTTGTATCAAGCTCATGCTGTCAGTCTATAGTAAGTAATCTGATTGTCTGAAAGTCTAGATTGCACATTGTCCTTCACAAAATGTCTAATTAGAGGACATCCAGTTGTCACACGAGCATGCCAGGTCCTTCTATAAGTCACTGTTTAGCCTTCTGCAAAACACATTGATCAAATGTAACTAATTAGCTGCTCATGGTATTAGTAGTAGTAGTAGTAGTCGTGGTTCGGTACAACTTACATGGGTGGCTTGCTAAATCTTGCTGTGAATAGTTAATGAAATGCGCACTAAAAAAAATCTCTTGGATATTTGCAAGTGCACTTCATCATTGTCCAACAGCGAGGAACAAGCAAGTTTAGCTAGCTAACGCAGAAGCAAACTCCTTCTTGGTCCCGATGACCACAGTAAACAAACAAGGAGTGCAAACATTGGTCAATTTTTTTTTTTCACATTATTGGTATGAACCGATGATTAAACCAGTTCACCAGTTCAACAAAAGAGAGGGGGACAAAAAAGGGTGTCACATTTGCTTTATTTTTCACCCCATAATTCTCTTTTGATTTCAAACATGATCAAAAACACAATAATATGCTACAAACACAGACAACCCATAAGGCAGTTTGCAGAGAGCCTCAATCATCTCCGAACAGCCGGCCTCAACTGGAAACGCCTGATAAAAAAGAAAATAAAAGAGGAGAAGGGAGATAAACAAGAAGGCGGCGCAAACTAGAACAAAAAGAGAGTCCACAGAGAGCGATTTCTCCCTTTTAAACACTCCTTAACTGTTGCTAGTACAACACCCTGCGCATCAGTCTAACCCATTTCTGTCAAATGCCAGGAAATGCCATGCAGCCCTTGTCCACCCAACAAGAAAACCCTCTAAATTAACCAGATGACTGCGAGGATCGTTATTAATACATGGAGGCATAACATTGGATTTTTCAAGATAGTTATAGCTACTGCTAGCTTATGAATTTTTAAGGCTAGCATATTTCATAAGATGTAGCCAAATGTTATGTTAGCTATATTTTTGGCATCTTGACAAACATATGTTACTTAGGTGTGTTTTTTTTATCCGATGGGGATCCTACTCAGGCCATACAGAAAATGGGGGTAGCCACATCTTATTTTCTACAGATACAGATTAGCATTTTGCCCCACCTTACACTGCCATCGTTGGATCTACCATGTCCACCCCAATGTAAAGGCAGGTATTATTATTATTATTATTATTATTATTATTATTATTATTATTATTATTATTAAAGTCATTAATTGTCATAAAAGACTTGATTGACTGGATTGAAACAAGAATAAGGCATTGGCTAAGCCACAGGGTATCACTGGATATTCATAGTGCCTCTTGGTTCAAAGAAGGCAGCTTTCCCCGTCCTGAATGAAGTTGTAGCTGTCATTTTCTTATCAGAAAGAGGTAGATTAGGGACCCTAGTGAATTAGTCCTTGGCAGGAGGTCTCGCTTTTCCTCATTACATACAGCAGAACACAAGTGCATTAAAGTGCAAAGCTTTTCAAAGAGTGTGTGAGTCTACGTTTTTTTTTTTTTTTTATTGTTTATGCAGATGATGAGCAGAGCGTTTAGTACTCATGGGAGGGGGAATGTTGAGTATGTTCTACTTGGGGTGAATCTGGGACAAAGGGGTAAAACCTTATCAACCAGTCAACAATCCCCATGACTATTACTGTATAAAACTGTAGGTTTATTTATAAATTGTTCTATTTAATACATTCATTTAAAAGCCAAATCTGACATGTGTTCAATCAGGAGTTTCAGCTGGGTGACTTCAGCTGGATTTTTTATGTGTCAGAAGATATTAACACACAAGAGAGCACAGGGCAAAAACAATCACGCAAAAAGCATGAAATCTGCTTATGTAACTATAAGAATAAAGAGTCATTGCTCCTACAAATTATGCTCTTGCCTGAACTTTACAGTAACCCTAAAATGATTTTTCAGTTAATATGCATTTTTTGGTGTGGAGGACAAGAAAAGAAGGAAAACAAATAGGCAATGAGTTGTTTTAATTTGTACTGTGAAAGTAAAGCATGTAACATAAAAAAAAATAAAAGATAAAACCTATGTATTCAACTAGAGCCATGGTTCTCAAAGTGGGGTCCTCAAATTCCCACAGGTCCATGTGGCTTAAATTTTATTCCAGTTGTGGAAATCACAACCCACATAATAATTTAAGTTATTATACACAATAATACACAATAATAACAAAAGGTATTATATTTGTTAGGTTTTTAAGACAAATATTATTGCAAAAGTAAAATATTGTAGATGTAATTAATAACACGAATAGTTACATAGTTTATATATTTTAATAATCTATAGAATATAATGAATATGTTCATTAAAGAAATGTGAGGAGGAGTTATGTGAGATTTGTTTTTTAAAATGGGTTCTTAGCTGCAAAATATCAGAGAACTTCGGAAATAGAGCACATCCGGCCTGATGTGTTTACGGCAGCTAT
This sequence comes from Pangasius djambal, assembly GCA_022985145.1. NCBI lineage: Eukaryota > Metazoa > Chordata > Actinopteri > Siluriformes > Pangasiidae > Pangasius > Pangasius djambal. Next base: position 5,810,046 of record CM040984.1, on the reverse strand, counting down.
AGTAACTATTTCCTGTAATGATATCACGACCCTGCTGTACAACTGGAAATAAACTGACGTCTGCTGTGTCACATGGTGGGGTTATGATGCCGTTATATATGTCTCCTGATGCAGGGATCAAGTAGATGCCTGTTTTTTCAATATACCTATCTAGTCAATAATAAACTTGCAACTGAATGTGGCACCATAAAAAAACAAGAGAATGATACAGTAGTGTTTTTTTCCCACAGGCTTTGATAAATATGAATCAGATTAGCAGGTTTTCACACATTTCTTTAATGAACATATTCATTATATATATTCAAAGTAGGCTTTGTAAAATGATGTCAAAGACAGCAAAAAAAACAACAAAAAAACACAGGAGTTATGAGAGGTTAGTTTATAATGGACGCACATCTTTGTTTTCCTATAACCTGCCTAAAGGAATTTATTTATTTACTTATTTGAGTGTGGAGTCATATACTGTCATCTACTGAGAATTCATCTGCTTCACAGTGTAATGCCTGTCTTACAAAATTCCAGAAATCACACCCTGCTACCTCATCATAGTTGGCAATACTGGGTAATGAAATGAGTCATGAATAGTTCCATTTGATATATATAGACATGTTTGCATGTGTGAGAGAAAACTATTGTATAGGAAAGCCTCACAATTATAACTTGGAAAATATTAAATAATTAAAAATGATCATTGGCCCTCCATTATTATGGTATGGCATGGCATACTGTATGGTTACTATGGATTAGCCATTATTTTATCATTTAAAAACTATGATTCTATGATTTATGAGCTATGCATCAGTTGCAGTGTTCATATATCAGTTGGTGCAATTCTTTCTGTCTCAGTGCTGCAACCTTCCGCTAATCTCAGCAGTCTGGGACACGTCTGAATCAAGATGCAGTTTTTTTTTTTACAATTGTGCTGCAGGTCGCACCCATGATTTCTCACAATCTTGCAAACACAAGGAGAACGTACAACCTCTGTGCTATGAAAACTATACTAACAATATAATGTAGAGATAAGTGTACACAACTGCACATGAAGGAAAAATAATATTAGGAAAACACTTCCAGTTCCTTTTTTTTTTAATTATCTGGCACAAAGTGTTTTTAACAAATATCTCTATCAATAGTGGATGAAGATGATTGTTAAAAAAATCATTTAGTCACTTCTTTGTTTGTTTGTTTTTTTTCGAACAGAAATATAGAAATGTGATGAACTTGTATATGAAGAAGTAAAGAAGAAGTAAAGAAGGATGTAAAGAAGTGACATTTCTGTGCATGCAGTTAGAGAAAACAAGCATGTTACGATTGTGCCATGCTACAACTGTGCCAGCTTTCGCCTATATAATGGGGTGAATTATGATTCAAACCACTGTCATACCCCTATAGAGAGAGAGAGAGAGAGAGAGAGAGAGAGAGAGAGAGAGAAAGCGCGCCACCACAGTATCTTACAGAAAAACCACCCGTGAACATCATTATCTGATTATGCAATTCAGCATAGCAGTGGTTTCAGAGCCTGTCAGGAAACGACAGGGCAGAAGGGCATCATACACACACACACACTCACACACACACACACCTAGAGTACAAGTTCCAGTTTTGATGCAAGAAAACTGAAATACCTGTAAATACCTCATACAAACAAAAAGAATATGTGAGACTCTCGACCCTACATTCTGGGAATGAATCAAGCTTAAAGTATGCATGGTAAAGTAAAAACTTATGAAATGATGAAATAAGCAGGATTAGCAGCCTCTGTCCTTGACTGAAATGTCTTTTGGAGCTTTTCAGTAAATTATAGTTAATTATATTATGATAAAAATATGATGAAAAAATTTCAATAGTGTATAGATTTGTGAGTTGTTTTTTTTGTTTGTTGTTTTTTTGTTTTTACATTACAGTGGTGATCAAAGTTGTTAGTATATATTTAATTACTTTAGTGATAAGCATAAGTGGTTGTTTTGGGAATTAAATGGGTATTATCTAAAGGTCAATTTTAACACAATCTAGCTGTTTTGGATTCTCAGGGTAGAAAGTTAAATATGCTGGTAGATATTTTCCTGATGTGCTCTCGTAATGGTGTAATAAAGTTTTTTGGTTTTTTTTTTTTGTTTGTTTGTTTTTTTACATTGAAAGGGATTCCGGGCTTATACTCATTTCATAATTGTTCAATTTCAACTACTGAAACCTACTACATCATTTACTGATAGGGAAAATAAATATACATAAACATACACTGCCACATTGTTGTTTTTATTTTTTCGATGGTTTCTGTGGGCTGTTTAGAAGTAGTACCGGTAAGATGCTTATGTCTTTTCTTTCGGTTTCTTGGAAAGGGTTTTATCTACGTCAAACATCCTGTTTGTTTCCCCATAAGTCACCCTTACACCTTTCTTTCTGTCTCTCTGTGAGAGTCAAAGGCACAGATTATCTGTTTTTCATGCATAATGTCTCTGCTATTCAGAGGTGGTAAAAGTATCCAAACTGCTACTACTCTACAGCTTCAAATTCAAATTCTTCACTCGAGTTAAAGTAGGAAAGTATAGACACCTAAGTTTTACTTAAAGTACGAAATTAAAGGTATAAGAAACATTCACAAAAGAAAAAACATCTGCCTCACACACTGATTTTAGATACTGATAGTAAATTAGTGTCTCTTTCATCAAAGAGCCTATGAACCTTGGGAATCATTAGCTAAAGTTAACTGTCAAAAAATCTCAAATGTTAGCTAGCACGATAATGACTCTCATGATACAAACCTACTGCATGCTAATGCCTAGCTAACCTTTCAGGCTAACTAACAGCATCAAATGTCTCACAAATGTTAGCTAGCCTGATAATAACTCTGATGATACAAACTAACTGAATGCTAATAGTTAGCTAACATTTGAGAGATTAGGAATTAGTTAAGGCTAAGAAACAACAGCTGTTGATGTTAGCTAGCATGATTTAAAAAAAAAAAATGATAATAATAAAAAAAAATAATAAAAATAAAAAACCCTCTTTGGAAATTCCATTAGCATTTCCATTTTTGAGATACAAACATTTAGGACAATGCTTGGACTTCACAAAAACAATAACACAAGTCTGAGTGCATGTGACCGAAACTACTCTCAGATTCTTAGACCAAGAGAGGGGGAGAGACCACCACAATATCTCACAGGAAAACCACTCTTTCACGTATGGCTTCATCCTGCTACTGTAGCTTGATGAGGAACAGGAGTTGTGACCTCTACTCTTACTCATACACACGTTTTTTTTTTGTGGCAGTACATATAAGACAGACACTTTGTGGACTGACATTGTTTGCAGTTTGACTAGCGTTACCCACACATTACCACAACCTGGTGTCAGGGCATGCAAAAACAGGAAGATGACAGCAAGAAATCTATCTATCTGTTTGCATTTCTCTGGCCTTTAATTGGGCATATAAAGGCACACGCTCTCGATCACCTGATTGTGGTAATGTGTAGGAAATGCTGGGTCAGCAGTCATGTGTATATGAGTATTTTATGAGAAATAAGCTGACTCATGGAGAAATAGTGAGCAGTAAATCATGATTACAATATGTTTTGTAATAACTTTATGATTATAACTAACCTGTGGTCTTTGGTTAGTTTTAAACATATGACAGTTATCTCAGGTATTATGCTGGTATTGCAATGTGTGTATCAGGATTATTGTAGTAAAGCTATCACAAAACTCTTACAACAACTGTTGTTGTTGTTATTGTTGTTGTTCTTTCAGCTGCTCCTGTTAGGGCTCACCACAGCAGATCATTGGTCTACATATTTGATTTGGCACAGTTTTTATGCAGGATGCCCTTCCTGATGCACCGTCCTCAACTTTATCGTGCTTGGGACAGGCACTGGGAGTGCACTGTTTTGTGCAACCCCAGTGGGTAGGGTTCACTACTGTGGCTTCACCCTTATGGCTTTAAACTAATTTGAATTCTTTTTTTTCCCCAAACTTTCTATACATTTATTCTTTGAGTTTATACCCTGAATGAGCAAAGAATTTTAAGGTCCTTAAAAACATGTTGATAGGTCTGCCAACCTCTGATAAGACTAAAAGACAGGGTACTATATTACAGCTACTAAAACTAAAACTGAAACTGTAATATGTATAACCGAGAAAAAGGGTTACTAATTTTAACTAATGGAGTGTGGGAAGTGATTTTTCTTTGAAGGCAAAGTGTAACGTTTTTTCTTTTGACTTTTTTTTTTTTTTTTCTTGTTGGATTGTAGAACATGAGAGACACCAACAGGTCACTGTGGTAACACAGGCCTAGCCTTAAAATGTAGTTGTGGCCAGTGCTATATACCTAGTTATAAGAAAGGTTAAAATCACACCTTAACAACAGTGACTAGCCTACACCACCTAATAACATTTCCTGCACATAGATGAGAAGAAAAAGTACAAATCCACAAAGTGTAAAGAAGCTTCATCATTGTTGGAGTTGGGTAATGCTGCTGTATCTGCAATGAGGAAGCAATAGATGTCACTACCACTAGAGGGCAGTGCCCTCTCATAAACATGAGAAAGCTTTAACAGCAAATTTCCTATGCAATAGTTATACCTTAATTCTGTCAAGACAAAGTTATGGCAACCTATTTCAATAATAATATAGTAATATTACCTTCAGTCATTAGTTCAGGATCCAGCAGCTGTCTTTTCATAAATGTATTCCTACATTCAGTGTATTCCTGTATTCAGTTCATTTTTATTTATATAGTGCATTTAACAATGGACATTGTCCCAAAGCAGCTTTACAGAAATCCAGATATAAGATCTATATTTAAATTGATCCCTAATGAGCAAGCTAGAGGTGTCGGTGGAAAGGAAAAACTCCCTGAGACGACAGGACAAAGAAACCTTGAGAGGAACCAGACTCAAAAGGTTCCTCATCTCAAAAGGTTCCTCATCCTCATTATATCCATAATATAAATAAACCACTATATATATTTGGATTAGGGCGCTCCACATGTGGCTAAATTAAATAAGTGCAAAAAATGTTCAGCTTTCTGAACCTCCATCATACAGGTCAAGCTCATGGCATGTCCCTGTGGAGCCAATAACACACACACACACACACACACACACACACACACACACACATGCTCAACAGCAGTGACAGCTTCTCACTACATGCCAATCCTTCACCGGCATTCACACACTCTAAAATTTGGCAACCCAATGCATTCAGTCATGTTTGATTTACAGCATGCCAAAGCACTTGTTAAGTTAATCCCAGTATATCTGAGAAAATGATCGTTTATTCTATTACAGCAGACTGAAAAAGACTTTATTTATGTGAATTTAAATAAATAGAAGCAAAATACAACACGAATATTCATCTTCCAACTTCAGCAAAGATCGTATTTTATACATAGTAGCCCTAAAAACTTTTACTGATTCACATATTTCATTTTCTATGGTTTTTTTTTCATGACAAGTTAATTTTGTTTGTTTTCTTGTGGTGTTAATTTATCCTCTAAGATAACACATTCTTTCCTGAGATCACAGGACAGCGAAATAGTGAATAATGAACCTTCATATTTTTTTCCCCGAAACGAATGATATAATTAATTTAATTGCTTGACAAATGATAAGAAGCGTGTAGGCCTTAAACAAAATTGTTGCTTGAAACAACTGTCTGTTTAGCATTCAGGATGAATTTAGAATAAACCTAACATAAAAGGGCATAACAAATGTTGAAACAGGCTTGGGTTATGAATGTTAAGTGAGATATTAAGTATGATTAACTATCAGTATGCCTTTGCTTAGATTTTTTTTTTTCATTGTCTTAATTATGTTTTCTCGTGAAAAGAAAATTTCATTATTTCAAGCTCTAGAAAAATTGATATTGTGTTAATGACAAATTAAAAATAATAACTTGCTATCACAGGAAAACAAATTAAATAAAATATGTGAATCCATGGACAGGTAATTATACATGAGAAATGCCACATACATAAATACATACAAATTCTATATACATAATTTCCCAACTGAAGCTACGTTAGTGTGAAAGGTTTCTGAATAGTACACTTCCACATATCACTGGCCTTCAAATGTAGTCAAATTCAGTCAATACGTTTTAATATTTAAAACAAAATAGTACACTTAATTAATAAGAAAAACAAACAACCATAAACATCCTTTTGGCAACTTTCTCCATATCCCACATATAAGATATAATACAAAGTGAAATTTGAAATTCCCATTACAGAGCTGTGTTATTTATCATGAATAACTTGCTATTACCTTTATTGTTTTTCATGCTTGTTAATTCTTTGTCAGTGTTTGTTTGTCATTTCTTTCTTTCCATCCTGGAACTCCATTGTTCATTCAAGTTTCTCAAGTGAAGTGATTGTCCTGGCAGCAGGATGGGCTTTTTGTTACACCACACACAAAAAAACAGGAGAGAGAAAAAAAAAAAAAGAGAAAGGATTAGAGCGAAAGACAGATGCACAGAGCTGGATCCTTCTCATTTTTCTGCTGTTCTCTTTCCATCCTCTTTTTATCTCCATGGTGCACAGATAAACCTGGCAAGGCCGAAGGGGTCTGATAGAGAGGAGCTCAGTTATAATGGGTCGGTCTTCAGCCCTCCAGAGCTTTAATTGGACGAGTTGATGATCAAGATGGTCGTTAAAACCAGTAGAGCTCCTTTCCTTTCTTATGCGGCTGCAGCCCTGGAGTGCAAAGCAGACACGGGCACAAAAGACAAGACAATAAGGATACAGGAAGACACAGGTCTCCATGGATGCTGGACAACAATGAGCACAAACACTTGCTTGCACTGGTTTGTACCTGTTCTCCATTATATACTCGCTGCATGTCATGATGGTTAAGAGCAAACAGAACGACATCTCTGTCAGACTTTTTATAGCAGAGCAAAACACTGAGTCAAGCAAACAGTCGGGTGTTACCGATAACTCTTACACCAAACATCGGGTGATGTTACTTTTGTTATAAGAGTCGTGTCTGAATTAGTCAGATACGAAATAAAACACTTGGGGGCATGCTGTTATAGGAAAGTTATCAACGAGTGGGTGGTGTGATGCGGCACAATGTGGAACATGGTTACTGTTGCCACCACAAAGCTGAAGAATTTCCCATAAAAGCATGCCTTGGAGTGTTTTATTCCCCTTGCACCATGACAATTTTCCAACACAAACCATTTTTAAATTCATTTATGAATGACATCATGCTTTTGTGCTTTTGTCCATTTATCGGTTAAGCTTAATACTGTGTTCCTGTTCTATCACTTACATCATAAACAGTTGTTTCTCTCACCAGCCTCTATTTTTATCATTGAGGATAATAGGACAAAACACACAACTTGTCATGTTACAAAGAAACCAGGGAGCGCAATGTCCTCTGTCCTAAAGATATTACTGTGGCGGAAAACGTACAGAATGTTACAAAGTACTGACACTCAAGACTTTCATAAATGTTAAATAAATGTATCCTTACAGAAACATTTACTATATGAACGATTATATGATTATATTTGTTAAATAAAAACACTTTTGTAATCCGTTTACGCTTATTAAGCTTAGATTATGAGTCCGTCATACCAGTCCCTGTAAATTAGTACTACAGAAATTATATCGTATTAGAATGAGCGCATTAATATAAACCTGCTGTTATAGAAAGTTAATAAACACCACGTCAGGCGTTAAAGATTCTTATAACTTCTTATTTATGAGTTGTAGCTCAATGTTGTTGTCTGTCAATATGGTGGATCCCATTAAAGTTCAGTTTGAAGCAAATACTAAGAGTAACTGTAATTTTAGTCATTTTAGTCTTTTCATAGTAATTTACGAGCACATCTGAGGAAAATGTTAATATTCACAACTCTTTGTCTCATTTACACTGCCTTTACATTATTTCTGTAAAAAAAAAAAAAAAAAAACTTAAAGGCAATGTGCTATCTAGCACAATCATTAATCTCAATCATAAGTTATTTCTTCGCATCAAAGTTGCTTAGTAACTGTGTTCTCATGGCAAAGGCTCAACATGAGTTTCGTTTTAATGCACTGTTAGATCTGTGTTTGGAAATATTACTAGATCATTCCTACATTTCTTTTTGGCTCTGGCTCTAGAACTAATACTACATTCAGATGAGGTTGTGGTTACTGTGGTTATGAAAAGATTCCGTATGTACGACCCAATAGTGATATAGGGAATCTTTTCTTAGTCAAGTTTTTGTCTTGCTTCCAATGTCACTACTAGGGATGAAATATGAAAACATTATTCATAATGAACAGATGTGTTCTAAATGGATACAAATATGGATATGAATAGGAGGTACACTATTCCACTTTTCCACTAATATTTCACAGGGTATCTGACTGAGACTAGAGATCTGATAAGACAGGACCCCACGGGATGCAACAGAAAAGTCACACAAGCAGTCAGATATTAAGCTTGCAAGACAAAGAAAGACACACTGCGCATTTGCAGTGCCCTTAGTAACTGCCCGGTCAGGGTCACAGTGGTTTAAATTAGGCTACTGTTAGACTACTAGTTTGTTTATATTTTGGAACCAAATAAATTCATTAGAAAACTTCACAGGCAGATACAATAATAACTGCCTGATCAGAATTTAAAAAGCAATCCCACGCACATCTCTAGTTGATACCAATAAAAAACTTGAATGATATAGCTGAGTTTGAAGAACTTTCAGAGCCAGAATTCACAGACTATTCTTTAAAATATTCAAGAACTTGGGGTTTTTGCACTTGGTGTTCCCTAGGTTTTACTGATTTGGGATTCAGAAGCTCACAGTGAACTGCTCCCACCTGGGTCCATGTTTAGGGCGAGTGCCATGTCTCCTGGTGGTAGCAGTCCAGGCCACGTGGGTGTAGGTTCCAGTTTCGCTACATCATAATGGCCTGGCAAGGTGGGGGGCAGGTGGGGTGGCCTGACAGCAGGCATGAGCAGTGGACTGTAGTGCGCCTCCAGCCCCGGCGCAGAGTAGAGTTCATGGAGGGACCGTGGGGGTCCATACACCTGACCTTGGGTGTAGCCCCAGGAGTCAGAGGGGTGCGCGTGAGGATGGGCATGAGGTAAACCTGCGTGTAGAGCTTGGGTGTAGGGGTCCACGGAGTAGGCTGGGGTCCCTGCTGGGTCACAATGAGGTCGACTGGGAGGTGACGGGTAATTACTGTCCCAGAAGGATGGAGGGAAATTTCTCCGACTGTTTGGAGATGTTGGCTCTAGAGAAAGGCAGAGCGGGAGAAAGAAAGTTAGCCTTAAAAAAGGAAAGCAAGAGGTGGAGACTTTGATATAAGTCAAAACCATAAGCAGCATTAAAATGACCAAAGACGTTGGATTTTATCTAAAGGACTCGCTGGTGCAAGTGTAATTTGCTGTTCTAAAGTGTTAATCCATTTTTTTTTTTTTTTAAATGCAGTGTTTATTGCAAATAGGTGTAGAAAAGACTATAATTGTTCTACCTAATCTCTAAATTCTTTTAGAAATTCAATTCAATTCTAATTTATGTCACACTTTTAAGGTTTTCAGTTGATTCGCCCTCGTATAATGCCAGCGTATTGATGATTTGCTTGGGCATGAAACAAATTTTCTAGTTTGCTCTCAATTTCTTTTTTTGTGCTAAAATAAAATAATAAATGCACCTGCACTGATCTGGATGGCGCATGGCAACAGGAGGTACAACATTTTAAACTGTTGTAACATTGGCACCTTTTTCCTGACTTAAATCAAAGCCTAAAATGTCCCGTCTCATTTCTTACAGCCTCATTTTTTTTTAATGTAGAGACTTCTGTAGAAACAAGACACTTCACTCAACTTGCAACTAAATAAACCACTTTATCAGTATGGTATGGCATGCTAATATAGGATTTCATTAGGGAAACAACAGGCGGGGTCAGAAGGCAGCTGACTGTCAGTAGCAAAGTGTGTCCACATTAGGACCCCTGCTTCTCAGTGAAGTCATGCATGTCACATGATTGCACCTCATTTCTTTCAGGTTGGATCATATGGTGTTGCATGTACCTCAAATGCTCTTATAATAGATCACATAAATAAACAATGCCTCATGACAGAGAGAGAGGGAACCTGACACCGACAGACAGAATATGAATGACTTGATAAATAAGAAACAGAAAAGAGATTGAAGAGGACAGGAGGTATTGCAGAGAGTAAAGGACAGAGAGGGGCTTGTCCCTTCTCTCCATAGAGCCTAAGCTTAAACTATATAAGGTAGCAGTTTCGTGCTGCTTGCAACACAGCACAAGGACTTTGCCACTGTAAATCACCTCCTGTGATGACATCTCTCACTCTTAAGTTGAGAGAGTACAACTCAACAAACCCCTCCTACCCCCCCTATTACCACATAGCACCTCTCCTCTTCTTCTGCTGCCCTCCCCTATTCGTGTCTACCGCCTTCTCACCCCAACAGTTGTTTTCACTAGCCTCCTGTCAGCCCTTGTAGAATGTCAGGGGGCATTTTATGTTTTTAGCCATTACATTTATATTTAGAATTCTTCCGAAAAAAGACACCGGTGATGTAGTCTGAATCAGAGGAGGGGGCGTCAGCCATAAATCTTGGTGTGGGGATAGCTAGGCCGCCTGAGCTGTTTGAAGCCGATACAGCCTCGAGCCTCGAAGCTTACCACCATATTTAAACATAGTATCTGTTGGGAGGCAGGAAGCCACATTGAAAAAAGTAGAATGTAGATGGCAATGAGAGCGATATAATCAGAGAGGGGGACAAGGGCAGTGGTATTGTCACTGAGGCCAATACCCAGGCTCTTAGGGGTCAAAACGATCAGTGATTTTCCTCCACCCATGAGCATGCAAAGTATGCAAAGGTTAAGGACATTTGTACATTTTAGATATCCTGTCAGTTGCCAGGACAACTCGCAGTTACAGTTACTGAATTGACAAATAAACTCAAATGACAGACTGAATATAAACTGTAGCAGTGGCGAAATCCTCCATAATTTATCATTTTTGTAAACATTTTATAATACAAACCAAATATACATACCTGAACTCACTTGCATTTAGCAAGGCACCTAGGTGTCTTAAAAAAATACATTTGAACCTGCTACACGTGTTCATCTATATATTGACTCAATCAAATGCCTAACACTAAAATTATATAGGGTCAAATTTATGTTTTTAGAGCCTAATAAACACAATTCTATGTTTGTTGGAAATGCATATGAGAGACTTCCCTAAGGGAATGCACTATATTTGTGTCTTCTCAGGGCTTACCTGTGCTGGCCTGGCTGGCTCTCCTCTTGCCTTCCATCCCTGTGCAGGAGCTGAGAGCTCTGGAGAAGTGCTCGTCCACCACACTGCTGATGTCCCCTTGGTAGTAGGTAAAAAGAACGCATCGAGAGTTCAGGTACTCAGCTTCCCCCACCTGCTTCTCCTTCTGTCCGCTCGAGGAGTACGCGGATGAGGACAGGCTCCCTGGCACTGGGTTCCCTCCTAAAACTGGGACCTCCTCTGATCCAGAGGCGTCCATTAGGTTCCTGTGCCGAGACGATGGACTGCTGACACGAGTGGGAGTCTGGGAGAGGGTTGAATGGGAGAGAGCCTTTGCCAAACAATGTCGTAATAGCCAAACCCATCAACGTGCATGTGTGCATGACTGACAACTAAGCAGTGTTCTTAAGTGTTCTTAAACGTATAGCACTTTACACAATAGAGAATATGTATGATCCAGATACCAAGCAAACAAACAAAACAAAACAAAAAAAATCAGTTAATGCGTAAAGGCGCAAAACATGCGCCTTTTGGAGGTTTCTATGGTGCGCACTTGGCCAAGCAAACCCGGTTTAAGAATTTGAAAACAGGACTCATTTCTGATTAGTTCTGAGTCAATAAAGTGGGAAGAACTCACCGGAAAATTGCCGACGAACGCGGCGGCTCCAGGCGCGTGAGGTGCGTAATGGCCGTAAAGCGGGCGCATCACGTCCGGGCAACTCATGATAAACACCGCCGCGCGCCGCTCGTGCGTCCGAAGCGAAAGCGCGCGCTGCTCTCTTGTCCTCGCGCTATCTCCGGTTAAAGAGGAAAGCAGAACCAACAGAGGAAGCCGGGTTGATCAGTACAGCCTTCAGGTAGTCTCTCTGTGCCGCGCTTTTTTCCTGCCCCGACTTCCAGGTGATACAGTGCGGCTTGGAGACACAGATTCGGAACCAGTCTTCCTTCTTGAGGGACGTCGGTCATTTGCTTCTGGCCAATCACAGCCATATAGGGGTGTACTCGAAAAAGAGGTGGGGATTCAAACGGAGGTTCAGGCGCGTCTGGTACACAGATTATTTGGATGATTATGTAGGCAAGTGGAATTATGTAGGTGGAAGTGAAAGTGGGGCATTCTGCTGACAAACACGCACCTGGAGCCATCGCTATCAACCAGATACCATCCTTTCATTCTAAAGTGTCCAGAAGTGGACTGTGGTAGCTGCAGTGTTGAAGGGTCACTAGGTCACTGCCCAGCTCCAAAAATAAAGCTGAAGGACATATAACGTTCAATTAGAACGATTAAATAAATTCAACATCAGAACAAGTTGTATGGTAAAACAAGCTAAAAAAAAAAATTACTTGTAATAATTTAAAACATTCACTCTCAATTCTCATTCCTTATCTCTCCCCTTCAAGTTAAACTTTTTACTCGATTATGAATTTACATAAGAAAGCATGCATAGACACTCATCTCAGTTGCCTAATTTCATGTTAGTTAATTATTTGGATTACATTTAGATAATATCTGAATAATTTTGATAGTAATTATTAAATTAGTCTCAGTTAAGCCAGTTGCAAACAAAAGTTGCATGACACTCATGCCATAACCTCAACTGATTGTGGTTTTGGGTCCAGGCGACACCAGCACCAGCACCAGCAGGACCACCAGCAACACCACCACCACTAGCACCAACACAAGCACCACCAGCAGCACCACCAGCACCAGCACCAGCATCACTACCACTGGTAGCTCAGTGGTTAAGATGTTGGCTTCCTGTTTGGAAGGTCATGAGTTCAAATCCCAGCATTGCTAAGCTGCTACTGCTGGGGCCATGAGCAAGGCCCTCAACCCTCAACTGCTCTGTTGTATAAATGAGATAAATGGAAGTCACTCAGGATAAGGATGTCTGCCAAATGCTATAAATGTAACCTTTGTCCTGAGAGTTGAACTCTGGTCTTAAAATCCCAAGCACAGAATTCTAAACACTAAGCCTCAGCTGCCCCTGTGAGTGAATAGTAGAGGATATCAATTTCTTTCAATAAGCAAACATCTTAACTCAGTATTTATAGTGTAGAGATGGGGTTTTGCTGAATCCAAAATGCACAGCAACAAGCGGGCAGAGAACTCGGTGGATAGATATCCAAAAACCACCATCCAGTTTGTAAAAAGGCATGATAAGCAAGTGTGTCCAGGAAATGGGTGGGTGGTCACCAAACAAGAAACTTCCTCTCTTAGTCAATCACTGAAGAGCAGTGGCACGAGTACAAGTCTTTAAAATGTAAACAGATCACAGTTCATGTTTGTGCTCTACACGCTACATATTCATATCCAAGAACTCATACACTTGATATAATTAGTGGATATTTTGGTTATTCCATGTTATTCTAACATATATTAGTATACTCATCAGTTAATGAACTGGCTTATTAGGTATTTTAAATTAGGGAAATCACAAAAGATAAAAGTCTAAAGATGCTTCAAGACCACAGTGGGGACCGTTTTGTAGTTTAAGAGCAATGAATGAATGAATGAATGATAAATTAATTATTTTTAGATTAGTTGTTAACTCATAAATTGTGACACTGTTATGAAATATTATATTATATTATAACAAATCAAAGGTACAAAATCAATAAAGCAATACTAGTGATTAGAAACTGAAGTAGTAGCAGTTCTTTAGCAGTACACTGGAAATGGAAACAGAATGTCTCACAGGTTTTTTTTTTTTAAACATGGAAGATAGTTTGAGAGCTTGCGATTCTAATGTTGCACCTGATAATTTGATGATGTTAACTTTTTGAACCTCACTAAGTTCATGCAACATTTACTCCTTCTAGTTATTTATCATTTTATATTTTGTATATATTCGGTGATATGTAAATAATATATTTATAGTATTAGCCCTTTTTTTTTTTTTTGGAAGAGAAAATAAAAAGTCAGAACCTTATAATTCCAAGGTCTTGAGTTGCGTCATTCTTGGAAAATCACGTGGGTGTGAAGAGCATGTCACCAACCCTGAACATACCAAGAGTCAAGCAAAGAAATCTCTGTATCCGAACTCACAGCTGCACTTTCACGAGCAGAAAGACAGACATCAGTTTGAGGAAACTTGTGCTGATTTTTAGTTTAAGACCGCGCTCTTGTTCACAGTACAGCACCAGGATTATTTCACGTAAAAATATGTAAGCACGATCAGTTAATAAGAGGTAATGAGCTGATCCTAACAAAGGAAAGAAAAGAAATCCTAATAAAAGAAATGCTAAATGCTGGTAGTTGGACAATTTTCCTTTTTCCCCCCTGATTTCTTTTAGAGGCTATGTCCATTGCTTTAAATACTTTCTTGTAGTTGAGATGTACAGTTCTGTGTGACAAGTTGTCTGACAAGCTTTATAGAACATTAAGAGAACAGTGCAGAATGTTTGCAGAATTTCAGCCCTTGTTGTTAGGTGAAGTGGAATGTCTCTGATGTGTGTGTGTGTGTGTGTGTGTGTGTGTGTGTGTGTGTGTGTGTGTGTGTGCGTGCGTGTTTGGATAGACGTTGCAGTTAAATGAGGAAGTGTGATTTGAACTCAGAATGCCCTTTACATCATCTTTTTTTTTTTTCAGCTATACAACAATCCCATTCATTTTTATTTAGCTAAATAGTGCACTCTTTGCTTAAAGTAAGCTGTCCAGCCTGCAAAATGATTATCTTCAAAATGTAGAACGGTTAGATATGTACATCAGTGTAAATCCTTTAAAAGGTTCTTCAAGGATTCTTTAGTCAGCACATTTGTTGTGTATCTATAGAATCGTTATCATTTAAAGGAGCATTAGGTAAGCTTAGTCTTTTTCCCCCCAAGATTAGATCTCTAATGGTGGGTTTGACTTATTTATTTATTTATTTATTTATTTTACCTCCTTGAGCCCACGCCCCATGTTCACAAAGCTCCGCCCCCAGGATCAACAATGGCCCGTTGAGTGTCTATAAAATGACTGACAGGCGGCCCATCCAAACACAAACAGACGTTTCAGACCAGAAGTCAGTTTTCCAAACGGGTTTTCTCAGCCACTTAGTACACTTTTGCTAAGGCTACGGCCGTTTTTGTTTTTTGGTTTGTTTTTTTGTTTTTTTTTTGTCATGTTCTACACATCTTCCAGGTTATTTGTACAAGTAAGGAATAGAAAATATTAACTATTGCACCTTTTAAGAATGCAAAAATTTTCTTTGCTTTTTAGAAAATTGTCCTTTTTAATTCAAATTATGTCAAAGTTGCTCTCCCAAGTTCAGTGATTATATTCACTCTGACATCTAAAATGTAAAAATTAGGTGTGTAACGATACAAGGCTGTTGATTTAATAAGGCAGGTATTGACCAATTCAATAGACTGCATAGTAAAGTACGCTACTCATCGTAAAATACCACTTATATGAGGTGTAGTAAACATTTAAACTTAATACAACCCACTCTATCTCCTCTAAAAACATAGGCTACGGGGGTTTAAAAAACACTGTTCTCTGAAACACTGCTTTTCATGAGCTAATAGGCATTGCATCTGTGTCAACATCACATAGACGAAAACACAAAGACATACACTCTATCTCTCTCTCTCCCTCTCTCTCTCTCTCTCTCTCTCTCCCTCTCTCTCTCTCTCTCTCTGCTTTAAGAATTTCCCAGCTGATTGAATCCGGGTTAAAGAAATCAGCACAGCACAGATATGAGACTCTACTCATGATTCAAAAACATGTTTGAGCTACAGAGAGCTGTGTGACTTCAGATATGCCCCCTTGGCCACCTTGAGAGTTCCTTCTGCAGGGTTGCCAGGTTCATGCTTTTTACAGCAAATTGGGCTAGTTGTGAAACATGAACGTTTTATTTTTTTGTTGATTGTTGTATTTTGATAGCTAGTCCTTATTTCACTTGTACATTTTCTTCATGTAAAGATGTGTTCTGTAGCAAGTTATCTTCATGATAAAGGTTCAGTTGCGAAACTTTGCGGTCCTGAGCATAATGAACATAATTGTGATCTAGTTGAAAAATTCTGTATCGCCATTATAAAGGTGGGCAATAGGTTATAGCCAGATGAGCAGTTTGTAATCTACCAGTCAAATGTTTACTTGTAAAAGGCTTTTTTAAAAACATTTAACCTTGAATTTTACATTTTAAATTCTTAATACTATTCCTGATGAAGCTTTACACACTCTCAGCATCTTCTCAACCAGCTTCCATGAGGAGCCTCACCCATAAGTTCAGAAATAGTCCAAGCTCCTTACTGCTTCCCTTAAATTCTATGTGAAATCTGTTTGTTTGGGTCGAGAGTGTGCAAAGGTTTGACTGGTAGTGTACTGTAAGTTCAGTGAGTTTAGAATGACTGCTAAGTGAAATTTCATTGCAAATATATTTCATAATGTCTACAGAAAGTCTACAATGGAAAAATTGCATCGATTGCTGGGGATGCTGCCGCTTGGGGACTGTGGAGATGGCTTTGGACTGCGGATCATATGGGGAGTTGTACTGTAATGGCTTTGGGGCTTCGGTTGCCGCGAGCAGTTTTGCACTCAGGTCTCCATCAGTGAACAGTGGATAGATTCAACAAAACAGACTTCATGTGAAAACTGTAATGAATTTCCTGATTACACAATTGCACTATTTGTCCATGTAGTACACAGTTATAGAAGGGCTTTATCTATAATCGCACTATCCATTGTCACTCAGAAGAGCATGGTTTTTTTGAGTCTGGTTCCTCTCAAGGTTTGCTCATTAGGCATAAGTTCATACATTTACAATTTATATCCTGAATGTATTTATTTCTGTAAAGCTGCTTTGTGACAATGTCCACTGTTAAAAACACTATACAAATAAAATTACATTGAATTGAATTGAATCTACATTTGATCCATCAAAGTCAAATTATAACTTAAAAAGCAATCTAAAAACCACATTGAATTTAGACCACTGACATTATGCTCCCTGAGTATATCTCGTAGCTTCTTAAGGCAGGTTTATATTCGGTCTATTTGACCTGTCAGTATATCCCAGTGGGATGTGAGTTTCCTGAGTAGGCAGCCTTATGATGGGTTGGTGTAGAGTGAGTTGGCCTCCCTCTCTGGCTTTTTTTGGACATGGTGGGGTGATGCAAGACCACAGATACAGCGTGACAAACAGCTGCTTCTGGTGGAACATGCAGAGCTGTGAGCACACCACTTCTGTTACTAATGACACTAATGACTACAGCCCACTCGCACTACAATAAGTAAATGCAGCATGACGTAATGTCATGTTCACGTTAACTAAACTGGGGAAAACGGGGGAAATTGAGCAAACAGTAGATCTCTAATTTCTCAGCCCACCATACTGATCTCTTTTTGTAATGGTCTCTGACTCACTTTTTCCTCTGAGGTTATGTATCCAGTCTGTGTGTATTTGTTAGTGTATGTGTGTACACAAGCTGAAAGAAAAACTCAGATCTTGTCACTGATTGGTCATTAAATTCTGCTTTTCTTTTTTATAACCTGCGGTAATGCATGCAGTACACTGCCACTAGGATTTTATGCTGCTTGTCCAACCACACCATAACAATAGTTTAACACCATAAACAGCTAATAAAATTTGGCTGAGCTTCAATAAATAAACATGTAATAAAACAACAGGTAAGAGGTAACTCAAACCGTCAGTTGTTCGACTGCACATCACTCCGCTCGTCTGTGTTCACTACATAAAATTCCACTTCCTAGTTCGAAATGGTTACTACAATAGAGTTAGCAACATCGTCACTGCACACAGCAAACGATACTTTTAAAATATGAAAGCTTGTCAGATGAAGATGAAGATGATGATAAGGGATGCCAGTTTCACGGGAAGCACCTTTAATGGCAACGTACAAATCAATGTGAGCTAGTTAGCTGACGTGCTATAAAGTGAGTGTGGAGCAAAAATAAACAAAACATTTAGCCATGCTGTGTCCGAAATGTCAGTTACTCGATATTAATTTCTTGTTTATAGAACTGTTGTGTAAAAGTAATATCGCACTCGCAGTTGTGTGGTTATACTGAATATTGGCACTCTTGCTTGTGCGATATTGCTTAAGTAGACACTGTTGTTTTATTCCTAGAGTAAACCCTTTTTGGAGCGTAAATTAGGAGCATTTAGTATTACGCCCTTAAAATTTAACTAACACTAAATGGTTGTATTTATTTCATGCACCTTCCTCTCTATGTTGGTCTATCAACCAGCTTTGTTAACCTACACCTTGCTAACTCCCTATCAAATCCTCATCCTTGTCACCCACACATTCCAAACAGTTTGTCACAATACTTTGTCAATCATCTTGCTTCTCGGCTGAATTTCTGAGCCTTATTATAGCTCTGTATACTGTTCTGGTTTTCTTGTATTTTGACCACTGTGTGTTCATATTGACTGTGAGCATTGCCTGTTCTATACTATCCTGGCTGCTGTTGTTTAACGATTTTTGCACTTGCTTACAGTGAAACTTTATCCTGCCTTCTGGAATCAATAGTTACAAAAGAATTTGCCAAACGCAGAGGCATCAGATTCCTGGAAGAGAAAAGCAGTAAACTTCACCATGACAAGCCTGCTCAATCAGTCCCTCCAGTCCTGGCACACCCTGCCTTGGCAGGATGCAACTGGAATTAAAGAGCTGCTTAGTTAGACCTTTCCCTGCTACTAATCATGACCGAACTCTGGGAGTCCTCCATATCCCACTTATGAGAGATTTCTTCTCTCCACTTTTGAGACTTTTCTTGGTGCAAAACCGCTGTAATTAACCTTCTCCTGTCTTATTGCACTTCTTGCTTCCAACACTGAGCTTCAAGTTCCCTCCAAATACACATTCGGCCACTCCAATCAACAGTCTCCATTCTTACCCTAGATCAACTACTGAGGGCAGGCATGGTTACGCAAAGCATTCCTTTCCCAGCCATCCATCTGTCCCATGCTTGGTCTCTAGAAATTATCTCCTGGTCCCCACAGTGCCAGAGAAATTATCAAATTAGCCTGTGCATCCACCCTCATTAGTATCAAACAGCTCAAGACACTTAGTGCTGCCCTCAAATTTCATTGCCCCAGGGACTGGTACATTCTTATTCTTGCCAGAGTTACTGCTCTGTGCAAGTAATTAAGACAAATTAATAAGAGAATATGCCCAGCACCATGGGTCACTCAGCATTCTGAGATATAAGATTGTCTTGTTTCCAGGGAACATAAGACCAAAGTTCTTAATGTGTCTGGGAGGCTGCTAGTGACCTGCTCCAGATAGCCATGTGCTGCCAAACGAAACAGCTCAACCACTGCTACATTAAGATCCTCAGACCATGACTTGTTGGGGTACATCAAGTCCCACTAGAGTCATTGGGTACTCATAACTTCTTCCTTTCTTGCAGTTTCTGTATCCGATTAAGTTTCCCTTCTTAGTTTATGAGTCATGGTCACAATGTCTGAGTCACGCAGCCATTGTGACCCATGCATAAAGGCTAATATTGCTTATGCTTAGTAATGATAAAAAGTAGGGTTTTTTTACCCTAAACATTTACATCGATTACCAACATTTACTTTTATTTCCTTCCTCTATTATAAGTTGAAAAGGTTTTAAGAATGACCTTATGTGACCCATTTGACTCATTTTGGCCATGGAACACTAAGGCTGACGTTGTGGATTGTCAATGACAGCTGTATGCAGTGTGTGAGTGTGTGTAGCAGGACAGAAGATCCTGATGTGTGTCTGTAGTCAAAGACAGTAACTTTTACCAATGCATTTCCTGGGCCCTTCTATGAAGCAGATAGACACAGTCCTAAATTAGGCTTTAGTTCTATTAGGAAATTGTGTAGGTTACTGCTCAGTCATTTGAGAGTCCTTTTCTATTGCTATGTACATATATTTAAGTTGTATTTGGTTCCTGTTTGCTGTTAAATGCTCTGATGAAGGTAGAGCATATTAGTGCTATTCCGTTGAAACACTGGCTCTATTTTTTTCCATTCATTCATTCATCTTCAGCAACCAGTTTATCCTGGTCAGAGTGGAGGTGGCTCCAGAGCCTATCCCAGGACCGGGCGCATGGCGAGAATACACCCCGGATGTGACAGCATGTCCAGGTCACCATTTAGCATAGCAAAGCCACCTACCGGCATGTTTTTGGACAGTTGGAGGAAACCAGAGAACCCATAGGAAATCCAAGTAGACACTGGGGAACATGCAGCACTCTGCACAGACAGAAACCTAAGCTTGGGATCAGATCAGGAACCCTAGAGCAGTGAGACTGCAATCCTGTGCCAATGTGCCACCCAAGTCTCATTTTTGGTCATGGAAAAGATTGTTGTATTTTTCGTAATGCAAAATCAATTCTTATTTAAATTAAAACCCAAAATTGTGTTCAGTGGAGTAATTTATTTAGTGAACTGTTGTGTGTGATGTGTAATAAAAGTATAAAATTCAGTATGTCGCTTATCCTTGCTAAACTGTAACTGGAAAGGGAAAAAAAAAGTATATGAAAAGGGCTCAGAAAATGCTATCCTATTCTAGGTCTACAGTTTGAGTCTATGAGTTTACCTGATTTTCAAATACAATAAAATTTAAATATCTAACAAAGGAATAGGTGAATCAAGAAATCTTTATTATGAAATGTTTAATAAATTGAGGAATGGTAAAAATGGCTTTGTTATTAGAACAATCTAGAGCTAATCTAATCACCTATCACTCTAATTGGTCACTTGAGGCACTAACTAAATTTGTGAAGATATTTAAACTCTAACAAACTGCAGCATCTATAACGTCCTTGTTTAACAGCTCAGACTGTAATAAAGCTTAACATAGCTTTTATAGGACCCATTCTGTGACACTTCCTTGTTCACTAGGCTTCAGAGCTGGGCAAACAGATCTACCTTCTTCTGTTACCTATTTATTAAAAGCTAACCCTCTCAAATTGACAGCATGCAAAGAGACAACATGACAGAAGTGGCCTATGGGTGCTACATTCCTCTTTTGGCCTTTGGCAGGCTGGAATATCCTAGCAATGCAGACTAGCCACTGATATCATTTTGTGTGTGTGTGTGTGTGTGTGTGTGTGTGTGTGTGTGTGTGTAAATGATGGACTACGAGATTGTCACCCTACTGTTGAACATTCCTCTTGTACAAGCACACGAGGGCGCTGCTTATAGAGAGAGAGAGAGAGAGAGAGAGAGAGAGAGAATGACAGACCAGAGGGGATGGAGTAACGGAGTGGTCATGTCACATGGTCAAACAGAGATGATTTACAGGTTATACTGTAGTGACAGAAAGAATGACGGTGGAAGAAAGAGAGAGAACTCCTTTTGAGTGAGATGGCAGACCAGTCAAGCAAAGCCAGTAGAAAATACTGACCATGCATCCAAAATCAAGAACTTTTTTAAATTTAACAGTAGAATATAATGAATGTTTCCTTGGCCCAAATTTTGGTGACAGCCCTAATCCCAGTAAATTTAGTAGCCGACTAATTTTGCAAATTTTAAACCCTAAAATGTTAAAATATTAAACCCCAAGAATTTATTCAACCCTTTTAATAAGATAAGATCCAGCGAGAGTGTTCCAGCAGCATGCCTAAAAGACAAGGCACAAATACACGTAAGAAATAAAGTAAGAATAAAATAAAGATAAGATGAGATAAGATAAAGCAAAATAAATGTTGAGAATATTGAAAAATAAAATCAAATTTAAAAGTAAACATACAAATGTATGCATAGCATGGATATGATATAAATAGTAAACCTATATAATATGTGTCATATGCATCTATAGCTATGCTAAGGTGCAAGAAGTACTGTACAGTTAATGCTAAATTAATTAAACTCAGAGATGGCGTGTACATGCCAGGTTTACGCTGTATGATTTTGGGCCACAAAAAACAAAAATCACACATCAAAAAGGAATTCTTTGTTTATGAGTTGATATCAGTGGTGTTTTATATATATATATATATATATATATATATATATATATATATATATATATATATATATATATATACAGTAGTGGCAATGGAGAAACGTGAATGAAACATACTAATGGACAGAAAAAAATATACTTAATATATTAATATACCTTACTCTCACTTTAAAGAATATTTCTGCTTCCGCACTGATTGATGACTTAAGCAAGAGAGAATGGAGTAATTTTCTTTAATCACAGGTCTATCGTTAAAGGATCTTTATCATGTAATCTGTCATGGAGATCATGTTATTTCACTGTCTGTTAAAGAATTCTGGCAAGATTTTACATATTATCTCCTTCAGTGTGACAAGTGAAAACACTGCTGTAATTATTCAGTCTAAAACTGGTTTTATGCGAAGGCGATTTAGTTGAGAGAGAGAGAGAGAGAGAGAGAGAGAGAGCAGAGGGAATGGGGTAAGAGAGTTGTCATCTCACATGGTCAAACAGCAGTGATTTACTGGTTATACTGTAGTGAGAGAGAAAGAGTGACAGTGGGAGAAAGAGAGGCCGTAAGAAGAAGGATTATCCGATTTCACATGCGTGAGATAGTGAGAGTGCTTCAGAATGTCAGCTATGAGAATCAGCTCTCTCACTACATCAGACTCAGACCCGGCTTTAAAGGGAGCGTCCACCGAACACTTCAACATCACTGTAAGTTTTCACTTACATTCAGAAGCCTTCATTTCGATTTCACCGGTGATCAGTTATACGGTAGAACTATGTGTGAGAGTTTACACGACTTCTGAATACATTAACTGTGTATGCTATAGATCTTCCAAACTTTGCACATACAGAAATGAAAATTCTGCACCACATAGCAGATATGAATACTGTTATATTCAGGTAGCACTGACTTCATTCATGCTTGTGCACATTCACACATCTTTGAATCATTTTTTTTTTTCACAGAAACGGTGTGTATCACAAGATCTGCATAGGCCATGTTGCTAAAATTCACCCACTCATGACCTCCTTGGATGCAGCCCATCTCTCCCTACGCACACCCAATGATTTACACAGCAAAGACATCATGGAGACTGCAGCTATTTTTATTGGCCAGTAAACTGGCAGATCTGCTCACCTACAGCAACAGGCCAATCAAACTGAAACAAGAAAACAGATGAAAATAATCTCAGCATAGGTTCCGTAATCAAGAACTACATATAACACCATATTTAATATAGAATATAGTCAGTGGTGGGGGGTAGGGGTGGGGCTGGCAACATTCGCAACACTTTCACTGAATGGCTGACTACTTTTTACAAATTTTAAATCTTAAAAGAGTTGTAAGATTTATTCACCTAGACCGTTTACGAGCTAGGTTAATCTAATTCCTAGTAGAAATGTGGCGTAATATCACATATATTTTTTTATTTATTTGATTGGTGGTTTCGCATCCTGAAAACCATTAAACGAATCGTTCTAACCTGATCTCATGCAAAAGTTTGTCAAAATTCTAAAGAGAGAAGGTGATTACGTTGAAGTTCATGTCAATGAAATGATAAGAAATGTTACAATGTTGCAAAACCTGTTCTGATTTCAATAAAAAGTAAATAATAATAATAATAATAATAATAATAATAATAATAATAATCATTCTTACTGCATGGTGAGAAGGGTTATTTGTGATTAGTTGGCATGAGTAATGAATAAATATACATTCAATATTTTAAAATCAGACAGGAAAACAACGTTTGATCAACGTTTGATTCTAAAATAGATCATTCCTCATCAAATTCTTTATCAAAGAGCATTTTGTCAAAATTACTACATTAACAGTGCAGAATCAGTTCATAAAATGTATTCATAAAACCTATTTTTAATAGTCTAAATTAACTAAAACTATCGTTTTATTGTTGTATCTGTTTATGGCCTACTGTCTTTTTTTTTTCTTTTTTTTTCCAAAAAAATGCAATGCATTTAGAAATGAGATATATTAAATGAGATATACATTATAAATTATAAATCTAGAAGTAATTTAGACATTCTGCTGAGAACTGGAGCAGGATGCCCCATTTTGTGTTCTATAGCAAAAAAGGGGTTACTTTTCAAGTTGATTAGTTGATGCATAATCTTTATACTAATCTCATAGCCAAAGTTTTACAGTAAATTGACATTCTTATTGAGGGGTGACTTCTCCCATCATTGCCTCTACAGTCTCGTCGTTTTGGATTTGAATAAACAAAATTCTGTCAGAGCAGCACTTAGCAGTTACACGTGTTTAATTATAACACACACCAAACTGCCAGGGCCACTTATATCAACTGGGAGGTTACGTTACATCACCTCAGCCCTCCACGCAGCTCAAACGATGAGATTTATTAGATATATTAAAACATGTGCATACTCTGAATTTTGTTCAAAAGCGGTATAGTATCTGCTGTTTGTTAATGACTGTGGGTTTAGACACATCAAACCTTATACACACTCTATGCCTGACGAATATGCTATAAATATCAATAATTACACCACAGCACTGTTCAATTCTCAGATCTGATTGATGTTGATTCATTTTCTATACCAGCAGCTCTGACAGTAGTTCCATCGGCGTGATCAATCACAGGTGTATACTAATGCGCTTGCTCTGATTAATGGATTCAAAAGCATCTTCTTTTAGCAAAGACAATATGTTCATTTAGCAAATATAATCATTGATATTTATGAAGTTTTCTGTGAGGAGATGTTCATTTAACATTTATGGAAGGAGTCTCCGGTGTCAGCGCTTCATAACAGTCAATAAGTTTTCCGCCATGTGAGAGTCTTCAGGACACAGAGGTTTGGGTTTTTTGTTTGTTTGTTTGTTTTTGTCTTATTAACTTCAAGAGAAAGGAAAAAGAGAGCCTGGTGAGGAAACGTCTGTTTATACCTGCTGTGCTAACAGGAACTAAATCTTGTCTTGGATGTTCCATAACATTACATTTAACTATAAATAGTTAAAAGTAAAATGAATCATTCTGAATACAAAACTGTGAGCATTGACTTATTGCTGTGGTTTCAGCGAAATAAAGCACGTTGGGACATGATGTTATTGGAAAATAATCAAATTCAGGGTGGTAATAGTAACTTCGTTCATGTCAGGCTGTATCACACCACCCTGTCGTTGATTATTTTCATATAACAGCATGCCTCCGAGTGTTTTAATCCATGCATATTTAAACCTCTGAATGGAACTTCTAAGAACTCTGAAAATCAAGCTAAAATCTGCAACTTCATCACGTTACTTAAGTCATTATAAATGCTTGAGGAACGTGATTTCATGTGTTATTCTATGGACCTCCAAGGCCCAGAATCCTGGTGTAGGACCAGCGTCGCTTTACTATAAACAACTAAAAGCAATAAGTTGTAAAAGAAGAATGCTGATCTTAGATCAGCACTTGTCCTCCAGATCTATATATACAGGCTGAGATCTTTTTCTAGCTCTTGTCTTCAGGGAGATGAGGGTAACGTCACCCCCGAGCCATTTCGCCATGGGACTCCACTGAGATCACTCCTCGTGCGTCGTTATAAATATAAGAGCCACCTGTCAGAACAACCCCATGACCCATCACTCCCTGCATGGGGCAAAGAAGAGGGGAAAAGGCAGTGTTTCTGGCTCTCAGCCAGACAGCACAAGCCACGCTCTCTGCCTGGACACTTCCAGTCTCTGTGGACTGGAGGGTAACTATGTTGCTTGTTAGGGGACAGATGATGTCACTTTCCTCCTCTCTCATTGGTCACCGATTAGGCAATCTTGCTGTCCATGGAAATGTGGACAGTGTTTGTTTTACATTATGAGTTCCCTATTATTATGTATAAAGAACAGCAAACCAATAAAAAAGTATAGAACTGTGTGTTTTGTTTGTTTGCTTGTTTGTTTGTTTGTTTGCAGCTGAGCATGTGACTAAGTTTATGAGTGATACGATTAGCTACTGTTTGCCTTTCAACTTTTATTCAAGACCTCAGTGTTTGTTGTAGATGTTGCTGTCCTTAGATTCTAAGAAAATCACACACAGCTCTTAGTTAGCTGTGTAAATAAGTGCAGCGCAGAGGCAGAGCAGATGAAAGAGGAAGGGACCGCCCTTTACTTCTATTCTTCAGTGCATTAAGAGCATGTTGTCAACGCAGAACTGGCTGAAAGGCAGAATCGAGGTGTTGTAATGATCTGTATGGACACAATGACACTGTATGACTGGTTGGAATAATAAAACAAGAACATAGATGTCTAGTTGCCGCTTTTCATTTTCTCCTTAATGAGAGTCTGTGTGCATGAGAGAGGCTACATGGGTGGACAGGTTGCCAAATAAACCTCGCCGCCGATAGTTTTATTACTTCTAAGCATTTCATGGAGACTTGAGAATTGTATCTAGTACATGTTCATTTAAATTAGCGCTGTAGTGTTGCATTCATTTTGTAGCAGACCAGATCAGGAACAGATCAGATCGTCTACGAATACATTCTTCTTACATGATTAGGTGGTGCCACTGCTTAGTTCATTTCAGAAATCAAGCTTTCACACTCACGTACTGTTGTCACAACAGAGCTGTTCGTGTCCCCCAACCATGGAAATGGTTCATGCAAATCTGTTTGCACTGTGTATTGTAACTTTATTGGGCATTATAGCTTTATTAGGGTGACATCTAGTGGACAATAAACAAAATGACACCAGCTATCATTGATAAGTATTCGCTTTATCATTCATGGCCTTATTGATACGATTAAAATGAAATGTTCTTTTTAGCAGGTACTCCTATCACTGTTCTACTTTGTTGGTGCACTATTAGACTATTGACTATAGGGTATTTCACAAAATGTAAAAGATTATATAATGCATTTGCTATATGAATCGATTGTCGAGCGTGATGTCCCTTAAAAATGCAGAAAACAAAACAAACAAAAAAAACGTGATTTTATAGTGAAAATACAGATTTTATGTATTTTTGCCCAAATATGACTGTTTATTTTTAAAATACGCTGAATCAAAAGTAGGCATGAGCAAATAATACCTTGAGGGTATCCATGAGGTATTAGGGTACATCATGGATCATGTGTTTTATTGTGTAATACCTACCCCTGGATGTCTGTGCCAATTTTTGTGATATTTGTTAGACATCGATCGACTGTTAATGCATAAATTCCATTAAAACGTTTATTTTCCATAATTTCTGAGATGAGAAGATGGTGATTGTATAACCTAGACAATGATATTCTTTGGGTTTTACACACTGAGAGCTTATTTACACAACCTTCAAGGGAAACAAAAGGAGCTGCATTAGTCCTGGTTCTGGACAATACACTAGAATGTACAAATTACATCACATACATTTCTGTTAAAAAATGTCCTCTCTTGAATATGTAGAAAGGATACTCTACAACAGAGTGATGACAAAGTTGTTACAAAGTGGTCAGTGTCTTTTATTAAAGCATTTATAGCATACTAACAATAGACACCACAGTTTATATCCATGTATTTATAGCATTCATGTGAATTATAATATGCTTCACAAAAATGTCTCCTGAACATAGCACACACATGACAGTAAGAATAATAGTCACTCTGTACATCCATGACCAACATTTTTTCCTGGTACTGATTGTAGTAATCAACTTTAGAGGCACTTGCTCTATTCAATTTGCCACCAGTGGAAACAAGCCTGTTCCTCGTAAAGCCTTGTCACTGATGTTAGATCAAAAAAAGACAACACGGTTTATTTGTTATTCAGGGTTCTAAGATATTTCAGGTGAAAAAAACAAAAAAAACTTCCAGATCAGACCTTCAAATCTGTTAGGAGCAAGTTGTTTAACACCTTATCTTATGCTCTTCTGCCTTTTCTCTTTATTTCTCTAGTTGCCATTTCACTTTCTAGCAAAGGAAGACTTGCTTCAATTCATTTTCACTGTATATAAAATTAATAACATGCAGCTTAGGTATTCTTATACAGGAAATCATCACAAATGTAGCTGCTAATCAGTAATTAGAAGGTACTATTTTTGTTTCTATATTACAATTCTCATTAATTCATTCATTCCTTATTCTTTAATAATTCATTATTCTTTAAAAATTCATGATTCGTTAGTAAGCGCATTATTCTTTAGTAAGTGCATTATCCTGGTCAGGGCCATGGTGGATCTGGAGCCTATTCCAGTAACACTGGGTACAAGGTGGAACGATTCACCTGAGGTGGGATGCCAGTCCATCACACACATTCACAGCTAGGGGCAATTTTATGCTGCGTTCGTGGTGCCTTGTAAGTGGTACTTTGCTAGTTGTAATAACATCATTTCTCACCTCAGCATGTTCGGCATGCGAAGTGGAAAAAAAAACATGGACGCCTCCATGAAAGTGTGTCTTTTGTTTGCTCTGTCAGAGCACGTAAAGCTAATAAAAAACTACTTAACTGCACGTTTACAGTTACAGGCCTGAGTGGCTACTGGTGCTGTTCTTCTATAGTGAACTTCAAATATTCATGCAACATTTTGGACTGAAATTGCAGCACAGCAACAGGAGCGGACAAAAGCGAGTAGCGCTAGCAACAACAGGCTAACGTTAGTGATAACTCTAATGTTGATGATTATCTGTTCAAAACAGTGATTAGTATGGTTAGTTTTATAGATTTAACCAAGTACTGTGTCTGTATATTAACTGATCTAAAGCCAATATGGTTATAAACTAATTTAAAAGTAGAGAAGGTGGACTTGCAGCCATGTTGATTTGACGTCACTCCGTAAAAGGGGAAGGAACTAGCAAGTAGAGGGGGCGTTTGCGGTGGTTTTTACCGGTTGTAGGTGAGGAATTACAAGCTGCAACCTCATCTCGGACGCAGCATTCGCATAGCCAGTCTGTCTAGCTGCATGTTTTTGGACAGTGGGAGGAAACCAGAGAACCCGGAGTAAAACCCACATGAACACTGGAGAACATGTGAAACTCCACACAGACAGTAGACCCTAAGCAAATTTATTTTATTGAAATTAAATTATAAAATGACAAAAAAAAAATAAAAATCAGCTGCATTTGGTATTTTTAAGAATTTGTACTTAAAATATTGCACAAAATTCTTCTCTCAAAACTTATTTCTTTAGGACAGCATTTCCTTGATGACTTTTTTTATAATTATTATTACTATTGCTGTTATTATTGAATTGTATTTTATTATATACTGTTTTTGATACATGCTTATATACTATGTATTATGCTATGTACTTATGTTTCTATTTTCTTTTCCTATGAAAGCACATTGACAGGCCTTTTTAAAGGTTCTATATAAAATAAAGTTTTATTATTATTATTATTATTATTATTATTATTATTATTGCACATTTTTTACAGATTTTCAAATTGCTTCTCTTATACAACGTTAAATATTATTTGGTTAATTTTAGAAGTAATGTTTTTTAAATATATTTTATTCTTGCAAATCTATATATCGTGAGACTTATCGTGTATCGTGGAAAAGAATCGTGATGCGATATTTTTAGCAGATCGCGCACCCCAACACCACATCACTGAGTCGACTCTGTAGAAATGACTCCTTGCCGCTAGATGGCGCGAGTCTGTTGTAGTAAATGAGCGCATCTTCCGAGCATCCTCCGCGGACCGAGCCCGCTCAGCCATATTGAAGTCAAGCCTCTTACGCACCACATTATTTTTCCCACCTGTGTTCCTAAAAAAAAGACCCGCCTCCGGATTACGATTGGCTGGAGGCTCACGATACCGATAGTCTATTGGTTGGGCTGGGTATGAGCGTCAACCAGTGACCAATCATAATTCAGGAGGCGGGATTTGACCAAATCCGGGTAGGAAAAAACGTTCTTTCGGCAGAGGAACTGTAGCCCGCCATTGTGTAGACACTTAAGCTCTATAGAGAGACAGGGACACTTGGCTAACTCTCTAAGACATTTCCTATACCCTGCCGCACTGACTTTAAGAAAAAAGAAAAAAAAAAAAACGAAATTAAATACGCAGGCTCCAGGGAGAAGGAAATGTCAGCCAGCAGCCTTCTGGGACAGGTAAAGAGAGGCACTTTATGAACCTTTTACGAGCGCCGTAGCTAGCAGTGACTCTCTCTCTCTAGTGCAGTGCAGCGGTAGGCCTGACCACCTGCTGTCCGACTCACTGGCCAATATAAATCTCTTTTATTTTCCCCTCTTTTCATCCTCACAACTCAAACCTTCATGAATCACCTGGACCCAATCCAGAGACCGAAAGGCCAAGGAAACAAAGGTAAGCACCGGCGGAGTGAGAAGGCACCCAGGGTGCAGTGTGGCTTGTTGGCGTGGGGCTGAGGATCCGCGCGCTGCGCTAATGCTAACTACACGACTAGCACGTAGGCCTTGTAGTTTACTCCATTTTCTCCAAGTCGCTTAAACACTCACACACTTCTCTCTTTGGGTTTCAGGCAAATACGCAATTTTTTTTTATTTGAAGTACTCAGTCAACGCGTTTGCTGTTAGTCCAGGTTGGCGGAACAGTGCGTTAAGAGCCCACGTTAGGTAGCCAGTTAGCAAGGTAGCTAGCTGGCTAACGTTGCTAGCGGTCAGGCCAGGTTTAGTGTACTGGAGATGAATCTGAGGAAGTGCACTTAGTGATGCGTGTAGCGTGTTAGCTAACCATATTTCTCTAACTTATTGAAAATTATAAGTTTTTTTCCCCCACACGAGATCATAGAAACTCTAGAAATATGAAGTTACTTAACTTTTTACGCCTTTAGAAAGCGTAGTAACAGTAATTAGTAATAGATAGCTAGCTACAACTGCATGCTAGCTAACGTTACCTGGCTGACTTGGGTTGAATCACAAATGCCTCTTTAGTCACTATAGAAGTTCGCTTCATAACGTGTAAAATGATGGATTATTCTCCCTATCTAGTGCACTGTAGCAGGGGTTATTAAACTTTTTGCACTCAGGTACCATACAGTATATAAATCACCCCATAGACTATCTTTATCATCACAGGAATTTAACTATTCAAATATATGCATGAGGCAAAGAATGCACCCTTAGTGTGTCGTATATTTAATTTCTGAAAGCTTTTTGTTTATGAAGTTTAACTCTAAGAACTAAAACAAAGTGGATCCTTTTTTTAAATGTAGATTTGAAATCTTTTGCATCATAGTAAAAGCACTTTTTTTTTTATAGTTTTGTTAGTCACAACGGTCCTTGTGTTCTGTTCACTTCTTAGAAATGAATGTAATGTTCATGAGTCATATTGGCCAAAAAAAAAAAAAAATTTGAAATGACCCATCTTGAATACATGTGTTTTTTGGGAAGGGTAAAGAGACCCAGCCACCTCTCATGCCTGAGGATGCTCCTTCGTGTGTGTGTGTGTGTGTGTGTGTGTGTGTGTGTGTGTGTGTGTGATCGGATATAAGACATGCAGGGTGTAGCAGACGCCCCCAAAAGTAAATTTACCGTGTGAGTTTTTCATGTTCAGTAGAGAAAATGAGCCAAGCAAATGAAGTTCAAAACATTCTTAGTATAGTTAAGTGTTTTATTCAGGTAATTTTGCCCTGAACAGAACACAAGGGTTAAAACAATTCGGCGTAAATGGCCACTTAATTACGCTTGTAATAACTAGAATGACAAATGACAGCTCTGACGGTGATCGATCTTGATCTCTACCACTCTGGTATCATTAAATGAAATTAAAATTAAATCATGCTTTCCTGGTTACACAACACTGATCACTGGTGATGGATCTTTAAGATCTATGGCACTGTGCCTAAAAAAAAAAAAAAGAATAAAATCTAGGGTTTTTTTTTTCCTCCTCCTTTTTCCCCAGTCAGCAGTCTAATGCACTTAAACTCAGTTTTTTCTTTTGTTTTTGATTCTTGTCCAGAACTTTACCGTTGTCTTCTCGTGTGTTTGTTGCAACACGGATCTGTATGGCGCGATCCTTATCTCCACATTTTTACTTTCCAAAAGAGAACGATAATTGGTCTTTTAACCAGCAGGCAATGATTTCCATAAGCCACAAATAGAAGGGCTGAAAACCAAGCACATGATATGTTTCTACCACGCAATGCATGGACTGACTAGTTCATTTGCGTCATATGTTTTGATATATAAATTTCACTTCTCACAAACGTCACTTGTGAAATTGTGGCTGAGGTAAAAGTGGAATTTGTGTGTGACTACAGCTAAGGTTCAGTATATGTAGATGTGCTCAGTAAACTCTCTTCCTTTCCTCTTTCAGTGCAAAACGGAGCTGTTGCCCAAAAGGAGACTTTAAATGATGATGAGTTCGAGCCTTATCTGAACGCTCAGCCCAGACAGGTAGGTCCTGTTACACATCCACACAATAGAGGGAGCCTGGAGACATAAATGGTGACTCAACTATTGTAGCTCCTTGTTCGGTGCCTATTATCCTCCTTAATTGCATCCTGGTCACAGGCCTTTGTTTCCTGAATAGAATATGTTGTAACTGCATTGTTCACTGTTTCATTGGAAATTAACAATTCAGAGTATGCACACTCTGCATACTTTTTTTTTTTTTTCCCCCCCAACATGAAGGATGCAGGGAACAAGCCTTTGATTAGTTTCTGTAAGTTTACATTTGGACTTTGTGTGGTGATTTTGGTAGCTCGCTCTTTGCAAATCGTGGGAAACTGTGTAATAAGAGACCAGAGGCAGAAGCGCAGTAGTCATGTGCAACACCTGTGTCTGTTTAGTGGTATAGTGCAAATATACGTTCTTGTATGTGTGTGTTTTTTGTTTTGTTTAATGAAATCAAATTTATATAGCAATTTACAGAATATTATCGTCTGATTTAGAAACAAAAAAGGATCTCTGGGTTCCCCTGTAGTCAATTTCTGCCCCTGTTTCTTCCTTATATCATAAATATGTAAACAGAAACATTAATGGATTTAGCCATTCTGTTTGCCATGTCTTCTTCCTAATCTGACTAAATCTGATTAAACTTACATGTTAAGCTATGTTAGATCAGAGAACACACAAAGAAGAAACGCTTCGGGTCTTTAGCCCAGACCGTGAGAATCGCTGCCCTGAACTCTTCTCCTACGTTACATAATACTTAGATGGCTGAATGTATTTATAAGTCTTCAATCCCAAATACTAAATCTGCTTACTCCTACATTTATTGTACCCTGGGGGGCCAGACTCTAAGGCGTTATTTATTTTCATCTACCTATTATGTGCGACACTTGGATGGAGACGCATCTTGGATGAGATGGATATGGCATCAGCACTGAATACTTGTAGATGTATAACACAACACTAAGGGTGCACTCATCTAGCTTTGAAACAGTGGCATGCGGTAAACAAACACCAGAAAGCCGAGTCAGATGAAATGTGTGACTGAGCACATTGAGATTTAGTAAAATCGGAGGTGGGGCTGCGTAATAGCTAGTCACCCCCCATGAAAATGATCAGGGACTCTCCTCTGCCTGGGGGTGCGGTCTTCCTTAAAGGATTCCTTCAAGGATGTTAGTGGGTCGTGTGAGGGTTTAATTTTTGCTTTGCAAGCTTAAACCTAAATCTTTTATGTCTAACGCTCTGCTGTCCTGTACATTTTAGTGTTTTTCTTCAGTTAGTTAACTGAAAAAGGGTGTGTTAATTAGCTGAACAGCAACAACATAGACATGGCCCACTGGATCAGAGAATGGAATTATTTCTACCACTTTATAGTGAGTCTTTAAACTTACTGTGCTTTTTATTAATGTTTGTTTATTAATGGATTGTTTCTCCATTCTTGCAGAGCAATGCATATACGGCCATGTCCGACTCCTATATGCCTAGCTACTATAGCCCCTCCATAGGATTCACCTACTCGCTTAATGAAGCAGCGTGGTCCACAGGCGGTGATCCTCCCATGCCCTACCTGGCCTCTTATGGACAGCTTAGCAATGGGGAGCACCACTTCCTCCCGGATGCTATGTTTGGTCAGTCAGGGGCACTTGGGAGCAACCCTTTCCTGGGTCAGCATGGTTTCAACTTTTTCCCCAGCGGGATCGATTTCTCTGCCTGGGGGAGCAGCAGCTCTCAGGGACAGTCCACACAGAGTTACGCCTACGCACCCAGTTCACTCGGGGGTGCAGTGATTGATGGACAGTCTCCGTTCACCGCCAATGAGCCTCTTAACAAGGCTGTAGGGATGAACAGTTTGGACCAGGGTATGGCAGGGCTTAAGATCGGGGCAGGAGACATGACACCTAAAGTTGTTGGTTCTGGACTTCCTGGAGGACCTTTGAATCAGGTATCAGCAGCTCCCAGCATGCCTGCACCTTCCATCGCGCCTGCCAAAGTGGCGTCCTGGGCGGACATCGCCAGCAAGCCTGCCAAACCCCAGCCTAAGATCAAGACTAAAGGCACCTTGGGGGGCACGAACCTTCCCCCTCCACCAATCAAACACAACATGGATATTGGCACGTGGGATAACAAAGGGGCGGTGCCAAAAGCAGCAACACCCCAACAGCCAGCACTGCCCACCAATGGACAGCCACCCAATCAGGCCTCTCCTCAGCCAGCTACACCTGCCGGAGGGGTGCCGCAGCTTCCCCTCACCAATGGACAGCTTGCACCCCCTACTGTTCCATTAGGACAGCATCCCCAGGCTCCTAATGGGCAACCAGGTATGGCTCCGCCCCAACTTCAAGGCCCACCGCCTCCGCCACAACCTTCTCAACAGACCCGCTGGGTCCCTCCTCGTAATCGTGCCAACGGCTTTGGAGATGCAGCAGGTGGGGCCAGCCAGTCCCCTCCCAGTGCCGGAATAGGTGGAGTCAGTGTGCCACCAGAGCCGCACCCGGTCCTTGAGAAGCTGCGCCTTGTCAACAACTACAATCCGAAGGACTTTGACTGGAACCCCAAGCAGGGACGTGTGTTTATTATAAAGAGCTACTCGGAGGACGACATCCACCGCTCAATCAAGTACAACGTGTGGTGCAGCACGGAGCATGGCAACAAGCGGCTGGATGCAGCATACCGCTCTCTGGGCGGAAAGGGCCCCCTGTACCTGCTTTTCAGCGTCAACGGCAGCGGGCATTTCTGTGGTGTGGCCGAAATGCGCTCACCCGTGGACTACAACACGTGTGCCGGCGTGTGGTCGCAGGATAAGTGGAAGGGTCGGTTCGATGTGCGCTGGATCTTTGTCAAGGACGTGCCCAACAGCCAGCTGCGTCACATCCGCCTTGAGAACAACGAGAACAAGCCAGTGACCAACTCGCGCGACACGCAAGAGGTCCCGCTCGACAAGGCGCGGCAGGTGCTCAAGATCATCGCGGGCTACAAGCACACCACCTCCATCTTCGACGACTTCTCACACTATGAGAAGCGCCAGGAGGAGGAGGAAAGTGTTAAAAAGGTAATCTTTCCCACTTGCAGAAGTGAGCAAAGTTGTCTAGACTGCCGTTGAGCTTGTATAAATAACTCTCGGTGTGGGAGTTTGCAGAAGTGTTGACCAACATTGTCATTTTACTGCTGCGCTCCATCGCTTGGTGCCAGAGTCAGGTTTGAGACCAGTCGCTAAAACGCCAACATGCTTCAAACTAGAATATAAACATTTAATGAATGCCAGTGCTGTAAGGAAAGCAGTTGGGGTCGTTACATTGTTCTCACTAGAGGTAGATAGTAGGTGTAATATTTTGAGTTATGTTGTTATATTATACATAGTTATATTATATTTTTCTTTTAGTAGGGAAAAATG
The DNA here is from genome assembly GCA_022985145.1 of Pangasius djambal. Classification (NCBI taxonomy): domain Eukaryota; kingdom Metazoa; phylum Chordata; class Actinopteri; order Siluriformes; family Pangasiidae; genus Pangasius; species Pangasius djambal. The sequence continues at coordinate 5,774,216 of CM040984.1, read as the reverse complement.
ATCTTTTTATGATATTTGACGCCGTGCATGCTTATACAGCTTGACGACAATACACAACATACAGTATTTGAAGTGCAAAACAAGGAGTTTTGATTATTCCCACACAATTTGAATGTGTGTTGTTTTTTTTTTTGTTTTTTTTATTAGCAGCTCATTTGGGCGTACATGCTTTTTACTGATCTGAAACACATCAGTGATCTGCGCGAAAGCTTGTCATGTCAAATCTCCTTTCTTTCTATAGCACAAGTGCCAGCCGAAAGGGTGTTGTACAGCAACAGTGAAGTAAATTACAAATAAAATGAAATGAATGAAACCCTTAAGACAGAACCACACATGAAGAGATAGGGGGGAACCAGAAGATTCAAAGTTTGTTCTTGTTTTACATCTTAGTTTTCAGCTGTTACTTTTATTTATTAAGGTGTTTTAATCGAATACTTTGAAATCAATATGCGTACTTTGAAATCAGAAGGAATTTGTCGCAAGTGTAGAATCTTTCTTTAAGATATTATCAGCGTACAAAGCTGTGTGTTGCAAATGTCAGAGTAAAACAAAAGGCTTTGATGTGGGGTTTTGCATTTCAAAAATACCACAGGAGGATTTCATGTTTTAAAACGATTATTGCAGTGTGAAACTCCAAAGAGGAGCTTAGTATGCTGGAAAGCTTCTTCTTGTTTCAGGTACATTATAAACCTCATGTAGCCCTGCTCGAATTCTTTTTTTTTTTTTTTTTTTTTTTTTTTTTTTTTTTTTTTTTTTTTTTTTTTTTTTTTTTTTTTTTTTTTTTTTTTTTTTTTTTTTTTTTTTTTTTTTTTTTTTTTTTTTTTTTTTTTTTTGCTTTTAGGACGTTTTCCTCAATTTTGTTGGTATTAAGAAGTATTTATAGCAGTAATAACATTTAGGACAAGTATCATATTAAATAGCGTCCTGTATAGAAGCTTTATTCGTACGCAGTAGGTGCATGTGGCATCACAGCACATAAATTAGTCATTTGTCCCTCTGCAATGTCATTTTGAAGTTAATTTAACTGCCGGCACTCAGATTATTTCAGCACTTTAGTTTGCCCTGATGCTAAACGGTATATCTGATTGAAAGGCAGGTGAAAAGCTGCAATTTGCGTTAGCTAGTGGAAAGCCTTCCAGGAGGGTGGAGGTTATTATAACAGCAAAGGGGGACTAAATCTGGAATGGGATGCTCAAAAAGCCCCCATGGGTGTGATGGTTAGGTGTTCACAAACTTGTATATTGTATCTACATGCATTTTATCTACATATACTTGTTAAACTGTATGTACATAAGCCACAAAATACAGTCACAAGAGGCTATCAGTGCATTTTAATATGAGGCAGTAATTATGGTCATTAGTCTCTCTCTCTCTCTCTCTCTCTCTCTCTGTGTGTGTGTGTGTGTGTGTGTGTGTGTGTGTGTGTGTGTGTGTGTGTGTGTGTGTGTGTGTCAGTCAGTTAGTTTTGTTTGGTTACTCAGTCTACTTTGCCCCTATTGTTAATACACGTGCTTTCATGCAGCAGTTTGCTGCTTGGAGTTTAGATACAAGTTTAACATGCCTAAACACATCTCCGTATTAGAGCCAGATTTACGGGAACTTAACCCTACAGTTCCATGAATGTGCTTAAGTAAATAAGTATTCCACTTTATTTGATGCGGACCTCATCTGGCCAAAACTATATAGAATTCCTACTTGGCTACTAAAGTTGTGTTACTTGGGTCCTTGGCTTGAGCTAGATGTGGTGATAAAGCAGTAAGATGTAAAACCAATTCTGTCTAAATTGTATTTCGGTTGATACTTTGTGCTGTGCTGTGCTTCTGAGAGCCAAATCCTAACAAAATTCAGAAAGCTCTGAGCATTTCCACTGTCCAACAAAGGAGGGAGAAATATCAGCAAGGAACATGAGAACACATGTTGTCCCATTGTCTGTCTGTTCAAATAAAACAAATGTGTGGATTTGATGGAAATGAGAAAGAAGACGATATAAAATCACATAGTCCAATAGGATTCATCTGTTTGATGGACCATAATACATGTGTACATGTGATATAGGATATTATTTGATTTGGGGTGTTTAAATTTAAAGTCGCTGAAAGTTTGAATGCTCATATGACTCTTCTTTTCTCGTTCCGTATTAAACTTAAGTGTGCGGCCTACAACACCAATTCCATACAAACTCGCTCCTCTAGCCATAATGTGCCTAGTTACAGAAGAGAATTTATTTTTTATTTATTTTTTTTTTGGCGCTGTGAGGGATGCATTTAAAAGGGCAGATTCGCTATGAACCAAGATTGTAATAAACATGTTTCAGATATAGCGTACGACACGTTGTCAGAGCTCGTTTATTCTCGCGTCCACTGGCCAGTCACTGTGGAAGTAGATCAGACAGTCATGCCATGGCCCACGCTGTGTGAAATGCCTTTCTGACACTCCTGAGGCCTCAGAACTCCTCTGTTCAGTTTGAATCACCAATCAGGCCCAATTCAGACATCTTTATACAGTCCCTGTGATGCACTACATTCAAACCTGTACAGTGTTGTGTTCAAAACTGGATGTAAAGTTAGAGCAAATAACTCTCCTGCGCTTTGGGCATCCAGTAGTTTAATATCTCCTTAGTGCTGTGAGTTCAGCAATACTTTCATTCAAGGGTCTACCAAGAAAAGGTATCACAAATTCTGACTTCCATACAAATACCAGTTGTAATATTGTAATTCTCCTTACCGAAAAAAAAATACTTGTTCAACAAATGATCATCTAAGTTACTGAACACCCAGCATTCAGATTCTTTTCTCACATCCAGCAATTACTATTATATTTCCGTTTTATGAATGCAAAACTCTTCATAAGTAAAATAAAACAAATAAGAACTAAAGAATTTCAGACATGCTTGCGGATGGAGACACGTGTGCAGTGTGCATGCACTGTTGAACAGCATCACTTCATAAGAATACGGGGTTTCGTGTGTTTAATGCCTTTTCTTCTTCTTCTTCTTCTTCTTCTTCTTCTTCTTCTTTAATGCCTTTTGAACACCAATATTTTATCAAGATCCTTCAGAATTACGCTGCAAACCTATTACACAATTCCATTACGTTATTAATTTGTGATCGTGAAGTTTGTCACAAGCTTCATGAGTCACTGCTCATGAAAAACAGTTCAGTTGTATACCTGAATTAAGCTGTTTAGTCAGATAACCTGCCTAATCCTAGTCGAGGTCGCTTATTAGACAGATTTCTCACTAAGCTGCTTGAATGTGGTATATTTACACATTCACATTATTGCACACGACACATTGTGTGTGCTAGTTACGTTGTGTCTGTCTGCAGCCCGTCTTCGTCAGCAAGGTAAGCCCGAATCTCGCTCCCTGAGCTCGGCCATCCTCTAGTTGAGGTTGTGATTAATTTTTTTTTTTTAAATAAATCAATCTTGGTGCTTGCCACAGAGTGCATCTCAAATAAGCGCGCATTCTGATTCACCTCTAGACAAAATACAACTGCAGATTAGTGTTGATCTGTTTAAATAGATCATTGAAAGTTGTAGACTGAACCGGTTGCCATGCTGTTGTGTTGATGATCATATGATTTTTTTTCATGGTATTGGTATTATATGACACATTGCCCAGTGCTGCCTGTCAGACTGCCTCTTCACTCAGCACAAAGGATTTTCTGCTTGTACGGAAAATGCCGGATCTGACCTGTCCCTCTTTCGCCCGTGTCCGTACACAGCAGTTGCAGTTGCTGATGGTAGATTTGTGTTAGACTTTTTTTGTGGTTATGATCTAGTGGTTTGGAGCTGTAATTTTTCACAGTGACAGTACTGACCATCTCTAATTCCATAGTTGAATGCTCAAAATTTACATTTTTTTTATTTATTTATTTTTTTTAACTTGTGCAGGTGGAGGTCCAGGGGAGCGACCCATACTCGAGTAATCCCAGCCGGAGTCACTACAGACTGCAGGTAAGGCACACCTTGAACAGAGGGATGTTGTTCACATTGGTTGGTTGCTTGTTGGGCTGCCTGACAATGGATAAAAATAATAATCGTAATGATTTTATGCAACACTGAATTCTCAGTTATTCACCTAATTTATTAAACAAATCAGTTTTTCCTTTGAAAGAACCAGAAAATGGAGTTTGGCGTTTATAAGACTATATTTTATCAAATCCTTCAAAGTGCTCCTTTAAAGGACACTTTTTTTTTTTGGTTAAACACAGCATGTTGTTATCCAGAGCGACTTATAGAAGTGCTTTGTATCAAAAACCCATTCCCATGCTAGTGCAATCCAGACTCTTAAGAACACCGTGGGGCTAAAAGCCTGTTAGAGGGAAGTTAGAAGTTAGTACAGCATGAACAGACATGCTAATTGGAAACCGTATTAAAACTAGACTCCCACATGAATGGTGAACCTGTAATCGAATGTGTCAGAGTCTGCAAAGCTCAACAGTATTTCAGTCCATTATGTTAAATTATCCAGCCAGCCAAAAGTGATGATTTAGCCAGGGCCAGCACGTCCATGTTAAACTAGCGCAAGTCTGGTACATCTGATGTGTTGAAGCAAGGAAGCACTAAAATATCCCATGTAGAAACCACACTGTTGCACAAGCACTGTTCACCTAAATGATTACATGTTTGGAATATGCTTAATTACATCTGAATCTCAAGATGGCACTTTTTTTTTTTTTCCCACCCTAAATTAGCAAAGAAGAATTGGAGAGGAGTAGAAAGGCTGGCTCGAACTGATTCTGGGTTGAGCCAGCAGGGAGTAGGCGGCCAGAGGAATATAAATAGCTTGAACTGTAAAAATGTAGATAAATTTATTTAAAGCTGTAAAGCTCAACTTGTACATGAGGCTTTGGGTTTTTACAGAACTGTCATTTCTAGATGTTAGATTGAGACTTCATCAGAAACCAAAAAAAAAAAGGTGTAGTAATACTCTGCCCTGTGGCTGGTGATTTTAAAATAGTACTTGATATCAGCCTTGTGTTGCAGTCGAGTGTAGTGGGTGTAATATGACGGAATAAAAGCTGCATTATGTATTGCACTTCTCTTAGAGATGGAAGACTAGCACTCATTTTTATAAATATTTGCAGCTGTAAATATGAAATATGAGCAATAAAACAAAAGGCATGTTTTTTTTTTTTTTTTTTTTTTTTTTTTTTTTTGGGGGGGGGGGGGGTCCACCAGCCAAAACTCTTGAATGAGCATCGTGTGAAATTGTCCAGTAGAATTGTTATATTTCCAGAAAGTGTTTTTTTTTTTTTAATTTATTTTTTTTATTTATTTTTTTTTAAATATGCTAGCAGTAAGTGTATACGTGTATGGCATCAGCTCCACCAGTCTTTTACAAAGCCCTGTATTTGTTATGAAGGTTTATTATTATTTTCTTTGATTACTGATTCCTCTCTCACTTTCACTTCTCCCTAGGATCGTCAAGGACGTGTCAAGTAAAAGCCACTTCTTTCTGGGGAAAAAAGACTGACATGGTCCTGCTCGCCCCAACTATACATCCAGATGTTTTCACTGATTATTCTGGGGAAAGACTTAACCAAGGATTCAAAGCAAGAAAAAAAAAAATGAATGAAAAAAAAAAAAAACCTAAATGAAGACTCTTCTCTTGATTTCTGTTGACTTAAAAGACTTACTTTGAACTTGTAGTAAAGGAAAAAAAAACGATTATTCATAGGACTACAACTTAATTCTATAGGATGCTTAGGTGATCATTTTCGCTCCTTTTTTGTCCCATTCTCTCTCTCTCTTTTTTTTTTTTTTTTTTTTTTTTTTTTTTTTTTTTTTTTTTTTTTTTTTTTTTTTTTTTAAATAACTGTTTTGTTTTTACAGTCCAAGAGCAAGGCTGGTCTGCCTCATCACTAAAGTCTATAGTGGATTTTTTTTTAGTATTGGATTCTAAGGCCCTGCCTGAACGGGCAGTCTGTTTCATTTCTTTGTTAATCTCTCCCCAATTTTTTTTTTTTTGTTTGTTTGTTTGGGTTTTTTTTTATTTTTTTTATTGGAAATGATCCCATCAGGATGCACAGTGGGAGTGGCCTTTGAGTGGATGTTACATTGTGAATAATTCTACAGTAGCCTGTGCAAAATGTCATTGCCTTTCACAAAAAAGGAAGGATGTCCTTAGCCCTCGCTTATAAGAGTGAAAACGTATAATCATAATGAATATTCAGGATTTTTTTTTTCTTTTTTTTTCTTTTTTTTTTTTTTTAAGGCCTGGAGGTAAGAGCGGGTTTTGGTCAGGACAGTTTAAGCAAACACCAAGAAATGTTAAGTTTGTCATTTGTATAATTTTTTTATGGTGTGCAAAAATGGGGCTGTGTTTAAAAGTCTTCTCTGACCTTGTTTTTTTTGCCTTTTTCCCTTCGAGTTAAAAATGTTGCTATGGGCTGCTCTCTTCTTGTCATCCATTTTTCTTTCTCTTCTCTGTTTCTTAAGTCAGCAGCGAGGTGGGCTGTGGACCCTCTCTTTCTATTACTCAGTTCATGAAAATAAATGTGGTATACTCAGCACAAGATGTGTTGCATTCTCACCTTGTTTGACTACATTCTTCACTTCCCCACACTAACCTATGTCCCAAGTCGCCTGGTTCTCCCCTTCACCCTCAATCCCTTCAGTAGCCGCCTGCGTACTCCACCCGCCATTCCTGTAGTATGTTAATGTTCGTGCATTTAAAAGGGGTCCTGCAAAACTGACACTGATCAGAATAATAAAAAGCTGCTAAAAAGATGTAGTGTGGTTCAATTTTGTTCAGGCACAGTTGTGCATATAGAACGGGGGGGGAAAAAACCATGATTTAGCGTGCAAGATGAGCAGTGGGGGTGACGGATTGTGCTGCAAAAATGGCCCATTTCCAAAGTCTGGTCTTTGAAATTGTTATACCTTCAGAAGTTAGCAGACACCTATGGTTGAGTTCCATATGTTTTTTGTTGTATTTGATGTGGTGTTGGTTGTTGAATGAGAAGGAATGGGACCGAGAGAAGTGAAAGGCTTTCTGCAGGTTGTTGGTATGAAAGAAACACTTCAGACTTCTCATGTGCTGGTTCTACTGACCGCTGAAATGAGGATGTGCTAGCGAACAGATGTCAAATCATGTATGGTCTAATGTTACACGTGGGTGGGTGGGTGTGTGTGTGCATTCGACTAGAGCAGACACACTAAGTAGTGCCAGGTTTTGACTCTGTACTTTCTTTTTTTTTTTTCTCCCCAAAACGGTGAAGTGACTGACATCCCTTTTTACATATTCAGGGTTTTTTTTTTGTTGTTGTTTTGTTATTTTAATTTGTATATAGTCCTTGTCACAAAGCAGCTGTACAGACATCTGGATGCAGCTTTAGATTGCTAATAAGCAAGCCAAAAGATGATCATGGAAAGGAAAAACTCCCTGAGACAACATGAAGAAACTTTGAGAGGAACCAGACTTGAAAGGGAACCTATCCTCTTCTGAGTGACACTGGATAGTGCGATTGTAAAGCATTACTCTTTCATAACTGTATACTATAAAGTCAAACTGTACTTAATGTGTTGAAAGGATGTTCAGTATGATTGTACTATGAAGAAGAGCACAGGACTTTTTTTTTTTTTTTTTTTTATTACATACATGCCAAAGCAGATTATCAAGGTCTCACTGTTCTCAGGAAGAAACCTTGAAAGGAACCAGACTCAAAAGGGCACCAATCGTCGTCTTGCGTAATGCTACTAATATACACATCATTCCTCCTCTACAGGTGTATTCTGTAAAGTCAGTCAGTACTGAATGTGTTGAAACGATGTTCAGTGTGAGTGTGTTATAAATGAGTACAGGGATGAGCATAGGACAGTGTCTGTAGTTATAGCAGAAGTTCTTAGGGACTAATCTACGATATCCCGAGGCATCGTAGTCTTGACTTGTCTTACATAATGTGCACTCGCATGAGATCGGTTAACTTATGTAGGCTTAAAAGTGCAAGCCTTCCTGCCATGATGGTTTCCATGTTTAGATCATGTCACCTCAGGGGAAGTCAATATGCATGATGATTTGCATCTTTGTCTGCTGTTATCTGAGTTCAGTGCAATGGCTAGAGAGAGTGGGTAATGGAAAATGAATTTGGTGGATCATCTGTACACCTTACAGTCAGACACTATGAGAGAGTTGGAAGCAATTAATGTTAGTCCATGTAAAGAAAATAATAATATGTGGGAAATTCATGCTTGTACATCAAAGTTATGCCTTTTTTCTGCTGCACTGCATGAATTTTTGTTCTCCCATTCTTAATTTTGTTCTTTAAATATCCTTTGGTGAGTAAAGTAAGTAATTTGTTGCAACATAGCTTGACAATGTTAGGTTGTAACAAGAAGGATTGTGTTGTGGGTATAGCACGGGAATGCAGAGGGCCACCTCACAGCTTGAGGGTCCCCGAGCTCAGCTTACTGTCTGTGCATGTTCCTCCTCCGGGTTCTCCAGTTTCATCCAACCTCCCAAAGACATGCCAGTGGGTGGACTGGTAAATTTGCTAAATTGCCACTGGATGTGTGTGTGTGTGTGTGTGTGTGTGTGTGTGCGCGCGCGCGCGCGTGCATAGGGCCAGATGATGGACTGGCAGGGTGTATTCCTGCCTCACGCCTAGTGTTTCTGGGGTAAGATTAAGACGCATCAGGAATCCTGGCCAGAATAAAGTATTTTTAATGAAGATGAATTAATAGTTGAATTTGCTTTGTTCGAATGTGTTCATGTTTAACAAACCTTCTTCAACATTCCTGGACTGATGAAATGCAAGGCTTGCTAGAGCACAGGTTCCCAACCCTGATCCGGAAGTAGCCCCTGTTTAGTGTTTTCCCTGCTTTAGCATACCCACTTCAACTCAGGAAGGGCTGTAAATTAGCTGAATCAGGGTACTCCGGGACCAGGATTGGGAAACTGTGATGATACTAAAACTAGTTTGCTACAAACTAGCTATAGCAACTTACCGAAAATGTCAAAGCACAAACATTTAAATAGGTAACAGTAAGCTTCTGACTGACATCTATTAAGCAGGACATCCACATTCCAAATGAGGGTGATTCTCACTACATCCAAGCAGCTAGGGGTCAGTATAGAGCTCTCTAAGAACAGAGTCATATTGAATGTTTAATTATGCAAAAAAAAAAGAAATTGCTTGGTGGTCCATTAGCTTCCAAAAGACCTGATAAATGTAGTAACGGTTCAATCCTGTGCTCAGGTTACTGTCTGCATGGAGTTTCACATGTGCTTCCTGTGTCTATTCTGGATTCTCAAGTTTCCTCCCACCTTCCTAAAACACACCAGTACTTGGATTAGCTAAGATAAATCACCCATAGGTGTGAATGTGTGTGTGCATGGTGCCCTGCGATGGAGCGTGCATTCCCTCTTCACACCCAGTGTTCCCGGGATAGGCTCTGGATCCACCACGACCCTGACCAGGATCAAGCGCCTGCTGAAAATGAGTGACTGCTATTTGGTTGCTACTGTCTCTACACGCAAGGGCCAAAAAAGTGGTAATAAAGCCATCATGAGGCTGAAAGATCTAAGTATACTAGCAATATATCTAAAATGTTACTTTTCATAGTAGCTTTTGGTACATTAAGTAATGAGCTGAGCTTTAACCACTTGGTAGGCCAGAGAACCAGCGTAGTGAAAGACACCAGTAAAGTGTCCTTCACAACACGCAATGTGCATGTGTCAGATAATTTAAGTAAAACATTAATAACAGTGGTCCTAAACCAGTATACCCATACATACCCTTGAAATAATCATGAAAATAGTTCAAAATAGTAATTAAAATATATTCATTAACACACATTTACCCCGATGGCATATTTGGAATATTCTACAAGTGACAGAAAGAACTGAGATCATTTGAATTTCCTGATGATCATGAGAAGAAGAAAAGTACCTCTCGCATTCCTTTTTCTTTATTTTCAATGATGTTGTGATATTGACTGACAGTCACTTTAAACATATGACCTTATTACTGAAATTACAGATTGGAAGTAAATTATTCATTTAAAAATACATTTTAAGTAAATGATTAGAATGTCATTAAATTCCTCATGCCGTTAGCATGAATGCTAGTTAACCAAGTTTTGTATATTTGCTAATTCTATACTTTTAAAAAAAACTCAGTTCTGTTACACCTTTAACAGCTATGCATCAATCTCCAACGAGAGAGAGAGAGAGATTTTGAGATTGATTGGTAACTGGATTAACACATTTGAATGATTACATGTACGTTTCCTTACAGGGGGGCATGGTGGGGTAGCGGTTAGCACTGTTGCATCGCACCTCCGGGGTTGGGGTTTCGAATCCTTGTGCGCACGGAGTTTGCATGTTCTCCCCGTGCTTTGAAGGTTTCCTCCAGGTACTTCAGTTTCCTCCCCCACCAGTCCAAAAACATGCACTGTAAGCTGATTGGCAAAATCAGCCAAATTGTCTGTTGTGTGTGATTACCCCCTGCGATGGGTTATCACCCTGTCCAGCCTTGTGTAGGCTGCCCCGTGACCCTGTGTAGGATAAGCGCTACAGAAAATGGATGGATGGATGGATGGATTCTTACATTCAATTTCAAATAAAGTGTAATTTTAAGAGGCCTAAAAGCATCCCAGTCATGGACTCACACAAGTACACAACTAAAGACAGGACTGAAGTTAAAAAAAAAAAAAAAAACTCAAACAAGCAGCAAGTGCACAGGGTTTATAAGACTTTTGCATTTTCATAGTGCAGTCTGTTAGCCTTTCAGCATGAACTTCATGTCATGTGTAGCTACTGAGGTAAGTAAGTATAGCAAAGTCTTCACAAATAGTTTTTCATAGATTATTAATTAAGCTCCAAATGCTCAAATTAAAGTATATCCCCATTTCAACCAGCTCCTAATCATGAAATATGTCAATGTGTGTTCAAACTTGATGAGGGAGAGAAAAAGGTGAACACTGTCCTTTAAGGAGAAGAGACTAGTCAGGAAATGGCGGCATGGTGCAGAAATAAAAGGCCCAGGCCAATAGAGGGCAGCACATCTCCTGCAAATTCCCTGGCATGAATCTCCCAGAATTCCTCTCACAGCATTCATGTGTTCCATGTTGGCAGGAATTTGTGAATGTGCATTAAGTGTGTGTTTGATTTGATTTGTACAAATCATGAGCATGATATAAGGGCAGTTGCTTTTATATACACTGGTCAAAAATATATTTAAATATTACTAGATTATTTTTTTTTTATGTCACAAAAAGGAATTTGTAATGTCATTGTGAATTTTAGGTTTGACATTTCATGTTTAAAGCTGTGATCCAGTCCTCTATTCTGCATGACAAAAACTGAACTTTATTTGTCTCTTGATATACATCTTATTCTGTACATACCTTTATCAACAAACAAAACTATGAAGAGTGGAATTATATTAGAATTATAAATTTTAGGAATTTTAAACTTGGTCTGTCAAATGAACAGCCTTCAGACATGCAAAAGAGATGTGTTACGAATAATGATGAGATTTTTATACTACAAGATATAGTGAGACATTTTTGAATCGATTACTTTCAGTGTATTCATGGACATATATATATATATATATATATATATATATATATATATATATATATATATATATATATATATATATATATATATATATATATATATATATATATATATATATATATATATATATATATATATATATACACATACACACACAGAGAGAGAGAGAGAGAGAGAGAGAACATTACAGTGCAAATTTATTTTGTAAAATCTTTTATGACTTCTGCATTATTGAGTCAGTACAAAAAACATTTTCAATTTCCAAACATTACTTTTCCAACCAAAAGTAAAGGTTACAGAAAAATGTTTTGTATATCAGTAATGAAAGACTTAACAGACCGTTTTTCAGACAGAAAAACATAATGAAGCCTGCTGGGTTTTGCATACAAAAAAAAAAAAAAAAAAAAAAAGGCACGTGTGACAAGTCAAAGTCTCCAGAAGACCTGTGTGGATTCTCCAAGACGCTCAGTAAAGCTTACCAGCTCATTTACTTATAAAACTGCACAAACTATACTGTTTTTAAAGCGAAGGATTGTCACACCGAATGTTGGCGTTGTTTAGTTTATTTCTGTTTACTGCACATTAAAGTATTTTTTTTTTACGTAGAAACATTTCTTTGCCTGTGCCTAAGATAGTAGTGTATATACTGTAGACGTTTGTGTGTGTGTGTTTCTGCTTTCAGCATAGGATTATCTGCTATTCAGCATGTCTGTATGTTTGTGAGTTTATATTTTGTAGTAATGTCCTTGCATGGTTTAACACGGACAGTAAATAGCAGAAAGCACAGAGCTATGATCCCCCCCGGTTCAGTGGATCTCTTCTCTCCCTGGGCCTTTATTCAGATGTGCTGAAGACGCCGTTGCATTTGGTAAATATTCCAACGGTCGACCTGTCAGGGAGGTCAAACCCATCCATCAACTAGAGGCCTTCTACTCATTAAAGATTTAGGTCCATTATTGCAAAAGATGGAAATTGTGTGAGCGTTTGCAAGAAGTCCTGTAGATACTGTAGTAATGTGGGTGATCATAAACGTGCATTTTAGGAAGTGTGTAAATTTGGGTTCTTGTGTGGATTTGTGTGTGTGTGTGTGTGTGTGTGTGTGTGTGTGTGTGTGGTTGGAGTGAACGGTGTGTGAAGCGGCACGTGGCGATGCCTACGGCCTCCCTAAATCAGGGTGCCTGAGGGTTCCACTTTTGACCTCTCTCTGCATCTCACTCTCTTTTGCTGTCCCAGAGGAACACACAGTCTCATGGGACACTGACACGACAGCAGGATGGGGGACGGCACGTGTCTGTAAGAGCAGTGCATTTTAGACAGTCACCGTCTGCCCGTCCCCAACCCCAACCCCCTTTCAGTCTTGTCCAATCAGGGTCTCAAAATATACCACCACAAAGACACAAGATTAAGGTGCTTTTTATTATTTTTATTATGAAAAACACCAAGGTGATGATCACAGACAGTAGAAATGTCTGTTAACCGAGTGGCCTGAATGAGACACACACAAACATATATATTTATGTATATATTTATTTACTTATATATTGCTACACACACACACACACACACACACGCAAGCACATGCATGTGCAGTGACATTCACAATTACTTGTAGGATAACGCCTTAAAATTCAAAGCTATCTCAAATCTTTTAAAACCATACTCTTATTTAATATTGAATATTAAATATATAAAATGAATATGTTGTTATGCATAGATAGATAGATAGATAGATAGATAGATAGATAGATAGATAGAATGTTATGCATATGTACATTTGTAGATGCAAAAGGAATGCATATATATGCCATATATTCCCACAGATAGGTGCATTAACAGATAAACAGAATAAGAATAACAGAATAAATATCATATTTTTACATCTATCTACCTTTCTATGTTATTACCATCTTTATATACTTTTGTTTGTACCTGGTGAGCATGCACTGCAATATGAACATAAAAAAAAAGCCATGTCGTTTATACATTTCCATTTCCTATATATTTACTCTTTATAAAATGCATAATGTATTTACTACATATTGATTGCTATATATCACTGACTATACATTTAAAAAGAGACTGTAGATTTGTAGCTATGTAGCTATACAGCATTGTGAATATTTTTTTGCATTATTGCATTGTGTCAATGTTGGGGGTTCGAGGGCGGATTTCAGCCACGCGCCCGTTTTATCAGCCTGCTGACAGTCGCGCGCGTGGCCAATGTCTGTCTATAGCCTTATGTTTAGTTTTGTATTTACACCAGAAAATGCGTGGAAATAATTCCAGTTAAGAGTTTAGGCCTAATAACGGTGTCCAAAAGCATCACGTTTAATGTTTCAGATTCATTTCATAATTTTTCCTTAAAGAAAATAAAGTTGATTTCTCTCAGGAGTATTTAATGGCATATAATAAGCAACTTATAAATCAATACTAATCACATCTGTTTTGGCATTATTCGGCTATTCAAATGACAGTGGGATTTTTTCTTATAGCTCATTCCCTCCACAGAAGGAGCACGAGGATGGATTTTATACATTATATATTTTTTTAATTGAATGGAGCATATTATTCTGGTTATTTAGATTAGATTTGTGCAATCTAATATTAAAATCAGCTGCGCTTATAATGCGTGGTTTTATTGATGTGCAGGGACATCAGGGTGAATTATTAGTCGAGAGGGGAAATAACTGGGTCTTCCATTATTTTTTATTTTTTATTTTATTGTATTTTATTGTAATCGATAATGAAATGGAATCAGTATTTGCGCATTTTGTGTTTTGCAGTGGCAGTGAAACCTGCCTGCGTTGATGCATCTGGTAAAGGCTGAACCAGGTATTTTTTTATTCTTTTTTTTTTTTTTTTTTTTTTAGACATCTCATAAACAGTTCAGGTTCATTGCGCATTTGTGCTGCGTTTCCTGAGCGCCTCGGATTGCACGCGCACACATCTGGAGGTGAATTTAGCAGTATAGGCCCTGATGTCTCTGATAACGCAGAGGCTGCTCTAATGACAGATTTATAACGTAAATATAATCCAAAGGATAAAATCAGACGAGTATTTAGGGGGCTGGGTCTGTGCTTGATCTGTCTAAATATATGCAATATATCTGATTAACAATTTAGTCTTGGAAATATTCACAATAAGCCTTGCGTGTATATATATATATAGAATTTTTAATATGAGTGTCCAGTTTTATCAGTATGTGCATGCTGTTTGTTGTTATTTTGGCATTTCTGCGTTGTGTGCACTGAATGTAGGTCACAATAATAATGCAACCTTGGCTGTTTTTTTGGCCTCTGTTTTAAAGCTCTGGCTGTATCCCAACCCACTCATTCTTCCCTACATATGCACACTACAAAGGGCTGTGAAAAATACCTTTTGCTCCACATTATGATGCTCTATACGTTCAGTTCTGTTTGAAAAGGGATCCAGGTGTACTACAATTAAAAAGCTATAGTGGTGTCCTATTTAGAGCTATGATTTCTGCTTGTAATGTGATAGAATGAGGTTTTGGATGCAGCCCGTGACCTTTTAAAGGTCTATATTAGGCTACGCTTGTAATATTAGGAATTTCTGCTTAAAAATGGATAACAGGCTGACATTTGTCAAAATATTAAAATGACCAAGGCCTGTCGTGTGAAGGCAGGTGTTAAAAATAATGTAGGCTAGAAAGGAAGGAAGGAGAAAAGAAAGCAATCCAGTCCACAATTGTGCTAAATATAGCTTTATTTCAGGTTCATGCACAGGGCCCGATGCACAAAGACAGACAATAGTGCCAGTATTACATAGTAAATGTTGTTAGTTGGTGTTAGGCCGTGTCATAACCTGTGTCATTTCTGAGGTTATGCTGATTATCTATCCCGGTATCTACACATTCTATGTCTCTGTGAGCAGGGTGGTGTGTAACGGTTCTTCTCTTGGCATTCACCGCGTGCCTTAATTGTATTGAAATTAAATCAAGGTCCACTGTGAACACAAAGAGCCCAAACCTATGGTTCCATAGCTCACACCTACATCTATATTTTTCTTCCTGTTCCTTTCTCTCATTATCACTCTGTCTACGGCGTGCGTAATCTTCTCGTCCTCCAGTCTGTCGTAATATCTTCTCTCTCCTTACTTGCCCTCTTGTTTCCGTAATTGCGGTCCATGCACAAGCTGCTAATTTCTTTCTTTCATATACATTCACACCCAGCCCTATCAAATTGCAGTTCCATTCAGCATGCTTCCAAATGAATCCATACATCCATCATGATGCCATCTTCTTCCCTGTTGTGTAAATACTGTGCGTGTGTGTGTGTGTGTGTGTGTGAGAGAGAGAGAGAGAGAGCATATAGCATAGACCTGCTTTCCAAGGGATCTTGATCCTGATGTGAGATGAAATCTGAACGCCTTCCGCAGCCAGACGGCATGGAGTCGACTTCACTGCTTTTCCTTTTTATCTTTTAGCAACAGAGCATTATGTAAGAAGCAGCCCCATCACACATAGACACACACTAACATACACACACACACACACACTCACACTCACACTCACACACACACGTTACAGCAAAGACCTGCAGGAATCCAGAGCACCAGCCACGTTCCTATGCATGCTAATATGCTAATATACAACAGAAAGAGAGAGAGAGAGAGAGAGAGAGAGAGGTGAATTGTCAGCTCATTCAGCTCGAGCATCCTTTCAAGACTCACCTCAGCATCGTCGTCCATGTTGAAGCTCACAGACACACCGCAATGTAAAGCTATCCGCCTTCTACTGAAGGGAGCTCTACCGCTCTCTCTCTCTCTCTCTCTCTCTCTCTCTCTCTGTCTCTCTCTCCATCCTTCCCTACCCCCACCTTGTGCCTCTCGCCTCTCTCTCTCTCTCTCTCTCTCTCTCTCTCTCTCTCTCTCTCTCTCTCTCTCTCTCTGCATTCCCTATTCACAGAGATGCATGCACAACATACAGCTGTTATAAACCACTAGGTTATTACTGTAACCCCTGTATATCTACACATATAGCATAACATACAATACAATATTAAATCAAAGAACATTACACATAAATACATTTTCATCTTTTTACATTAAACAATTAAAATCTGTTACAGCGATGGCCGTCAGAGACGGAGATCCCTATGCCACCATCTTGTCCTCCTTTTCTTTTCAGAAATAACTGGTGAATCCGGAGAAAGGAGCATATATGTCCCGTTTCCCCCGGCGCTATTTCTGTTCTCCATCCGTGGAGAACCTCCTGCGGCAGATGCTTCCAGACGAAGACGCACCTCGACTGAGGAGAAGAAGCAGGATGGCGGTGGGAATTTGCTTGGATGGATGGGACAGGATAGAGGGAGGTATGTAGGTAGAAAGATAGCCAGGTAGCACTGTATCACACATGCAAGAATTAAAAAAAAAAAAAAAAAAAAAAAAAAAAAAAAAAAAAAAAAAAAAAAAAAAAAAAAAAAAAAAAAAAAAAAAAAAAAAAAAAAAAAACACAGGTAGGGAAGGCGGAGTGTCATTCACCTCCAGTTCACCTCCTTGAAAAATAAAAAAAATGCATAAAGAATCTCCATACCTTAACCTAAAAAAATCCTTCAGTGGAGTGTGGCCACTCCGAGGAATAAATAAAGAGTAATATCTTTTTAAAATGGTATACATATATATCAGAGGCAGTATATATGTATAAAGGTCCACAGAGGAGAAGAGGGAGAGGAGGCACGAGGAAGAGGAAGAACATCTCACTTTCTCTCTCACACACACATACACACAAACTCAGATGCACTGTGCAGCGCGCACGCTTCAGCTCCAATTTATGCTCTCTGTTTGACACCACCCCCACCTCTCTAGGCACACACACACACACACACACACACACGTATACACGTCCCAGCTGATCACGGTGGACGGATTAGACTGCGGGGACAGCTGGCAGGGATTACACACACGGGGGGGTCGGACAAGATGGGGGAAGGAGAGGACCTCTATGACGGGGATGCGCACACGCTCATATACACACTCTCATACACACACACTCACATACACACTCTCATATACATCACTAT
>CM040984.1:5724142-5751642 GCA_022985145.1 Pangasius djambal | reverse complement strand
TTGAGTGGCAGCAACGGGCTTCCATAGTAGGTGGATTTGGACACAGAGGAAGTTAGAACCTCCATTATAAGAAATCAAATGTTAGTACATGTCCAAAATTGTATTTTTAGTTAACTTTGCTTTCACTGAAAATTGTGCATACTTTGCCTTTCGTACAGATGTGTATATCTCAAAACCAGAGTGTTACAGTATAACACATTGTTATAATAATAGGTCTGAAAACCTAAACCAAACTGTCTGGCACAAATTTTGTATCACAAAAGTGATATTTGCATGATTATATCACCCGTCCGTGATAGTGAGCTCTCCAGCCTGTGTGTGTGTGTGTGTGTGTGTGTGTGTGCACAGTGTAGAGTCAGAGTTGATTTCGGCCCGATCGATGCTCTCGTCTCCCTCTGGGTCAATCACTGGTCAGCTTCAACGACCCAAATATCGCTCTCAATTTCATTAGTGTGACCACATTCACGGAGATACAGCGTGACTGGTGTGTGTGTGTGTGTGTGTGTGTGTGTGTTGATGTGTGTGTGTTTGTGAGGCACTAGACTATAAGCGGTGGTGTCTTATCATTCTTCTGAATCCTTTCTCTTTTTCAAGGCTGCTCTTCTACTGTTTCTTCATGTCATGTCACACTAATAAAAATAGAAGAAATTTAATTCCTAAACAGACTGCAAACACCATTCTCTTCCTCTCTGTCTCCCTTTCTCGCTTTCATGCACTTATTCTCTCTCTTATGTTCTCTGCCTCTTTGTCTCACTCTTACTTTGATAGCAGCCCAGCAACAGCACATCAGTTCTCCCAAAATCCCCTTGCTCTCTCTTTCTCTCCCAAAATCCCTCTCTCCACCCCACCCTACACCCCCACATGCAACAACCCAGTTTCCACTGCCTCTCTGAAACAAATCTCTCCGTGACCCACTTCTGCTCTCGTCCCATTTTTGTGCATGTGCAGGGATGCGAGCTTCCTATGGCTTCAACCAAAGCGGAGGAAACTGTGGTTTAAAAAAATGAAAATGATGAATATGGCTGGTTATTTATCATTTATTTAAACACATGGGATCCGACTGAGCTTCACATCAGAGGCCTGTGCATAATTTATAATACAATAAACAATCAGAAATATTTTTGTCAAGTCTGCATGTCGTATTGAGGACTATTCAAAAATGCAGTTCTCCTTAAAAAAATGATGAAGGTACACGGTTTGGGTCCTGGCGTGTAATTTTCATCTGAATGTGCCAGTTTCACGTGCATACGATGAGCTGAGGATGTGCAGTTCTACTGTATGTATATGAATTATATATGCACTGGGTAAAAGGAATGACAGCTGTGTGTTGGAGTACTGCAGCGTTTAATCAGCGTGGATTTGTTGATGAGCCTTTTGAGTAAGTTCTGCATCTAGCATTTAAAGGAAAATTCCAGTGTTTTTCAATCTAATTTCTATCCACTGCATCTGTGCCGTATGTGTGATGTTTTACTACAGGACGGTGAAGACTAAAAGCAGATGCTGGGTCATTTTTTGTAAAACATTCTAAGCAATTCTTCAGTCAAAGATATTTATAAGCCATAAATATGTATAATTCGTTCTTTCAGAGACGGAACTACATGTTCAGAGAGAAGAATGCAGCATAGCTACGTTGCCTCTTGTGCATGGACACCACAAAAATACAACACCTCAAAAGTCTCATGTCTGCATCATCCTAAAGCCTTTATTTACCTTTATTTTACAGACCTTTATATTTAGAGTGTAACATTTGTAGTTGCATTAAATATGTGTCGGGCTGCGAAAACCCCGCCGGATGTCTATTTGGCTGAATTCTGGAAAACATTTGAAGCGTTGGATGCCTGGAAAAAGACCTGGCGCTGTTTTTCTAATCTTCAACTGTCCAGTTTCAGCGTCCACTGTAGCCTCGGATTCCTGACAGGATTGGAACCTGATGTGATCTTCTGCTGTTGTAGCTCATCTACCTCAACGTTCGGCATGTTGCCGGGTTTTCTGAAATGCTCTTTTCCTCACCACGGTTATAAAGAGTGCTTATTTGAGTTACCATAGCCATCCTGTCAGTCCAACCCACACTGACCCTCCTCTCCTCTGACTTCTCTCATCAACGAGCATTTCCTGCTGCAGAACTGCTGCTCGCTGAATATTCTATAAATTTTAAATATCTAGTGACAAATTCAAACAGCTACCCTTCTTAGGCTTACATTGTGACTGAGTTTTGAGTAATCAGGTAATTCTGAACTTTTCTCGTTGAAGAGAAACACGTTGAAATCCTTGTGGTAATCAAACACATTAACTAGAGGAACTACAGAGGTTAGATTAAAAACTCTAGAGTATCCCTTTAAAGTGCACAGGAAACGGTCGACTCATTTCCTGATTAATAAATGCGATACTAGTCACACTCCTAATAATAACAGCACGTCAGTGTGATTGTCACACGCACCGGAGAAAAGCCGAATCAATTTTGCGGCCTAGTTAAGCAGAGAGAGGGCGAGATGGTAATTTATAATAATCAGCCGTGTTAATGCAGCCGACCGTAAGCAGTTACACACACACTGTTTATGACTTTGTTACTACCATGCCTTGTCTTTAATAAATAAGTGGCAGAGATGTGAAAAACACTGCGAGGGATGCATGTGGCTCAGATGCAGGTGTGATTGAAAGCCATTTTGTTTAACTTCTTAAACTCTCAGGAGCTGTTGGTGGTTCTAGATTTACATTTTCTTGTAACTACACTCACAGAAGTAAAGATCCTAAAGTGTGCTTTTCCTTGTCGCTGATCAAGGGTACAGGTTTTTATATCTTTAGTATGTATTTTTCACCTGGAAATGTGAATATACTCTATCAGTAAAAAAATAACTTAAGGACCATAACTGGTACCTTTAAAGCTTTAGTCTGAAAGCTAATTAAAGGTATTCCGCATGCACCTTCCAAGGTAAATGATACATGCTAAAGGTCAAAACATGTCACCTTGTTAGTACAGAGAGCAACAAGGAAGCAACAAGGAAAAGTACAGTTTGGTACCTTTATTTCTGAGAGTGTACATCCCATTCACAACTATTTCACTGGATAATAATAGTTACTGAATAATCTAAATAAAAGGCATAGAGTTTAACAGAGTTAAACTGACATTATTATGTAAGCCATACACGCCATATACAAAGATATTATTTTTTATCAAAAGCTTTTAAATTACATCAATTTCAATCATTTTTTCCTGGTATTTTATTGTTTAAATTTGCTCTTATACTAAAATGCTGTATATATTGCATTGGATTGTCTGATATTTATTTATATATTAGTTTTGGCTGAGTGTCTCTCCAGACTGTACAAAACATCTTAATTCATACAGCAACTACTTGAACTTGATATAATAATGAATGTGTACAATACATAAAATGTACATATCACTTTTAAAATGGTTCTTTAGAGTAAAAACATAAAGGGATCCAATTCTTTTTTTTTCCGAAAGAACCTTTAAATGGATTTTTTGTTGCTAGAATTACTAAACATCAGCTTTATAGCAAATGAAAAAGCACAAAATGTATCTTAACACTTGAAATTGAAATGTGTGTGTGTGTGTGTGTGTGTGTGTGTGTGTGTGTGTGTATGTGTGTGCGCATGCATGCATGTATGTGTGTCTGCTATATGGAAAAAGCACATGGGGAAAGCCTGACCTTGATTGACTGGTGTCAGGATCTGCACAACAGCAATTCATTTTCGTCAATTATCTCCCTCTTTCCCTCTCCATTCTGACTCCTCCTCTTTTTCTCCCTCCTCTCTTTCATCCTTTCTTTCTTTCTAGCCTTCTCTTCTTCACCCCCCCACCCACCCATACACACACACACATTCAGCCACACATTCATAAACCCTTTAACTTCAAATACATCCTTGCATTCCCTATCAGTTTGTCTTTTTATTTTAGAGACGATCACACACACCCACACACACACCCATACACACACACGCATACACACATACACACACACACACACACTCGCATACACAAATCACACAGTGCATGGTAAAATGCCTTAAATTCACTCACTGCAACACTCTGCTTTCTTTATTTAGATTTTTAAACACAGTTAATTTTTTTAAACCAATTCTGTAAGGAGTAGTTTATTTAAGATTCATGGAAGGAGTCTCCAGTGTCAGAAGTAAAGCTGTTCCTTTCTCAATTACTCACTAACACACTGCATTTTTTCCTTCTCACAGACTTTATAAGAAACTGAGAAACTGAGCGAGCTGCTTTTTATAGCTGTTATAATGTAAGTGATAAGAGGAATTTGTTTCATGAACCTTCCACAACATTAAATCTAACTGTAAACAGATAAAAAAAAAAGTGTGATGTGTCATTCTTTAATAATTAGAAAATTGTAAATGTTGGTAAATTACTGTGGTACAAAGCGAATAAAACACTTTGGGACATGCTGTTACTGGAAAATGATCAACTTTGGGGTGGTACCAGCTCTCCGCTTCGCCCCTCCACCACTGTCCAATCCTCTTATGTCCTCATGTTCCGGGTTTCTTCACAGAAGAAGCCCAAGTCTCTATCTCTCTCATCCCTCCATTTCTATCTCTCTAGTTTAAACTAATGAAGCTTGTTGGAAGTTAAGCACGCTGTCTTGTGCCTTATTACACTGCTGTAATGCTGAGATGTAAAGGTCTGTGCCGTTCAGTCCCTCTGCTGCATTAACACAGTCTAAGCGCACTACACTACAGTGTGTGTGTGTGTGTGTGTTCTCATCCAGTCGCTTCTCTGTGCTAATGGATAAAACACACTGCAAGCTTTCTGACCCACTCTACGCTTTTACGTAACCCTGCGAATAGACAAAAAAGGAAGTGAGTAGTTCTGAGTAAACCTGCTTCTCTTGTGCTATTTGTCCGATTACCTCATTAACCTTACTGCAAGCATCACTCTCTCTTAGTGAAGGTTTCCATGTGAAGGACAGATAGATGGATAGATAGATAGATAGATAGATAGATAGATAGATAGATAGATAGATAGATAAACTTGATAAGACTTGATAAGAACAAATATTATATATATATATATATATGTGTGTGTGTGTGTGTGTGTGTGTTTCTCCCATTTATTTATCTATCTATCTATCTATCTATTTATTTATTTATTTATTTATTCTCATCTCCATTCATGTTCATATTTTGATTACATTTTTAATTTGATTTGAATGAATTTGATTTCTCTCTCTCTCTCTCTTACTTTCTTTTTTTTTATGTATTTATTTATGCATATTTGTATTTATACATAAATGCGTTTATTTTTTTCTTTCCCTCTTTCTTTATTCTCGGCACCTTTTCTTTCTTCCTTTTGGTCTCTTCTATCTTACTTTCGTTCTTTTTTATTGTATTTATTTATTTATGCTTTTTTTTTTTATTCGTACATAAATGTGTTTATTTATTTCTTATTGCCTACTTTCTTTCTTTATTCACTGCACCTTTTCTTTTCTCCTCTTTCTATTCATTCATTCATTCATTTATTAAAGGCAGCTTCCATTGCACTTTGCGGCTGTTAAGGCGAGGAGCATCTGTCCGTCTCTCTCAGGCTGCGGAAGAACCTACCCTAAACAGGTTTTAGTTAAAGCCTCTTTCCATCACCAAGGATGATGATGAGGGGAGGAAGAGCCCCGGCACAGATTTACCGTAATCCCCAGGCAAGTGTCCCAACCTGGATCTGTAAAGAAGAGGGGAGAGTAGAAAGGAGAGGGGGAAATCATTCCAGGTGGCCATGAGGACAAGCAGAGACAGTGGGGGAAGGGTATGTGTGTGTGTCTGCATGGCGTGTGTGTGTGTGTGTGTGTGTGTGTGTGTGTGTGAGTATTCTAGAGGGGATCAGAAGAATTTAAGAGTAAAAAAAGAAAAATCTCATTTCTCTGTGTAGAATGTACTGCTATTGTCAAGACAGATGTGTGTACTGTGTATACAACCATTAGAACAAATCCTTGAGACACCAAAAGGTCATTTCAAGAAGACAGAGAAAAGGAAGTAAAAAAGACAGGAGGACAAACATATCCAGAGAGCTAGAGATAGAAGAAGAAGAAGAAGAAGAAGAAGCGACATGGGATTATGCGTAATGTTAATCTGTCCAGTGTATGTAGGGTAAGCGTGGCTTACCCAGATCTCTTTGGGATGAGAGCTTTCAAACCGGAGATACAAATGGGGCAAATAGTGGGCTATAAAGCCGAGGTTCCAGCTTCTCAACCTAACAAGCTCCCTGCTAACGAGCTAACAAGCTAATGAGCTAATCTGGGTGAGTGCTCGGCAGGATCGGGCTCTTACTTGATGGTCCTATGGTCCACTTATAAAGCTCTGTCATTATAACAAAGTCATGGTCCACATTATATATATATATATATATTTGTACCACAGTGCTACAAACGTCTCGAATCTGCTTGGGCAGAAGGAGTTGATTCATTTTCTGTAACAGCATGACTCTGACAGTCTGCATGGTTATATTAATGCTCTTGCTCTAATATGTTGTTTATATAGTAACAGGGACTTGTACGGTGGACGCTCCATATAATCTAAGCCTACTAATCATAAATGAATGAAAATGTACGGTTGTTTAACAAAGAAAAGCATCTAATCATTGATGCGGTGAAGATTTCTGTAAGGAGACGTTTATGTGGCATCTACTTGCAGTGGCAGCGTTTGTAGCAGTCAGTTTTCCATCACGAGAAACACTTCATGACAGGACTTTGCGCTTTGTCATTTCTTGGTAAACATGACAAGCTGTGTGTTTTGTTTTTTTTGTCTTAGAGAGAGAAACAAGTGAGAATGGTGAGGGAACGACTGTTTATAGCCGCTATACTGTAACTGTTAACAAGAGCTCAATTTTTTGGTGGACATGAAATGTAACTGTAAATGGATAAATAAAAATTGTAATCATTGTCAAATTGCTGTTTTAAAATTGCATTTGACTTTTATGTTATCAGAAAAAGACACAAGCTCTTCTTTTTGCTCATCTAGTCCTAGTCAGTCTACTGGCAAGTATTACCAGAAAATATGAATTTGGGGAATCTCCATGGGGAGATGCTCTATAAACACATTTGTTGATGGTTTGGAAGCTTTGGATCAGTGGGTGAGAGAACGAGATAAAATGAGTGAGACAGAATGAAGGAGTGTTGTATAGGAATGATGCATGATTTATAATTTTAATTAAAGTCTTCACTCAAGTGAGACCACCACTGTGACAATTACGCTAAAACACCAAACAGTCCACTGCCTCTTTTTGTCATCCTAATCAGAAATGTGTGTATGACTGTAAAAGCTATTGTAAAAAAAAAAAGAAAAAGAAAAAAAAAGAACCAAAAAAATAATTTCCTTACTTTTACTTTAAAGCTATAATCAGCACATTTTTATATATCGTTATTGGAGTTTGCCGTAGTCATGACATTTTCTGCTTTTGAATATAGGTCCGGATTTTACTGCAGGCATTTTAATATAGGTCAAAGACGAGATGTGTCTTTTTTGTGTCTGAAGGCTATTCATTTTTACAGAAAATAATTAATGTGCATAAATAATGTATGGTATAAGTCCACTCTTACTTTTCTGCTGTTTCATAAAAGATTTACAGAAGGAAATGACCCATTATGGGAGAAATAATGTTCTAGAGTTCAGGTTAATGGGCTGTATTACAATTATAACGTCAAATGTTTAAAAAACATCACAATGAAAGTCCCATTTATACCATTTATATAGGTTACTGAAAGTCTTTTTGCCTCTTAACCCTTATAATACTGTGAACACAGTGTAATGCTGGTTACTTATCGACAGGGATGCCAGGGTGAGTGTTTTTATGGCAAATTGGGCTAATTTTGAAACAAGGTTGACCTATAGCAAACAAAGGGAAGGTGTAAGTGCAGACATTGTATCTATGATTTCTGCTGTCAAATATATTGCAAAGGTTGGGAGAGGGAAAGTGGGACTATGGAGTGGATAATGGCTATACGAGGTAATTATTTTTTTTAAAGTGTATTGCAGATACTGCAAATCAGAAATGCGTGCGCACCACGGTGCACGTTTCCCACACAAACACTGGGGAAAAGAAGCAAAATCTGTCTTTCCAATGCCCAAAATTTGGGGCTAGTTTCCAGTCTTTGCGTGTGGTTTTGGACATGTACTTGAGCTGCAGATTTTGCTGAGACCTGGCATCATGGGTTTTCCGGAAGTCTATAATACACTTCCACTCAGCGTATTAATAAACCTAGGTCACATCTCAACGCATCACACACTCTCACAATAATGTACATTTAAATTCACAGCTGAGTATGTAACATTTTAGAAACCTAAATCACTTCTTGAACTGCTATAGCGCTCTCTGGTAATAATTTATAGCCTAATAACACCAAAATTACAACATATAGGCCTTCGCACCGAGATGCAAGCGTGATTTCAACGCCTACAGAGGCCTAAAAGCTCATTTAGCCCCTTCACGAGTTGATGAATATTCTAATACTGTAATTAGCATTAATTCACACACTTGTGCATATATATTAAGTGCTTTAACAGAGCTGTAGTAAGTGCTGCACCCAATTCTACACTCTGTTCGCCTTTACTGAATTTTACAGACTGTTTGATGGTAGCTGTTATAGTGCATGGTGCATACTATACAGTTCTTCAGCTACATCCTGATGCAAATTAGGAAATGAATGCAAATATTTACATGTAGCTAAATAATAATGATTAATTGCCTCTGCATGCAAATTGTCAATGTCTGCAACCTATTCAGGCTTTTTTTTTTTTTTTTTTAATAGGGGGTGGTGGTCTGCAAGTTCATTTGCATTCTGAACGGCTTTCTTAATGTGGCTATTTATTTTAATTTAATTTCATAGGCGCGCATACTGCACAGGAGGCTTTTTGTGTCAAAGTCGCATTAACCTCTGCCTGTTTAATATGCAGCTCGCTGCGTCTCTCTCAACGCCATGAATATTCATCTTTAGCGTTTCACTCTTCCCATAATGCCACGCGCTGTAACGTTTCAAGCGGAACTATAAATATCTCCAGGATTAGATACAGAGTGCACTAGATAGGGCGCGTGTTGAACTATCTTACAGCTGATATAGCGCTCTCGTGCAGGCAGCATGGCGTAATTGGAGACGCAGCCACAGATTCACTTAGACAACCCGGAAGACATGTTTGTTTATCTCGGTGAAAGTGCAAAAAAATTTCTTTCTGCGATTTTTATTCTAAGGGTCTCGTTAGTGAACTTAAGCATGGGCAGCAAGTCGGTTTTACCCACAAAAGACCAAGCTCTTAAAGGCAGAGAGGAGAAAATGGTCGTGGCAGGTAAATTATTCTGGTGCCACATAAAAAAAACAGCTTATTACACTGTATATCAAGTAATAAACACACTTTCTGATTTAACCAGCAATTCCTAATGAATATTAAAAATATATCATATATAATGCAATGGATTAATGCCGTTCCTTTCTGACTATTATATGTTGAAAATGTTTATTTATTAATATCCTAATAATTTTTGAATCAACAACAGCTTCTGCACAGCATGCTGCTTTCACAATACATTTACAGTAAATGCATTACATACGGTATGTTTTATTGGGTAAAAATATTAATGCATAATGCTGGGTGAAAAAAATTCAAATGTTCGCAAAATCCTACTTGTCACCTCCCAAATCATGGTTTGTTATCTGACACTTTTTAATTTCAGTTTTGCAGTTAACCAGCTATGAGGTTAATGTTGCTAATAAATAATGGAAGTCTAATGGGGAAAAAATAATAATAATAATAATAATAATAACTTTTTGCATCCAGAGATGCATCCAGTTCTTGTCAAGTCAAGGTAAACTTTATTTATAGTGCACATTTAACACAACAAAAGTTGACCCAAAGTGCTTTACGATAAGAAATATAGTATCCAGAGACAACAACAACAAAGACAGCAATAACAACAATACATTTAAATTAATTAAAAGCTAAAGAATAAAAATAAGTCTGAAGATCAACTTTAAAAACACTCAGCTTTGGAGCAGGCCCTTGTCAAAGAGTAATGTTATGTAAGTTATCAAAATAGGGTCCAAGAACCTCCAAGTGTTCATGAAGCATAACCAGTAAATTTATTATTATTGTTATTATTATTATTATTATTATATGATGTTATATTTGTAGAGATCAAGATTAACTATTGTCGAAGGTCATTAATTCATTCTGTTCAGGATTGCGGTGGATCCGGAGCCTGGCACAAGGCGAGAGCACACCCGGGATAGGATGCCAGTCCCTTTCAGGAGTAACTAAGTTATTATAGTTATTACAGTTATTGATAACTACTTAAATTAAAAGCCTGATTGACTAGTCACTTGAATTAAATGGGTTTAATCCAAACCTTAATGACCAATAACATAAAAAAGTATAAAGCGCGCCTAACTGCAGCTTTAATAAAACAAGAACACAGCAGTTAACATGATACATAATGTTTCCTAATGTGGGTTTTGTGGTTAATGTTATTGAATTATTTTTGCAGGCTTTCTGCTCTAGTATGAGACATTAGGATTCAGCTTCCCTGCGTTTCACTCGAGTTGTTTTTTTTTTCTTGTCCTTACCTTTGCTCTTGCATGAGTTCCTGTCACCATCTTAATTAGCGTAACATTTTTATCATATATTATCAGCTCACAGGAAGCCTATTAGATTAAATGCCTAATGGATTGAAACGGTGACTGTAGACTTGCGCATTCCCAGTGCCATTTAAAAACCCTTAAAAATGACACATTTGTTTTGCTGCACATTCTGGTGCCACAAAAAAAAAAAAACAACAGCTTATTACGCTGTATATAAAGTTAAAAACGCACTTTCTGATTTAACCAGCAATTCCTAAAACATTTAAAAATATATCATATAAAGGCAATGTACTAATGTCATTCCCTCATGACCAACTATAGACCTTTTCCAGCAGCCCATTAGCGAACATGCGAGATTATCTCGCTTACCCCCCCCCCACCCCCCCATCATGCTTCACATAAAATTCTTTTATAACTTTTAAACACTGGATTATGTATACTTTTTCAATCCTGTATCTATTTTTCTCTGAAAAATCTTTCACCAGGATTAAAAGTTTGATTTCCCACTGGTAAGAAGTAGCGGTGTGCGATATTTACAGAAAGTGATATCTCGATATTTTCGGGGATTTCGTCGCTAACAATAAGTAGATGATATTTCACATCCTTCAAAAATGTCTTATATTGTCCTAGCTCGCATGTTAATCGGATATTAATTGTCGTTTACTAATGGTATTAATGGAAACAACATATTTAAGGAAAAGAGGTCTTATGTGTTTGCTTAATACTGAAGCATTCGAGTAAAAACAATACAATATGGTTAGAAACCATCTCTCTCAACCACTTGAATTGGCACCATGTCTTTTGCGATATAATTAGTGGTACCATTTATGTCTTGCCATCTGTTGCTTTTCTTGTCGTAAGGCACTTTTTCGCTGAATGATTCCGACAAAGTTTGCTGAGTGTGTTTTTGTGCTGGTACCTTGGCTGGTTTAGGTGTGTCGTGGACAGCTGACTCCCGAAGCTTTCCACGTTTTTCATATCCGGTTCACAGATGGTGAAACAAGTTAGTTGTCAAGCTGTCTTTAAAAGCAACCGATTTCGACATAGTTTGCAGATTGCTGTATTTTGAGCAACATCCGTCTTTTCAAAGCCAAACCCCTTCCACGCGAGTGAGGATGGCTTACGTCTAGCAGTTAAAGCTAATGACGTAGAATTGCGAGGCTGGTGGTGTCTGTATTTTGTCTCTGGTGCTGTTTGTTCACTAATTTTTTAACTTCAGTCGTGCAGACCGAAGTTTTTTAGGCAGCTATGCTAGCTTAACTTGCACACTGCATTCTACTAGGCTACATTATGCAGTGATTGCATTGACACTCAAGGTGTTTTTTTTTTTTTTAATTGGTTTTTGCAAAGTGGGTGACATACTCGATAACGTCAGCTCGTACATCATTAAAACAACAATTAAGATATTATCGTAGACGATACATATCGCACACTTGTAGTAAGAAGTAGGGAGAGCCAATCAGATTGCAACCTTCAACATTCTGAAGCGGGCAGACAATTATACAAGCGTGCACCACCAAGATGGTGCAGTCGCTTTTACTGTTGTCACTGTGACCCTTGTAGT
The DNA here is from genome assembly GCA_022985145.1 of Pangasius djambal. NCBI lineage: Eukaryota > Metazoa > Chordata > Actinopteri > Siluriformes > Pangasiidae > Pangasius > Pangasius djambal. Next base: position 5,739,483 of record CM040984.1, on the reverse strand, counting down.
TATTTATTAAGCTGGTAATAAATAGACGTTGTAAAGGCAAGTCGACAAGAGGGTGTTAAAACAGGCCTGAAACTCAGAGCTTGAGTTGTAGAACTGATTTAAAAAAAAATAAATTCCAGGCAGTTGGGGTGCAGTACCCAGAATGCACCTGAACACATGCTGTTTTCCCCAGGGATCACTGAGACTCATTTTCAAAGACACACTGGCACCCATCACATGCGCTAAAGTCTGAAAACGCTAAGTGGACTGTGTATATTTTACTTTAGAAAAAAAAAAAAAAAGAATAACATTTTTATAGGGTTGATATTTATTCCTAATACTTTTGTAACTATAACTATTTTATATTATGCTGCTATACAGCCTATTTGGTTAACTTTATATGTGACACCTTTTAAAACTAACACCTGGTAATGACTAAGTAACTAAGCTTCTCAATGTGTTCATGATCATTGCTACTGTTTTAGTTAAAAGGAACATTTTTTTTTTTTTTGCATCCTTCCACGTTGTTTAGAGCTGAGCAATGCATTGTGGGAGTTTTAGTACCATGGCACTATTAGAGGACCATCTGTGCATTTTGCGCATGAAAGCTCCACCCACGTCGTAAATTCCTGCTCCGTCTGTCGAAGCAGCTCATTGTCACAGCATGGCGGAAGTTTCCGGGCCTCCACCTCCCGTGGGGGGGTGTGGCATGAGCTCTGGGGTCTGATGGAGGCAGTACCTGCTGTTCTTTTTATGGCTAGTTATTACAGTCAGATTCTGGAGAACCCATATGCTTAGTGGGTTTAAAGCTCCAGAACTGTAGCGCAGATTTGTTCGCAGTGGTCAAGGTCTTTAAACAAAGTGCCACATAATATCGCCACGTGAGGTTGTGCGTGCAGACCTGACCCCAAGATTTTATATTTTACGCCTGCTGTAGCGGCTTGTCATAAACCCCTTTCCTGGCACTGCATGGTATTCCCAATGTACAATAATGAGACAGATGAATATCAAATTGGCTTAATTCTCTTTCTTCAATATTATGTGCACATACTTGTGTAGCAAATAAAAAACTGCAGTGAAACAAAATCTCGATGTAGCATCATGGAAGGACAAATCAGGAGCCCAGGACGAGCAGATTATGTATCCTAGCTATCAATTTTTTCATTCACAGTTGTCCGGCTGGTGATATCACCTGTGTGTGTGTGTTTTAACTTCATTCTTCCAACAACCATAGACTGAAAAAATTCTAGTCCTTGGTGAATTTAGAGAGAAAAACTTTAAACTGGTTGTTTTAAGACACAAACGGCCCTCGATGCTGCGGCATGTGCTAGTTTTTCAAACCGCCACCTGCTGTACTACATAAATGAAGCAAGGATGTGGTGTGGCTGTTGGTAGGAACTATTTTTACTAGGCACATTAGTTAGCTTGTACAGGTGTTAGAGAATATTTCCAGGTTCAGGATGTAGAAACAGTCACAAAACTGAGCAAAACACTGCATAAAAAACGTTACGTAAGTAGCACAACACACGTTCACCTGGCATTTAAACACTTCCGGTGAAAATGAAGAGGCTAATCAGCTAGTGTGATGGAGAAGGCCACAGCTCATAGCTGTAATGAAGGCCGGAGACCTTCTGTCCTTTTGTCGAGGGTGTAAACGCAGTGCTTCATCAGCAGAGAGAGGATCATCAGGACAGGATAAAGATGACTACATAAAGTCACCCTTGTCATGGATTTGATTGCTTGCTTATTTTCCATCGTCTTTACTGATGCACATAATTAACTTGTGATCAGTTATGCTAGTTGCAGTGTTTTATGTATTGCATGCGATTGAGCAATACCTTAGAGCTTTGACTTGCCTGGTAAGCTAGCTAATGAGTTTATGATTTGTCCACCCCTGTGCATGCGCACATTGTGTCCACAACTCTTTATAAGAGTGCTGACCGCGTCGTTCTTACAGACCCTTGTATGTAGTGGTGCTGCGATTCAAACCCATATCCAGAGCTGATTAGTGATCCAGTTGCATTTTTTTAATTTTTTGAGAATGCTTTGTCGATCCCTAGCAGGATATAATTACAAGACAAAATTCAGGGTGTCCCAAAAGTCTCCATACACAGGGCACTATGTAAGCCAGCACCACCTCGGCTGTGCCTTCGTCAGTAGATGTTCGTGGACGTCCACTTCTCGGTTGGTCGGCAACACTTCAGTCTTTTTGAATTTGTTAGTAAGTTTGGCAGCAGTGTTGTGTGTGATGTGCTTGCCATGTTTCCTGTTAAGTCCATCGCAACCTTGCGACAACTTCCCGAACCAGCCATGAGATTGATTTCAAAACATTTCGTCTTTTGTCAAGGGCATTCTTAAAGGCTATCTGAAAATAAATATGCAATATAAACTAAGCATGAAAAACGTTGGAAGACATCTTGTTAAAAAGTGTTAATTTCCCCTATGGTTGCAGACTTTTGGGACACCCTGTATTTTGAGCCATGTTAAAGCTGTAATCAAAATTCTTTCTCTGGCTACCTGTCAGAGGAATGCTGCTGTCAGAAAAGAACGTCTCTCCATTTTCATATATGTAGAAATGTAACAGAACTTGAACAGGAAGGGGTTTCAGTAAGCCTTCAATAAGCCAAAAGGCAAAACAGATCTATCCAGGTTCGAAAACCTTTTACATGAAAGACTCTAAGCAGTGAATCTACACATATACCACTCTCTACACATACAGTATGAAAGTCAGGTCTCTCCCAGTGACTCCGTGGCAGTAAATGACAAAACGGAATATAGATTGTGTGCAAACGTGCCGTCTACTCCTAAGCAAATGGATGCATGGCTAAACAGTCCGATAGAAAGACCCGCAAAAGCTCTCTGTACTGCAGGAGCAGTTTGATGCTCTGCATGCTCCGCTGGACATTGATTGTCTCATGGAGCGGATAGGAGGAATTGCTCACGATGGCTAAGAGCTTGGCCTGCAATCTTCTCTCCATTACTGTCTTCAGAGTCTCAAGGCTGAGCTCTAAAAGTGCGCCAGCCTTTCTGATGATCTTATTGAGTCCGTTTGTGCCGTTTGCCTTGATGCTACTCTAGCAAACAATGGCATAGACCTGAAGCGCTGACTAACTGTATAAAGGCTGTAATGCCAAAGAACCTTATCAGAAAATGAAGCTGCCTCTGTCCCTTTCTGTATAGGATGTCTGTGCTCATCATTCTGCGGATTAATAATTAATGCATGTACCTGCATCTGGAATACACCCATGGCATGCTAATAATGGTTTGTATTACCTCTTGTATTAGCGTAGCGTAAGAAAAATTCCCAAAAAATAAACAGCAGCCATGATATATTCTAGCTCACCAACTTTCCACAGTCCTATTTAACTGTAAAAGAAAAACCCTCAGTGCAAGTTTATTTTAGAAACAAATTATTAAAAAATTAGGCACGTTATTTAAATGTGTAGAATATTATTCTGGCCATTTGTTGGAGCCAGAGAGATTTTTTTTTTTTTTAATTTCTTAACTTTCCATCCATAGAACCCTCTTTTATTAAAATCGTCATTAGATTCCAGTTGATGTTATTTCTAGCTATAATAACTTGGCGAGTTATAATAATGGTGAAGTGTGGTGAGTCATAATAAAGGCGAGTTGTGGTTTCTGCTGCTGTAACCAAATTAGAAAATTGCTGACCTCCTGGCTATACTTCACCCTGCTTTGACAACCATGGGTCTAGCTGACAGTGAGTACAGTGGGTGCCAAGCTTCCATGACCGACTAAGACAACACTCCCGCGGAATATAGTAACATAGTAGAAATGGTGTGTTAAATGAATTAGTTGCTGACAATTTTCTGTCTCCAATTTGCTTTAGGTACCTAGCAGTACATGCGTCTCCTTTCCCCTGAAAAAATCCAGTCCAGTAACGTCAAGTAACACATTTTTAAGCATCAATCAGAATGTGACGGATACATGAGCATAATTCAAATATTTGAATATCAGTGTTTCTGTAAGCTAATTGAACATCAACATCAACATGTATCATGTATTTTCCGAAGACTGGAATAAAATAGAGCTCCATGCACCCACGTTATCTGCTGCGCTATCGTGCCGCACATGATTTAATCATGTTAATTTAATACTGTAGTCATTTTTGCCCGTCAGCACAAACATCCTCGCAACTTTTTAAAGCGTAATTGGATCACGTTAATACTACGTTAATTGATCACACACACTCACTCTACATAATTCCAACTAGTAAACTTGTTTAAATTAAATTTAGCACAAGAAATTCAAAACATTTCGATGAGAAACTAAATATTTTTTTATGTAAACTGTACAAAATATTTTCTCTTAAATCTGACTGACCATATATTCCCTTTTCTCACCTGAGCTGAAATAATATTCTAAGTGTTACTGATAAATTAGCAGTAATAAAATGTCAGAAACTGAATGTTGGGCACAGATTTGAGTGTCAGTCTGGGAAAACCCATCATTCGCAACCCATCACCCATCAACAGCCAAAAAAGATCGGGTTTTGGCCAAAATCGGGTTTGTCTGCGTATAACTCTAAGAAACCAAAAACATGTTTTTACTTTTCTTACCTAGACTATGTCGCTGCAAAGATCATGTTGTGTAAGGAGGCAGTTTCACAAATACAGCGGTATAAATAGTCAGTCTGTCTAAAATGTTGCTAGCTAGGTGTGATGTCCTCACACAGTGAATGTCATGGTTTGATCAAGTTGCTGGGTAGCTATGTGCCATAATGAAACAGACACAAGCCTGATCAGTTCAGTCTGTAATCATATAAAGGCTGTCCGGATGGTTTATATAGACCTATATATAGTATAAAATATTTTAAAAAATTACCATGTGAATGATTTTTCAGGCCACCACACATTATTCTGGCATAAAACTCAAGAGGTTTTGCTACTGTCAGTACACACGTATATTTATAATTTAACTTAGACTGTGTCACGGTTGGTATTGCTGTAAGATTTGAGTTTGCACCTGTATGTAAGAAAGGCTCTGCTCTGATGGGAGAGTATTTAATTTTGTCTCTCTGTGCCATACTAAAGTAAAGCAACACAATACAAGGCCATGTTCTTCAGTCATGAAGCTGTGTGCGTTTCGTGGATGAGTGTAATTGAGTGTAAGACTCAGGCCCATCAGAATTCTGCTGCAGTTCCTCCAGACCCGCATGCCTCCATCTTGCCAGCAGTAGCTGAGGATGTTTGTGTTGGCGGGGTGGGGTGATTGGAGAGGGAGGGGGTTCTCTCCATGGCAACCGGAAAGGGTTGCCTGGATACGGGTGTGAACAGAACATGTGGTGTGTGGACTGAGCAGGCTCGGATGCTCTTTGCTTCATGGTGGAGTAGATGTGGGTAACTGCAGCGTCCTGGACTGCTGTATACGAGCGTATAGATCACCGGTTGTCCATCCCGAGTATCCTCGTCCTGTGGTAGGGATACAAAATTTAGGAAAATATGGCATCAGTTAATCAGAAGAAGATTAGCACAGGCTTACAGAGATGTCTTGTTGTAGTGGCAGGCCAGCTGCTGTTTGTTCAAAATCAAAATCAGTGTTTTCGCTATAATACTCGATGGTGGAATAAAAAATTAAAGCCAATCATCATAGATGTGTCGAGAGCCCGCGTTGTGTCAGCCTATCAAATCCTGGTGGATAAAATCAAGTGTTTGAATTTGCGTCTTATCTTGTCTTTGAGCTAACTTTTAGCATGTGAAGGTACGATGAATCTCAGGAAGCTCAGGGCTGGCACAGCCACACAGACAAGCTCTGTAGTTATCTAGAGCAGCACTTGATTGAAGGTGGCCGATTATGCAGAGTACCTCATTTTATCAATTGCTCTGTGTAGGCGTGCAAAATTTTCAGACTGTTCCCAACCAGACCAAACCTGTGGTGCAAATTTTGAATAACAGGAAGAAGATTTTCACGTAATGAAAGTTACTGGAACAGTTATGTGTGCTATTTCTGTAATGAATGGTGAATCTGTGATGTTGATAAATTTAATTGGTACTGGCTTGTGTGTTGTCGGCTGTTGGTTGCAGATTTTGAGGATGCCAACCAATCAGAACGCTACCATATGCTCAGCTTATAGTTTTCATAGTCAGCCGCGTGTTGTGTACATTGCCAATATATCATTCGAGTGGCAGAAAAGAGGTGGGCGAGAGGCAAAAAGCAGTCCAAGCGTATGTGTCACTAGTTGTTGACTGAGTCTGGTTAATATTCAGAGTGAGGATTGAAGGCTTTGTTGTACTCTTCTCCGACCCCATGATTGTTCCAGTTTCTCTTTTGAGGTTTGGTGGTCGTGTTTACCCAAATTCGCGAGTTCCTCACCAATATCACTATCCTCAGCTATTTTAATCCACCTCTTCCCAAACCCAGCAGTGCCAGAATGTTCCGGAAGATTCCAACGGACACACGGCGCTGTGCAGGATCTGGACAATGTGAACGTAGCCAAATTTCCACCTGCGGTAGCGATCCAGCCAATCAGAGCGCAGCCATATGCCCACCTTATAGCGCTGCTAGTCCGCAGTGTGTTGGCATTTCTCACTGACTGTAGATTGACAACATGGCATGTGTTCAACACCAGCGTGGTGAACGCCAGGTGAAAAGATAGCCCTGCGTAACGGTAGTCCAACAGAATGTAGTCTCCTTTGTATGCTTATGACCATTCTGTCTTCGTAAGTCCTGGGTAGGTGGTAAAAAGGTGGAGTCCTTTCGAGTCCCTTAGATTAGTACCAATCCTGATTTGTTCCAGCGTAGCTTTCCTCTCCGAAATAAAAAAAAAAAATACAAACGTGGGCAGATTTCATCTGTTGTTTTCTGAAGTTTGTCCGTAAAAGGAGAACTCCCGTTTTCAAATTGTGCCGTCCCCTCCTGCAGTATTCTTTTGTCAGGCTCTCCCACCCTGTTTCTGTTTTCTTTCTCTCTTTCTTTCTGGGCGTTGGCAGTGTTTGGTGGTGAGGTGTTGTGGTCTGGGTAAAGACGTTGGCACCGACTCTAAGCTCATGGTGAAAAGAGACCGAATGGCATCGCCTGGACTGCCGCCAAAACTCCATGAGAGGAAAACAAAACCCAGTATGGAAGACAACGTGTGTGTAGAGAGAGAGAAAGCGCGTGAGAGAGAGAGAGAGAGAGAGAGAGCGGGGCATTATGGGAATGTGAAGGGAGGAGGAGGTTTAGTGAGAAGTGTTTGCTTGAAAGAGAGCGAGAATGCTTGCGAGATAAATAAAGTGTAAGACAAAGGCATTGTGGGAAAGCAGAGGAAGTGTAAAGAGGTTCAATCTGCTGAAATTCTGAAATTAACACTGCTGGTCTGTCATTAGGTACTATTTTTATTTACTTACATTAACGTAGACGTGAAGCATAAACATTTTGAGGATGAGAATTAGACTGCAGGTCGTCAGTATGTCAGTATGAATTGCTTAATAAAATGGGAGTTGCCATTAAAACCATGTCTGTCCTTTGCACATGACTTTCGATTCGGTTTTTACATCGACATAAGTGGAAGTATGCAATAGCATTACTGCTAACACTGTAAATGTTGATTATTTTCTGACAACAGCAAGTCACACAATTTGGCAATTTGAAGTTACAATTTTTGTATTCATGAATGATGCATCATACATTTTAACCATTTGTAGTACATTTAATGTTGTGGAATGTCCGCGAAACAAATTCCTGTTATCACTTTATAAACATTATGCATTATAAACAAATCTATAAAGAGCTATAAACAGTCATTCCCTCACCAGCCTCTGTTTTTTCTCTCTCTCTCTCTTTACGTTTTGAAGACCGAAACACAGCTTGTCATGTTACAGAGAAACCAGAAAGCCCAGTAAACCCTGCCATGAAGACTTTCCCAGGGTGGAAAACACAGCTTTATCGTTGACTGTTATAAGGCACTGACACTGGAGTTTCCTTCTAAAGTGCTAAATAAACATCTGCTTACAAAAAAAACTTCTCATTGTTAAATAACATGTTTTTAATTTGTTTATTATTAGGTTTAGATTATGTAAAGCATCCAGCACGATTATCAGCGCTGCTGTTCTGTAAAATTAATCAACACCTTCTGACTAATCAGATTTGCGATTTCAACAGCACTGTGGTATAAATACCAATAAAGAACTCATGGACAGAAATGGATCTGCATGATAAAGGCTAAAACGATGATTGTAATGATTAATTTGCTCAATATTTCAGCCAATTAAGGGACAAAATTGCCTGTATCATATTTTATTACGTTAAATACTAACAGCTTTTGTTCTACATTGCAAGCCTACGTTCTTTCAAGAGGTACAAATGTATTTTCAATGAATTAAAAACAGACTCCTTCTTTCCTCATTATATTACTTAAGTAAACTATTAGGAAGCAAAAAAAAAAAATCCCGTTTATGTTTTGATCACCCACTTCGTTCTTATAAATATGAGATTGTTATTACAATATTAGCCTTTGTTAAATTAATATCACGGAATCCTACAACATGCAAATGAGCATCTTACAGACCAGAGTTTAGTTATTGTGTTCTGCAAGCTAAGAGGTTTAAGATACTTTTTTGTTGTGTTGATAAATCAGACAGAACAAGTGGCATGTTTCAAAGAAAAGTTCATTAATTTTGGGCAAATGAATCCAGACAGACCTTTAACTATAATTCATCACAGATTCATCAGTTTGTTTTATTATAGTTTGTGACAACAGAATAGCAATGATATCGTCCATGTAATGCTGCTCTAGTATGTGGTATATCCTGTTGTTGAGTGTGTGTGTGTGTGTGTGTGTGTGTGTGTGTGTGTGTGTGTGTGTGTGTGTATCTAGCTTGTGAATAGACATGTCCTCCATTTAGATAAGTATTGCTTGAGAAATGGCTTATTGGACACTGGTGTGGTGGAGTGTGTGTGTGTGTGTGTGTGTGTGTGTGTGTGTGAGTGAGTGGGGGGATATTATCCATGTGTTCATAGTATTGTGGAATGTGTAAGCCAGTAAGCAGACTGTAGCTTTAGGCTGCAAATCACTTCAGTCTTCTTTTGCGCTAATCCGTGCCACATCTGTGCCATTTTTCTTGTAGTTCCTGCTTGGCACAGTTGGCACAGTCGACCCAACCACCCTGTAAATATTTAGTTTAACCATCTCAGTTTCTGCTTCCACGTACGTTCAATCTGTAGCGAAGTTATGGTCTGGCTTCCATAGTCGGATACCTCTCTGGGGACGGGGGTGTGTGTGGGGTTGTTGCTGCAGTGAATGTGAATGAAGTTACTCTAAAATAGGAACTGTAGCCTGTGTGTGTATTTTTATTGTAATCTGTTAAGTGTCCCTCAGTGTGGATGCCCAAGCTTTGATCCTGCTTAGCTTGACCAGAGTGAGCAAATCTGCACTAATCCTCCCAGTGCTATCCCTTACACACACACACACACACACGCACGCACGCACACACATGCACACGCATTCAGACTGACCCAACTACCTACATAGATGCTTGTTCAGGGAACCTGCAAACCTTCTTAAGACCCGGCCCACATTTCTACTGCTTTAAGTGCCGAACCGTTACACAGTCAGATGAGCGAGTTCGGTAATCAGTTGTGTAAAAGTAACAACAATTTGACAGGTTGTGATTCTGCCTTTGAGATCATATTTTACCCTGGCGGCACAGCGGGTAGCTCCAGGGTCCCTGATTCAATCCTGAGCTTGGGTTACTGTCTATTTGGAGCCGTGCACGTTCTCCCTGTATCCATGGAGTCTCCTCCAGGTTCTCTGGTTACCTCTCACCTCCTAAACAACATGTCAGTCAAGTGGATGAGTGTGTGATTGGGTTTATATGTGACGTCCTGCAATAGACTCTCATCTCATGCAGGGTGTATTCCCGTCTCCCACTCAGTTTTCCCGGGTTAGGCTCCAAATCCACCGCAAACTGGACCAGGATAACGTGCTTACTGAAGATGGAAAAGTCATATTTTGTCTTAAGGGTGTACAAACTTTTGCTCTTAACTTTAATTCAGTAATTGTTAAACAATGAAATTCAATGATCTTATAATTCCTTGTACTGTCGACATCTTAATTTCTCCAGTGTTGTCATGGTAACAAAATGACACCACACACAAGCTCCTGATGTCGCTGGTTATTGGTTTCGTACCAACAGTATTTTGGGGTGCTGGGACCAAACCAAATTTGATGCTTCATAACCAGCTGTCTCTCTCTCTCTCTCTCTCTCTCTCTCTCTCTCTCTCTCTCTCTCTAGCGAAACATGCAGCCACAGGGAAGCCCACAGTAGAGCCATTTCCTGATGGGACAGAGATGATCATGTTTGGTGTGTTGCAATATCACGCTGCAGATAATCCACATTGAAACTCACCTATAATACAAAAAGACATTTTCACTTCCTTACATATTACATATAGATGCAGTTGATAGTTATCAATTATGATCTTTTATTTATTGATTGATTTATATTAACTAGGATTCAAAAATTCTATGCATTCTATGCATTAAGAAATCATATGAATATATACCAAACTATAAATAAATTAGTTAATTGTCTATCGTTATTCAGTAATTCATTAAAACTCAATTAGTATTAGAAAATATTATGCCATCATAATTATTGTCACAGTAACATTTTTATTGTGGTTGCAATTTATTTCAGAACTTTTATTTCAGAGTTGACACCCACTGAATTTTTAAAAGTATATTTTAGTGTCTTTAATTTCTTAATGTGATTTAGTGACACATTTAAGTATTAAAGTTTTTTAGAATGATGTCTGCAAAAAAACAGGGCAAAGAGCACAGGGAAATTAAATAAGAATAAAGAGTCAGTCAGTGAACAGGTCCAATCCATCGGTGTTCACTGGCCGAGAGATCATTTTAGCTACGTATTTTACGTACGTAAAAAAAAAAAAAAAAAAAAAAAAAAAAAAAAAAAAAAAAAAAAAAAAAAAAAAAAAAAAAAAAAGGAAATTAAAAAATATATCCGAGAAATATCACTCAAACGTGTCACTCAGAACAATATCACTAAGAAATAAATGATCTATAAAACTTCATGAAACAATGTGGGAATTACAGATAAACACAAAAACAAGAAAATAGGAATGATTAAATAATATTTTATAATTTAATGAATTCTTTGATTGGTTTATTTGTAGATACATCAGTCTGTCTGTAGCATCAGCAAAGCACAGACAAGTTGCAAACTAGTGTACAATGTATGGTATGTATTACACTGGATTTTGTTATTGTCTCTGTGTGTGTGTGTGTGTGTGTGTGTGTGTGTGTGTGTGTGTGTGTGTGTGTGTGTGTGTGGGTGGGTGTGTGGGTGTGTGTGTGGGTGGGTGTTTGCACACAGGTATGGGCTGTTTTTGGGGTGCAGAGAGACGCTTCTGGACTCTTCCTGGTGTGTTCTCTACTCAGGTAGGATACGCAGGTGGATTCACCCCCAACCCTACCTACAAGGAGGTGTGTACAGGTAAGATTACCCCCCACCACCAGCACTTAGCACACACACACACACACACACACACATACACACACACACACATCCCTACCTACCTACATACATGCAGGCTGAGAAATCAGGGTATGAGATGCTTATTCATGGCATTCTCTCTCTCTCTCTCTCTCTCTCTCTCTCTCACACACACACACACAAACGCACACACACACACACACACACACACACCCGTTCTGTCTTTGTCCTTGTATTCTCTCCTATCATCCTAGCAGCTTTCTGCAGTGAAAGCCCCCCCCCTTTTTTTCTTTCTACCCCATGACCTAGTTGCAGGCAGATACAGTGTGTGTATGTGTGTGTGTGTGTGTGTATCTGTGAGACTGCATGTTTGCTGCGTTTGCAGTGTGTCATCACATACACTGCAGATGTTGTAGAGAGGTATTAGCTTGAAAAATGTTTCCTATGAATATGGGAAATGTTAGAAAAGTCATGTGTGACCTGGTCTGCAGGTCTGACGGGTCACACGGAAGTGGTGCGAGTGGTCTACCCTCCTAAAGACGTGAGCCTGGAGAAACTGCTGAAGGTGTTCTGGGAGAGCCATGACCCCACTCAAGGTAATACACACATACAAACACACATGTGCACTCACCTAAACATGTCCCCTGGATTGATGCGCAAAACAGTCTCATGGGAAGTGTGTGTGTGCGTGTGTGCGTGTGTGTGTGCGTGTGTGTGTGCTTTGGGAAGGGTCTCAGGAGGTAGAAGCAGACAACAGATTGTGCTAATGTGTCTGAGTTTGGAGATATGAAATACACTATGGGTATGCGTTATCATGGGTATTCATGCCTACTGGGTGTGTTTAGCATCTTCCATCTGCAGTGAAAGAAGCCATATGACAAAGGGTGTGTGTGTGTGTTAGTGCAGCTTGCACAAACAGCTGAGACCCAATAAGAGATGAAGAACGATAAGCAAAGCAGCCCTCGAAAAATGCCACTTTCAAACAAAAACGCTCTGCATCACAAAAGTCATAAAATCAAATCTGCCTTTTTAGATTCTCTATCTACAGCATCAAAACCACACACACACACACACACACACATATCAGGTACCCATCTCTTTTCCAGTTTCTTTCTTCTACACCCATGATTTCCACTCCATCCCTCCTGCTCTCTCCGTGTCTGTTTGTTGTTTTTGTCATGTGACAGGAGGAATAGAGCTTTCTGTTAGTCTTCACCCAGAAACACAGAGATGAGATATCGAGAAAGGAGAGAGGGTGAATGAAGGAAAATGGAAAACGTTTCAGCAGAGGTGCCAATATAAATGGTTTAGCCATCACAGTTCTTATTTTTGACCACTTGATGCAGGGATACACTGAAACCGTTTCTGCTTCTTAAAATAAAGCAGCAGTCAGATTAAACATGAATAAAATTCGCCTGGAAGAAAAGGAAATTCACTGAAGAGGAAAAGACAGGGACCTGAAAGACACACTTCGTCTAGTGGCACTTACTTTTGCTTCCCGCTGATCTTATGTGGGTGAACTTTGACCTCCCTTGGTCTTGTGAGCCAATAGCAACCAAGAAGGCAGGACTGTGAGCTCCTTGTATTGTAAAAATGGAGGTGCTGCTAATTATGAAATGAAATAGTAGCAACACCGGACTTTTGCCTCAGACTGGCACGCAACAGAGACTTAGCCACGAGACACACCCTGCCACTCAATTCACCTACTATCCGTCCTAAATGGTATCCGAGGTCAGAATTAATGTGTCCCAAATTGTAGTGTGTCGAAATGAGTATCCCAAAGGTACCCGGATGGTCTACTATTTCCGGTAGATTTTCGAAGTGTGGAACTGTGGATACTTTTTCAGCTAACATTGCCCACAGCTCCTTGCACAACGGAGGAGGAATCTTGTGACGCTTTGCTTCGCTGAATTCAAGGACACACTTTATAGCGGTGTAAATGAAATATGGGAAAAAATGAATCAAGGGAATGGTAAATTAAATTATATAAAGTATAATGAATGAAGAAAAGCTGGAATGCAATGAGGCGTTTGTTTACGGCGACAGTGCTCTCTTCCGGGCAACGGCGTTCTCTTCCGTTACATGACATGTTAGTATGTCCCAGTACTTGCATATTCTTTTGCTACAGTACACATCTTATTAGGCCATGTACAGCCTCTAGGTCATTAAGATCTTGTGATCAGTTACTTTCCGTCCCCCGTCCTCGTTGTAAAACAAAAGGTGATCGAGCTTTCTCAGCAGTTGCCCCAAAGCTGTGGAACAGTCAACCTTTGAACATCAGAGCTTCTCCATCACTGGATGCTTTTAAATCCAGCTTAAAGACTTCTTTTTATTCTCTAGCATTTGAGTGATGCTGTGTATGTACTTTGAATAGTTGAACTGGGGTTCAATTGTGTTTTATGGATTTACATTTGAATTGTTTTTGATACTTGTTTTATTTTCCTTTGTCTTTTTTTTTCCTCTTTTCTCTTTTAAATTCAGATTTATTTTTTATTGTAAAACACTTTGGATCAACTACGGTTGTGTTAAACTTGTGCTCTATAAATAAAATTTGCCTTGCTTTGCCTTGCCTTGCCTTGCCACACTCAAAAGCATGTACTTTTTTCTTCAGAAAAAGAGTACATACTTTTAGTGCATAGTATAAGTAGGCCAACTGAGATGCAGGGACAGGAACATGAGGATGTAAATAACAAAACGAATCAAGATGAAACTGAAAACAGGTGTGCAGCATAGGAATAACAAGGAAATTGTGGTGGCTGCTGAGAATTGGAGTCCAAGGCAGCCATTTTATGAGGCTGCATTTCATCCTAAGAAAATGAGTTCATCGCCATAACCGATGCTGACATTACAGCATCGCTGTTCTTATTGTAAAATAAATAAATAAATAAATAATTGTCTACGGACATGTGCTAGGGCTTTTGTGGTAAAATGTTTTAAAAAATTTAACTGCTAGAAGTTTCTTGTTCGCAATGTTAACCCCTCTTCGTTCAGTGAGGAATTAGTAAAATATCGGTGAGTTTCCCCTGCAGGAGCCTTCTGTGAAATCAGGGCCAATTTTAGTTCTTTGGCTGTATTTCCAGAAAACATCGTCTTACTCAAAGTCAATGATCGGTCAAACACAAGGTTCACAGACTCCTACCCACCTTTTAAAGACCACCGCTTATCTAACAAGTGATTACCAAAGCTTATTTTATACCAGAGATTGTTTGGCGTGTCAAAAAAAAACGTCACGGGAGCGCATTTTGTTTGTGCTTGTATTGGAATGCCATGCTGCTTGCGGCAATGGCAAGAAAAAGCTTGAAGTGTGAAATTGCAAGTGCAGCTGGTTTAAAAAACTACATTCTTGTTAATATCGTATTCCCACAGCAAAGCAGACGCAATATGAAATAACAAATTCAATCTCAACCTCCTCGGCCAAGTAATGAAATGTCTTATGTGGTGTTTTTCACGGTCACGGTGCAATGGAAGCACAACCTAGGATCTGTGTAGTTCTCAATCAGGAGAGTTCTGGATGTGCCAGACCCGCAGGGCAAACCTTATAACTTTGTGTCTCGAGCTCACGCTTTATCTCACTCCTTCTCGGTGTTAATCTTGCTCTGCTGCGTCACCTCTCAACGTCTCTGCTGGCTAACCACACATCGGATCCCTGTTTGGCAGAGGTGATAAAAGTACCCAAATTATTGACTCAAGACAAAGTTCAGTTACTCATGTAATTAAAGCTCATGAAGTTCAATTACAACTTCAGATTCGTCCCTGAGGTTAAAGTTACTTAAAGTATGAAAGTAAATGTACAAAAAAAGAGAAGGACATATGCCTCGTATCACACACTGATTTCAGTTTCTGGCGATATATTATTGCCTCTTTCACCAAGGAACGTCAGAGAACATTAGCTAAGGCTAACTAACAAAA
>CM040984.1:5701656-5724042 GCA_022985145.1 Pangasius djambal | reverse complement strand
AAAAAAAAAAAAAAAAAAAAAGATCCTGACTTTACAAATTAAAAGTAATTGAAACTTTAGTGAGTAGGAATTGGGGATTGTTTTTGCAGTACGTAAAAATATTCAGTGAAAGAAAAATACTTAAAAACCAGACTTAAGTGCAGTAACTGAGTAATTATACTGCCTGTTTGTTACTGTCTTTTTTTAAAATTTTTGATCACAGATGAGCAAAACAAGGCTTCAAACATGCAGTCATCAGGCTGCGGAGTCGAAACTCTTTCCACTAAGCCTCTACTTAGAGTCATGAATGTCAGTGTCAGCTCCCTGTTACAAGCTTATTAGTCTCTAGAGATCTGTCCATTGTGTATTTCCACTGCAGTTATTATCTATAATAGTATTCCACTATAATCTCCAGTTTCAGTCAACCACTTGCCAGGGCTCAGTATTTTAATCTCATTGTGCACTGAAACAGGGTTATGTCAATATCAAATATCACACACTAGCACCTATATGAATAGCAATTTAATAAAGTTTTTGAATCTTATATAAACATTACATGGAGCTAGATTACTCATATAGATCAGGGATATTCAGCTGAAAGCTATGAAGGTCCAGCTGCATTAAATTCCTTGCTCATAAACATTTAGATAAGCAACTGACATGATGATTAATTATTAGCTCGTGGCTATAAATAAGATCATTTGAAGAGGACTCTGAACAGACGATCAGGGCAGGTATCTGTTCTGAACTTAACGCAGGCAGATAAATGTCTCTCTGTCTAGTCATTTTTGTTGTAGACTTTTTTAAACAAGCCATGTTTTCAGTTCTCTGATCAGCCCGGAGAGGGTAAATGGAATAAAAAAAATCTACAAAAGTCTTGAAAACCTCCTTTCTTGATGATCTGCCTTCAGCTAAATAATTTACATAATGCATGTAATTGGATAAACAGAGGATCTGCTACAGAAGCCTCAGTGGTTCATATTTTAGAAACTCCAGTCGCTGAACTATGGACAGTTTATTTTTCATACGCTGATGGATATTTTTTGCTTGCTAGGTTTGATCCGCTGAAATTCTTTGCTGGGTCAGTATCCGGACCACGGTCTGGGCACTGAGCACTTATCACATCTCGCCCCGCATCACGTTCCCTCCGATCCTCTAGCACTGCTCGACTGGTCCCACCATCTCTCAGGGTACAAGGAAGTCAAGCATCAAGACTCTTCTCTGTTCTGGCAACTAGGTGGTGGAATGAACTTCCCCTTGAAGTCCGAACCGATGAGTCAGTTGAGGCTGTCTTCAAACGACGTCTAAAGACCTACCTCTCCCTGAAGTACTTAAATTAGCATTTAAAAAAAAAAAAAAAAAACTAGGTCATCGACTAGGAATACCATCAGTCTAAACACTCTGTTGGGGGTTTAGACTGATGGTATTCCTAGTCCCTGACCTAGCGAACCAGTATCAGAATGTATTTATTGATAGAGACTTCAGAGCACTTCTGTAAGTCGCTCTGGATAAGGCCATCTGCCAAATGCCATAAATGTAAATGTGTAGATGATAAAAGCAAAAAAAATATATATATATATATATATATATAGCAAAAACTAAATTTCTCAGCACAATGTTGTTTGAAATATAGAGCTGCATGAAAAAATGACACCCAGTTGGTTAGATTAACTTCATGAAAAGATTTAAACTTTATTTTGGGTGTGACGGAAATGGGTACCAACAGAGCAGAGGGAACAAAACGGCAGCAGAAGCGAGGACGATCAGCCTTTGAACCTTAGAATCTTACACATGGGGCCGAGTGTAAGGAGTTCAGCACAGAGTGGCTGCAGATATTTCCCTGGCTAGAACTCAGCAAAGGCTTAATGTAAGTTCTGCAAGGGCATTAAAACATGCGACGCAGTTCTGAACTCAGATTTTAAATATGATGCAGTACTATAGCATAACGTCTCCTCAAGTTGCAGGCGCTTGGTGTTCTTTGATTAGATAAAGCCACCCACGCTTATTAATTATTCATTATCCCGGCATATCCTAGAGGGAAAAATATAGCCTGCAGAAAGTTGCTTGAAGTTATGCTCCTGGAGCTGTGCTTCTGCGCAGTTTAAAAATCGGAGCCTGCAGAAAATTCTGTCTAGTCAGGCTTCTGAGATGTGACTCATTAGAAGAGATGTACTTCCTGGCTCTGAAGGTCATTCAGGTCATTAAATATCTGCTAATATTGATTTAGGTTGAAGATGTTTCAATGGAAATCCGAGCGCCTTCATTAGAACTGACCAAGAGCCTCATGTGCGCTGTTTTGTGATTGGCCAATTTTAGTGCAGGGATGTGGAAACGTCTCTGTAGGCTGTTTCGCCATGCATGCATAACCCAGGTTTCATCCGTCTGCATACACTCACGTCATTGCGCTACAGTGTGTGTGTGTGTGTGTGTGTGTGTGTGTGTGTGTGTGTGTGTGTGTGTGTGTGTGTGTGTATGTTTCTCTTACATGTGATGCATTAGTCATTACATTGCATTTAGCCTGTTTGAAATGGAAAAGGCTTGTGAGTGTGTGTGTGCGTGCGTGTATATGCATGCACGCACGAGTCTGTTAGTATGTTTATGTGTATGTATGAGTGTGTGTTTCTTCTCATTGCCTTACGAGACCTGAGTATTCAGCCCCTGTCTCCCAGTTCAAAGGGTTCTGCTCTCAGCAGCGTGACTTGCAAAGCAGCCAATCACAGCTCGGATAGCAACATTGCCAGCCAATCATATGCTCCCAGCACAGTCTCCTTCGTAACCCCAATCTCATACCCAGCAACACTTGCTCTGGCAGTAGCTCTAGGCCATGCATGACACAGGCACACATGTACCTGCCATATGTTTAGGACATGCATGGACTCTCATGTCATAGACTCTGGATATATGACTAATATTACGGAGGGGTTGGAGAAGAAGTATTTTTATTGCCCATAGCGAAATATGGATAAGTGCAAAACTGCACACACAAGCAACACACACTCGCATGACTGCTTCAGCAGATTATTACTTATCTACTTAGAAGGGAACTACCCCCAGCCCCCCGCTCCCACTGGACCCCAAAAGTCTGGCACTTGGTCGGACTAAGATAAGAACATCTTATCTTCCTCCTCTCTTCTTGTCTCTCCCCCTCTCTTACCCTTTTTCTTCGCTCTCCTCGCTACCCCTCCCCTGTCACTGCCACAGCAGTTCTGTCGTTCCAGGATCGTCCGATCCCCGAGGCGGCCTGCTCATCCCCGCGCTCCCCTTTTATCACTTAGTCACTCAGTGCATCTCCTCCCTCCCCCTCTCCATCGTTCTTTCAGCTTCTGTCGAAAAAAGACACAGTGATGGGTTCCTTCGTGCTTCTGTGTTTTGTTTTTCTTTCCCCAATACTTTGCTTTCTTTGCGTCTCTTCTTTTTAGGTCATGCAGTATTTACAGAGAGACGTGTGTGTGTGTGTGTGTGTGTGTGTGTGTGTGTGTGTGTGTGTGTTTGTGTGTGTGTGAGCGAGAGAGAGAGAATGAGAGAGAGTGTGTTGGTTCGTGTTGTGGAGAAGAAAATGGAGTGCATGGTGTGTTTATCTATCACTGAGTCCACCTGCTGATCTGAAGACAGCTTTATTCAGCAAAATTGGGATACTAATAATCACAAACTGCTGAGCTGTTGTCAGCTTTGTATGTTCCAGTCAGCCGCACACACACAAGCTTCTGCTGATCTGGAGGCAGCTTAATCAGGTTTAAGCAGATTTAAGCATTGCAACTACTGACCTGGAATCAGCGTATATCAGAGTTTCATAACTGCTGGTCTGAAGTCAGATCTGAAGATAACAGAAAAAGTGTGTACTGTAGTTACATTAATGAGGAATGTAAGTGTTTGCACGTCTTAGATTATTCAAAGGGTTAAACATAACGTCATCCTGAAATCATAATCATAATCATGTATTGTGACATATTTCAGAGTGAAACAGTTTAGCATCTTCGCTCGATGATAATTGAGGTGTGGAAAGGGAGATGATTATTGGTTAATATAATTTTTCCCCAGCTACACATGCACGGTGAGGTGTTTAGAGATGGGTAAAAACAAGAATTACATTGATACTCATGAATAATGCAAAATATGATCAGGGACACCAAATGAACAAGATTAAAAAAAAAAAAAAAAAAAAAAAACAGTTGTGATTTCAGTTCGTCCTTAACATCAATGCACCTGCTGATGTAAGTAGTGTTCAGATGGCTAGGATTTGTGGACATATGTCTGTTAAGTGATGGGAGTGTCTTCACAATGTACTTGTGTTTTTGACTCTAAAAATGGCATGTGTACTCCACACGATGCAAGTTGCACTCGATCATTAGTAGGTCACATGACCATAACATGTCTGTAGGCTTTTAATCTGTGCTAGGAGCTCAATAACCTACCTAAACCCCCAGAAGCACCATTTCTCTAACACATCTTTTTAAACATTTTCAATCTTCTATATTTTATTGTTCTGTCTTTTGAACTCAGACAATACTTGCTTTCGTTCCTTGCTACACTCCTCTTTTTCCAGAGGATATAACAGGATCTTTACCGGCACGATGGATTCAGATGAGACTAAAATCCCAGAGAGATTAAAATATCCAGTATTATTTGCATTACCCCACGTCCCCATGTAGAACAAGTCCAATCCGAACAGAGCTTTAGTCTCATTCAAAATGAATATTATTAGAGCCTCCTGATCTGGAGTCAGCTTTGTTTAATACAGCATTAATATCATATTAATAATAACTACTGACCAGCCACATTCAATACTGTGTGCAGCATCAGATAGCTATATATTGTAATGACGAGTCACCGGAGCGGGGATCCATTTGCAGCTAATGCAATTCGTTACATATATATAAATATATATATGTGTGTGTGTGTGTGTGTGTATATATATATATATATATATATATATAAAATATTGCATGCCATTTGGAGCAGGGATCCATTTGCAGCTAATGCAATTCGTTACATATATATAAATATATATAAAATATTGCATGCCATTTGCAATCTAAATATGTGGCAGGTGTAATCCCAATGTTATATCCTGCATGTATTTTGCAGGTGTAGTCCATGTTTAATGTTTTTAATGGCTTAATGGCTTCATGTTTTTTTTTTTTTTAAAGGATAAGATGTGCCATGCTTTTGGAACGGCTTTTAAATCTGTTCTAAACCTTATATATATATATATATATATATATATATTATGTGAAATGTCTAATAAAGACTTAAAGCAGTAATATTGCAAAATGTCTTGCAAAATATGAAAACAAATATGTTGTAGCATGATTAATTAATCCCTTTTTTTTTAAATCACAACTGTGCCATGGCTTATCAAAACACCCAGAAGAATAATTAAAATGTGCTATTTTAGGAGCTTTTTTGCATGTTACAGACCTTTGCAATATTAGTAGTGCAAAGGCTAATCTTGACTCTAAATCAATAACATAAATATTGAAATACTGATGTATCCAGTATATAGACTGCAGTAAGTTTATTCTGGGTCAAAATGTAATCTTTAACCATGTCATGTCAAATGTGCGACAGTGTGTTATTAATATATCGCATGCATTTGCACCCTAAATATGTGGCACTATAATCCCAATGTTATATCATGCATGTGTTTTGCAGGTGTAGTCCATGGCTTAATGGTTTTTTTTTTGTTGTTGTTTTGTTTTTTTTTTTGTTTTTTTGTTTTAAAAAGGATAAGATGTGCCATGCTTTTGGAACAGCTTAGCTGACTTCTAAATCAGTTGTAAACCTAAATCTCGCTGGTTTTTATCTGGATGTCGGTTTTCAGTTCAGTGAGTTCAGTTGCAGCATATTGTCTATCAGCGCAACCCCCCGTCGAGTGAGACAACAAAAAAGGGACGCCTCGTTTCTAAAATAAGAACCCCCCATTTTCATTTTGGCGGGGTGCAGCTTGCAGTCGGCACGTGCCTCATGAGGGGTGACCCTCGACCTTTGTCCCTCCCCCTACAGCGGGGCTGAAAAAGGCGGAGTCATTACGGTGCGTCAATCACTCAAGCTCAGAGAGGCAGTCAGAGCTAATTTATGGAGATTGGATATGGAGAAAGAGAGTGTGTGTGTTTAAGTGGCAAAGTAATGCATTCAATCAAGGAGCGAGACAAAGAGAGAGGGAGCAAGTGATGGAGTATTAGAGCAACCGTTTCAGCCAAAGATGGAGGAAGTCAGAGGGTATGAGGGTGAAGGAGGAAGGAAGGGTGGTGTGGTAGCCGAATCAACAACTATAACTATGTTATAGCAACTGTAGTGTATGATAGTTACTGTTAGTTCAGTGTGTCTCACACTGAAGGTCATGAGGTGAATAGAGAGAAGGATAGAATTATATCTAATGTAATTATATATATCACGGATTACTATGTATATACGTTTATACACTAGAAAATGAGGATCGGTATCGGGCCGATACGATCCAATCCTGTAACAAATGGAATTGGATTTGAAAAAGTTTTTTTTTTTTTTTTTTTCCAGAACTGGAAATGTTTACACAGTTTTTTTGGTTAGGATTGATTTTTATTATATTTATTTTTTGTATATTTTATTATATTTGTAGTGTAAGTGATTTGTGTAAAAGTGTTGGTTTGTTATGTTTTGGTTTTAGCTATTTATTTTTTTCCTATATTTTTTTTTAAGTGCTTCAGTTTTTAAAAATCATTTTAACACTAAATAACTTTGTGAAGAAAAAATATCGGATGGGTATCGACGCTGGCTGATACTCAGGGTTTCAGCATCGGAAAAGAAACAGCATTACCGTGCCATCTCTAATATATAAACAAACATACATACATTCGTAGATACACACATCTGTATATACATGTGTATATATAATGCAGATAGGTGGATGTGTGTGTATGTGTGTTTGTGTGTACACAGTATATATGTGTATTCTGGATATTAGGATTTTTCTTATAGTGTTATTATTTTTTATTTAATATTGATGACAAAACACTTTTAAATGGAATTGAATTTGAAATTCAGACCACTATATTGTTATGAAAGGTAAGTTTATAAAACTTGAACAATTATATAAGGCACGAAAAGAATATGACTTAGAAAAAGTGTAACTTATATATTTTTTCAATTTTTATAAAGGCTTTTTTTTTTTAGTTTAAGTACCTGTTAAATCACCCTGTATGAATATATAAACCACCAAAAATGTCTTTTATTATAATCATGATACAGAGAAAAAAAAATTTTAGAAAAAAATAACAGATGTAGTTATGAATGCGACTTTACTGTCTGGTCTTGTAAGGACTTGGCTTTTATTTAAAATACTATTTTAAATGGAAAATGTGCCTAAGTTACTGATCACGGTAATACAAATATGTATTTTTAACGTTGATTATTATTTAATAAGATAAATTATTATTCAGTAAGTATTTGAATCATTCTAAACATCAGTTTGGGGTGAGAGAGAATGAGAGACAGACAGAACAGGAAGACACAGATATAAATACAGCACACTGTTATTGGAGTCTAATCAGAGTGTGTTGCCGTGTGACACTGTTAAATAAAACCAGTGACAGGGATTTAGTCTAAAGAAAGACACACACTCACTTTCTCTCTCTCTCTCTCTCTCTCTCTCTCTCTCTCTCTCTCTTTCTTTTGGCCCTCTCCATCTTTTGGTGAAGCGAGTGATGTATATGCAGTGCCATCAGCACTTTTGTCCATGTCTTGAAATGTGATGGAGTGAGTGTGTGTGAGAGAGAGAGGGTGTGTGTGTGTGTGTGTGTGTGTGTGTGTGTGTGTGTGTGTGTGTGTTATGTAAGAGGAATAAAAATAGCTTCCACTCTGCAGTGCTCCCTCTTAGCTTCATGCTCTCGCACGCACGCACACTGCATCACTGCACCTGCGGGACACACACACACACACACACACACACACACACACACACACACACACACAGGGATATGAATTTAAAACACGCATGCAATGAGCAGAAACAAATGTATAAGCACATCAGCAATATATTAAAATACACAAACAAGATTTTAAAAGGATCAGATCACACCGGCATTAACTTGTGTTTAACAGCACACACACACACACACACGCATAGATAGAGGTCACAAAGGAAAACAGGAAACTAAATGGCACAAGCTGACACACAGATAGTCATTAGGCATGATATAATTATTTACACAATCTTGCTAGCAGATTTTTAATATTTGGACGCTTCTCCAGAGTGCATGGATCTGTTCACCTCTGGCCTTATAATTACTGCCACTCAGATGGGAATTAAATCGTATTTACTCCTGCTTCATACACAGACCTACAGATACACTGCTATCGCTCTGTAGCAGAGAATCAGGCTGTGTGTGTGTGTGTGTGTGTGTGTGTGTGTGTGTGTGTGTGTGTGTGTGTGTATGAGTGTGTGTATTGTTAGGCTTCAATTTAGATTCAGAGATATTTAATTGTACTAGAATTTACACTGTGTGTTAGTTTTCAGAATTATAAAAATACAAGTGTATATGTACTGTGTCTGTGTGCGTGCGCGCGCGCGCGTGTGTGTGTTTTATAAGTTTTTAGGAGTGGGTGATTATTAATAAAGTATCATTTATTAACGAAGTGTTCATGTGCACTCTCACACACTCCGTGCATATGGTGTGTGTGGTGTGTGTGCTGAGAAATGAGTTGTGTGAATTATTCAGCTTGTACAGGGCGGCTCTCATATATAATAACTGAAATCTTTGATGGAGGCTGAAAAAAGCCCTGCATGAACATGAAGTGTGTGTGTGTGTGGTGAAAGAGACTGTACTCATGTCATGAAACATCGGTCTGTCAGTCATCAGTCAGCACATTCCTTTATAGATATGTGCTTGTGGCACTGATGTGCAAACATTGCATTAAAATTAATAGTCCTTTCCATTTTATAGTCATTTCTGATTTCAATATTGGGCCACCACTAGGGGGAGACACAACAAAAACAAAAACAGAAGAAAAGGCTATAGAAGAACTTTCTGAATTGAATAGAAATATAACTGATCAGACCACGTTTTCTTAGTGTCTGGATGTTTGTTTATTAGTGCTGCAGATTTATTTATTTTTATTTTTATTTTTATTTTTTTATTTATGGTTAAATTAGTTTTAAGTTTGAGAGAGGAAAACATCTTCAGACTTAATAACACAGTGCCCTTGAACTCAAAAACTTGCACAGTAGTGCCGTCCATGTTTAAAACAGCACACACAAGTGCTCAGCAGACATTTAAGAAGTGTTTTTCTTTCCTCGCAGATCCACCAATCTCTCTCAAACGTGTAACCTTAACCTTGTAACAGGACTCCATTCAGAGAGTCTGAAGCTGTTCTTCTCTTCCGCCAATCACGCTACTCTTTCACAATACAGTTTCTAATAATTATTTTAATATTATAGATAATAGATATTTTAATATTAACAGCTGCCAGGTTGTGAATGGAATCAATTGAAATGACTCGCTTGCTCCATTTTTAGGATGTTTGTTTTATGTTAATCGTGGAACGACAAGCACTGAAACAGGGGAGCTTCGAGGAGAAGCAGGTGAATTTGATATACAGTAGATGGGCAGTAAGTCAAGTGGCTTTATTGTTATTTTATCCATATACAGCAAGTTAGTACACAGTGAAACGAAACAACGTTCCTCCAGGACCGAGGTGCTACATAAAACAAACACAGAACTACAGGAGAACACATATATTTATATAAAGTGCACACAGACAGCACAAGACAGTACAATAACTACCAAAACAAGACAATGGGCAGGGTAAGTTACAGTGCAGCGCCGACTAGCACACAGTTCTAGTAGAAAGTGAATCAGATGACAGTAGTGCAAAAGAGGAACAATATAAACTGCTGTAAATGTAAACATATGGAGTAGCAGCCAGGTAGAGATTATAAAGATTATATACAGTATATTATAAATATTTGTAGCAGCAGAAATTGAATACGGAGATGTGCAAAAATTGCAAAGAGAATGAGATGATGTTCAGTTGATTGTGTGTGTGTGTGTGTGTGTCTCTATATGGGCAATGTAGAATAAATTGTGCCACAGTACACTTTTCTGAGATATTGTGCATATTTTTTAATATATTTTTTTATAATTCTGTTTGGAAGCAACTGATCTGATGGTAGAATTTTGTACTGACCACGAGCTTATCTGATGTTTTGGTATTGTCTACCAGTTTCTTGATTAAATCCTTTTTTATAAATCCGCCTGACATTTTAATGCAACACTACGGTTTTGCTGGCAGTTTTAGGAAACGTATACACTAACTGCTCAAAAGTTTGAAATTGATGTGAGTAATATTCCGTAAAGCTCCATTTTGTTTTAGATAGATCCATAACATAATTGTAATATGATTATTAATATGATTCCAGTGTTATGGACTGAGTTATCAAATTATTTTTTAGAAAACATTATAGATTTACTAAAAATGTATTTGTCACTATTTTATTTTTAACCTGCTCCTTGTATATACCATCTTGAGCCCAGAGGATGCGTTCCCTTTTTATTGTGATCTTTTTTCTTCGTATGCTTCTCCTCCTTCTCCTCCTGGTTATTAAATAAATAAATGAAGGAAGACAAGAATCACCTTTCTTGTCACTGAAACATCGAGTGTGTGTCTGTAAGTCGCCGGTTATTTTGAGAAGGTGGTGGTTGAAAAATCAGGGACCCTTTCTTTCTTATTGTTCTGCTTTTCATTTTCAGCCTTTCATTCATATACTATTCCTCCTCATGTCGTGTCAGGGAGTTTTTCTTGCCTTTGTCACCTCTCTGTCCGTAAAGCTGCTTTGTGTCAATGTCTCCTGTTAAAAGCGCTATACAGATAAAAATGTTATTAAAGTGTGTGTGTGTGTGTGTGTGTGTGTGTGTGTGTGTGTGTGTGTGTGTGTGTGTGTGTGTGTGTGTGTGTGTTTTATAAGCTGGTTAGCATGGTGCATTCGGTCGCTGTGTCGTGCTCAACGAACTCAGGGTCGGATGGGAAGGTCAGCGACAATCCCTCAGGGTCAAACACAGAACCAGCCAATCAGAGCGCAGCTTTGTGGCTTCTGACAAACAGAGATCCAGAAGGAGCTGGAGGCAGCATGGCTGCCATCCAACACTGAAAGAGAAAAAAGGAGAGAGAGAGAGAGAGAGAGAGAGAGAGGTAGAAGAGGAGAAGGAAAGAGGAAAGAGTACACGAGTATAGAGTGAAAGTGAAGTGACTATAAAATCCTATTGTTATTGTTCAGTCATTACTGAAGGTCAGTCAGAGCAATTTATAGGGGTTTGAGGGGCAACACTCTGTTCTGCACATCTGATCATTGTGTGTGTGTCTGTGTGTGTGTGTCTGTGTGTGTGTGTCTCTGTGTGTGTGTGTCTGTGTGTACAGGTATGGCTCAGGGGAATGATAGAGGTACACAGTATCGCTCTGCTATCTACACATACAGTCCAGAACAGCAGGAGCAAGCCATGAGGAGTAAAGAGGCCTACCAGCAGGTAGACACACGTGCGCGTGCGCGCACACACTCACACACACACACACACACACACACACACACACACACACACACACACACACACACAGACCCTTTAGATGCCTGATCATGCATTAAGGTTTCTGCACAGTTATCATATATAGATTTGCACAAAGTCAGCAAATTTATAAAACTGGCCATTTGTGTGCTCTAAGAACCTTTTTGCATCCAGGGACCCTTTAGTGTAACAATTTTCACAGACCCCCTTATTTCCACTGCAAATATTCAGTTCAGGGGGGAAAAAATCCAGTTATTTGAATATGTAGAGCATTAGATAAATATGTACTGTTGTAGGTATTTATTGTTTTATTCCCGAACTTTCCACCAACCAAACCTGAGCCAGTTACAGTGTTAAAACAGCGAGAACATTTAGAACATTTGTTATAATATTAACACATATTTTTAACTTTTCGAGCTGTAATTCGAGCTGTGACCCAGTCAATTAGACCCTTATGTGTATTGAGTTATTATAGTTATAAATGAAACACTGTAACATGCTGTCATAGGACGTTAATAAACAAAGAAGTTGTTGTGGCTTGAGATGAAGCAGAATCACTGATACCTCCCCAGTGCTGATTTTCCTATAGAAGTGTTTTATTCCTCTTAAACCACATGTTTATTTTGTTTAGTTTTATCGATATATAATTACATTTCATGTTGTGGTACATCCACAAAACATGTTAGTTCCTGTTATCATTTAGGTCATAACAGCTTTAAACAGTCGTTCCCTCACCGGCGTCTCTTTCTCTCTCTCTTGTGAAGTTAATAAGCCAAAAAATATGCAGTTTGTTATGTTACTGAGAAACAGTAAAAGTCCTTCATGGAGAACTGGCAGTTCCTGAACCCCACCTTGCAGATTATTGGTTCTAAATTGATGACTCATTAGTCATGTTTCATCCCCTGCTTGATTCCTCACTATTTAAGACGACATGAAGTGGAAATAATAATGCATTTTTACTTTGTTTAATGTAACATTTTAGAGTGAAACAGGATGTTTGCGCAGGAAATGATGTAAAGCTTTGGGATTTGATGGGATTCTGAAAGGATCATGGAGTCAGGCTAGTTTAGATTTTTTTTTTTTTTTTTTTTTTTTTTTGTTAAACAGCTCTAGGTAGTTGACTCATACCTTTGTGTGTATACTGTAAAAACACAAACGAGATTTGTGCGATGTTATGAGCTCTGTGTTGGTTAGATCACACTGATGCGCTCTCTCCAGTAATCTTAATCCCTTTCTCAATTATAGAGTAATTTCCATACACTTAATTTGGCTTTTTCAAGTCAGAGTAAGCAACCCAAGAGAAAGAGAAATTCTAATTGGCCTAATTTAACTTTATCCGAATGATAAATTCGCCATGTGACCTTTAACCGACATGCTAACCGACTCGCAGTAACGATCACCCATCCTTTTCTCTGGAGGTGTGGGGACACAACATTTTTTTTTTTTCTGATTGCCACAGTGACCTGCTGATCCTGAGGTCACACTCAGTGAGGCTTAAATATATTAGTTCAGATGGTGGGGGGAGGTTGCCACAGCAACAACCATGCTTCGTGGCCTTGGCCTTGGGTGGAGCAAAGGTCAGAGGTCGTGTTCGAGGGAGGGAGGCAGCTGCAGTTTCAAGGACACAATCAGATCGGGGACCAAATCTTATGGGCTGCTGTCAGCGGTCTCACTCTCACACACACACACACACACACACACACACACAAACACACGCACGCAAATCATGTGACTCAGAATCAGTGCCACACAGTTGGTGTCCTTGCCACTAAATGGAAGAGAGAAATAGGGAAAGGAAGGAGAAAAAGGTGAAAGAGAAGGAGGGAGAGGAAAGTGGCCAATATCAATATAAAATACTTGACAGCTGAAACTGTGGAAGATAAATATATATTTTATTTATTCACTTAGCTGAGACTTTTATGCAACACAACATACACGTGAGGCAGACAACACAGTCACAGAGCCACTGAAACAAGAGACTGTGAAATAAGAGCAGCTTGAATTTCTACCAACGACAAGAGACCAAAAACAAGTGGAGTGTAGTAGAAAGACGAGGGAGATTGTCTGCAGTCGTTTCTCAGAGCGTGTCACACTGGTCAAGAGTTAGTAAAACTACATGTGATACAACCAAAGAATGCATTAATATTAAATATATTAGAGCTGTTTTTAAGTGATGTTCACATTCCCACCACCTAAAATGTTTCACATTCGAACGCACTTGAATATTAATGAGCCTATAATTTTATAGGCTTAATTGTCGTAAGAGTAGTGTTACATTAATAAGGAATAAAACATGAGGGGGCATGCTGTTAATAAAAATAGTCAACATGATCAGTTATAAACAGTCGTTCCCTCACCAGCCTTGTCCTATTTTTTCTCTCTCTGGATTTAACAGTTAACAAAACAGAAAAATGCAGTTTGTCATATTGCCAAAAGTGGAAATTCGAAAACACTTCAACACTGAAAAGCACTGAAACTGGAGACTCCTTCCATAAATGTTAAATAAACATCATCTTACAGAAGCCTTCACCATATCAACAATTAGACGTTTCTCTTTGTTAAAGAAAACGCATGTCTTGTTTTATTATTAGACTTAGATTATGCGGCGCGTCTGCCTGTGCAGGTCGTTACTATAGAAACGATAATCTATTATAAGAGAGAAGACATTAATAAAAATCTATGATTTGCAGCCTGGACTACTGTCAGAGCTGCCGTTATAGAAAATAAATCAACAGAGTTTTTTTTTTCTAGAAAATTCACCCGATCAGATTTGAGAATTCATCAGCGCTGTGGTTTAAGTCACATAAATCAGTGTCACTTGTCACTTAAATCAAAGTCAGTGTCACTTACTTAAGCAAAGAAAATCACAAAGAGGCACCATCGATTTAATGTTTCACATTCATCTTTGTTTATGGATAGTAATGTTCTGTTGTTATTTTTATTAAACAAGATTTCTTTTCTGTTTTTTACGGTTCGTGAGATCCATCTAAAAATCTGTCATCCTCACCACCAGCTGAATGTCTCTTGGCTTCATATTCACTTTATAAACTAAGCTCACTACTATAGGGAATAATACTACTACTACTACTACTACTACTACTACTACTAATAATAATAATAATAATAATAATAATGCACTCGATATGCCAACTAGAAATCTGTTTATGATTCTACTGCAAAAAAGAGTGACTCCAGTAAGTGCTTGTTGGAAAGAAACTACTGAACTGCACTATAATTTTTAGCACACATACGTTTTTATATGTAATGTAAATTTAAAACCTTTGACGGCTGTGAAAAGTTTGTTTTTGGCCAGTTTTCAGCATAATCCAGGCAGAACGCACACATTTCAAAACTGAATTTTCATTTCAAATCTGTGGCACCAGTTTTACATTTTCACAATGTTCCCATCAGCTGAGCAGTAAGAAGATGTCATCTGCACGCTTCACATTCATCTGTCTAGTTTCTCTCGTTTCCTCTCTTGCCTGCCTCAGTCCACCCTGCCACCCACCCCCTTGCCCTCCTCTTTTTTTTTGGTCAGAATCACAAGTGCATCATTGTGGGTTCGAGGGACACTTGTGGTGAATGGGTAGAAGTGACACTCACAGGCAGACAGGAACAGGGAAATGTATTCATGGTGGTGAAAGAGGATGATTTGGTACTTTAGATCTTTAGAGCTGATGTTCCTCAGACAGCCTTGAGCTTGATAATGCGCATAAACACACACACACATACACGCGCGCGCACACGTTTAGTTTTAGATAAATAAATTATTAACCCGTAATGAGCTCGTCTTTATCTCTCCAAACTTCATCATTTAAAAGGGAGAGTGAGGGAGCGAAGGAGAGTAAAGGGCAGAAAAGCTTATTTAAAGGCCAGAGAGAAGAAGACTAATGAAAAGTAGAAATTTGCAAAACATCAAAGGGTTTGTATTCAGAAGCGAGAGACGGGGAGAGAGATGGAGCAGACAAGAAAGATCATGAGATCGGTTTTCCGTAGCAAAGCTCTACTTGTCGAGGGGGTGATTCATTGCAGATGAAGGTTTGACCTCCAATTAATTTCCTTTTTTTTTTTTCTTTCTTTGGTTGGGGTGGGCTGGAGGGTTGGACTGTACCAATTTCGGAGAGTTGCAAATGAACTTGAAGGTTTCGTTGTTTTTTTGGCCCAGTGTCATGGGTTTACTGCATGTGGAAATGATTTGTGTGTTGAGGCATATTTAATAAATGCGTTGTTTTAATAGGGTGGGGGAAAGAGCAGAGCAGAGCAGAGCACACAATTTTTAGGGCTATAGTGAAAAAAAAAAATAAAGCCAGCTGTGTGTGTATACAAGTGTGTGCTTATGTGATTCTATGTGTGTGGGTGCTTGGATGTACACCTAAGTTTGTGTGTGTGTGTGTGTGTGTCTGTCTGTCTGTGCGTCTGTGTGGGGTGCATGCATATGTGCGCGTGTTTGTGTGCTGATAAGAATGACGCTCGAAACAATCTGGTGTGTGTGGTGGGGGTGTTTGGCTTGAAAAGGGGGAGCCCTGATCAGTTCCAGCATTTGTGTGTGTCCAATATTGATATACAGAAAATTACCACTAACCAAATAATTCAGCCCAGTCTTCCTACGCTGAGAGTGCTCGCTAACCGAATCATTTAGTCTGGTCTTCACATAGTATACGAGTCACTACTAATTGATTCATTTTGTCCTGTATTTTTATACCGAGTACTTACCAAATGAATATTTTAGTCTAGTCCATGTATGCAGATTCACTATCAACTGAATCATTTAGTACTATATTCATATGGAATAAGAATCATTCATTACAAATATTTATATGCAGTTAAATCCAGTCTTCATGTTCAAGGAATCATAACTAATTGGATCATTATAGTCTAATATTCAAATAATCAAGTACTGCTCTGCAAAATATTTAGATTTCATATACAGAGTCACCATTAAATGAATTATTTAGTCTAATATTCATATACAAATAGCCCTTGCTAACTGAATCATGTGCTCTAGTTCTTATATGCAGTACACACTCACCACTAGCTGAATCATTTAACCCACGGTATACAGAGAGTCACTACTAATTGAATCATATAGTCCAATATTCATACACAGAGTTCTCACTAACTGAATCACTTAGTCAAGTTTTGCTGTTCAGGAAATCACAAACATTAAACGCTGCACACGTAACACACTTTACTCACACTTTTGCTAAATTCCTCGACCAGAAATCAAAACCCGAGACCAAAACCTATCCTGCTCCAGCACACCCCACGAAGGCATTTGATTCCGCTTGTTTAGAGTTGAGTCAGCTCTAAACTGTGCTTCTTCTCCTCCAGACCTGGAGCGATCTTATATTAGACACCTGGGAGTTTGGATAAAAATCTAATGTTTTTAGAGTCTGCATAATAAAATTTCATTACATTATAGCAGTTTGCTTGTTTACAGTCTCGTCCTGGATATAAAATCGTACAATTTACGGCTCATGATATTTAACTGGGGCTTTTATTTCAGTACTGAATCATAATCTTTTCCAGGAGAACAGCCGCAGTCCGGTTGTTTTTCCCGTTCTGTAAAATTGATGTACATATCTGAATAATGCTCTGTAGATTTGTTATTCTTATGGCATTCAGACTTGTACACTTCTGCCCTCTTTTGTTGTCTAATACCAATGGATGTCCAAACTGACACCTAGTGGACATTTGTGGAACTACAGGGTACTTGGTCACGTTTATGATCTTTTTTTTGTTTGTTTGTTTTGTTTTCTTTAAAATGTCTGTCAGTCCTTCCACTCTAGAAGCACTTCTGCACTGCTCCTCTTAAAAGCTGCTCTCTTTTTTGTGTGTGTGTGTGTGTGTGTTTGGTTTTCAAAGCTACACAGAGTGTTTGAAGCTGGCATGGTGTTACTCCCTCTGCAGACTAAGCGCTCCTGGTGGATATCGTTTGATGTGACCCCTTGAGGGAGCTAGTGCTCTACACATTTTATGCTTTTTAAGAGTTCAGATTGCACTCTGTACCTTTGAGCAAATAGACACACACGCATACACTCCAGAGAGTATAAACTTGTTCAGCTTTCGAGTTAAGAGCACCGTGTCTCACCAAGTCACATTTGTTCTATTGATGTCAGTTTTTTTTTTTTTTGCTTGTTTATCGAGCGGTTTTCTCTTTGTATTTTTTCTCCTTTCTTGCTCTTTGCTCTCTGGTTTGTTTTTTTGTTGTCCTTTCTTTTTACACTCAATTCAAAGTTGGCTTTATTGGTATTAGTGAGTTCTTTCCAAGCTTGCCAACTCATTTGTTAGTTGATGCACAGAATAAATGTCATAATTATATGCCATGAACATTACACAAGAACACTAGTAAAGCTCATAGTAATAACATTATTAGTATTAGTATTATTATTATTATTAAACATGCATGTAGCACTTTATCTTACAATGCATTAAGTACAGAATATTTAATAGATAGGTATGAGGTAATTATATGGCTTAGTATAGATACTTATTCCAATAGTATAGATGTGGACTAGAATAATACTTCACATTGTGAACTATAAAGTACGTTATGGGAAACCTGCCAGGTTTGTACAAGCAGCAATTGGTGCCGCAGTGCGCCAAAAATATTTAATAACGTAGCAATTATATGTAATATTTGTTGCATACTTTCCTTTTTAGTTACTATATTCAAACTACAGATAATAGTGGAAAGTCATGCCAAAATAATCCATGCATGTGTAACTAAAGAGTATGTAATTACAGGTAGTTGGTGTGTAATAATGCTTGAAACATTAATATTATTTAATTATTCACCCGAAAGTAAATGGGCGCTGATGATTAGTGGTGCGCTGATATGAAAATTGCTGGCTGAAACCGAGTGCTGTTAACTTCCTGGCTTGTTGGTTAGATTTACATAAGATTACACCACACATGCAAAACATTTATTTTAATTACATTTTCAGACATTCCTGCCAATATTTACAGTAATTACAGAAATCAGCTAAATTTTAAAATAAATAAATAAATAAAAAATCACAGAGCCGTGACTATGTACTCTATTCACGTACCCTATGTTGAGAATTATGGCAGAATTAAGCATTACATACTGATGTATACCTGGTATTTTTCATTAGCTGTCATGGACTTACATTTCCAAATTGCAAACTCTGAATAATGTTACTTCTATTAACTACATAGTTTAAGGTGTGAGTAACTACTGCATTATGGCACGAAGTAGCACTGTACAAACCGAGTCGTTTTTAAACATGTTACTATGTATTTTACTTTTCAGCTAGTGTATAGCGTGTATAGACTATATCACATATGACTACAAATTTGAAAATGACAGATTATAGGTAGTTACCGTACTGCGAAATAAACTGCTTCCCACATTAGGTTTCTTTATTTAGTTTATGTCCTGCATTCTCTCTCTCTCTCTCTCTCTCTCTCTCTCTCTCTCTCTCTCTCTCTCTCTCTCTTTCTTTCTTTTCTGTCTCGTTCTCTCTCAGGCTCTGAAGCAGAAAGGCCTGGGTGAGGTCACCACAGAAATCAGACAGAACACTGTCTTCTACTACGCTGAGGACTACCATCAGCAGTACCTGCACAAGGTGCCTAATGGTTACTGCGGGTTAAAGGGCACGGGGGTCACCTGCCCTTTCAGCTCCAGCAAGGACGAACTTTGACTCAGAGGCTGCTGGGGAGCATGTCTGCTTTTCTAACTCAGGTGTTTATAGCAGGTGTGAGTGAGTGAGAAATTATTACAATACAGGCTGATCATAATAAAATACAGGGAATGTATAATGTATGAATAATTATATTTTTTACATGCAGTACATTTGAAATCAGGAACATTCCAGTGTTTTTCAGGCTGATCTCTCTCTCTCTCTCTCTCTCTCTCTCTCTCTCTCTCTCTCTATACATGTGGTTTCCACAGAACAAAATGTTCAATGTTTCCCAGTACAGAGAAAAGAATGTAATATTTCACCTTGTCAGATTTTAACATTTTCTACTACATATGGTTCTTTTATGGTTTCTCTACAGGATTTACCCCTGCTTACCCCCAAAAGTGAAAAAAGAGAGATTTACATATAAAGATTTAATTCCAGTTCCATTTAAAGATGCCACACCGACTTCTACACTTCTAACCTACTTTACTTTCAAAATTACTGTGAACGTTTCCAGCGAGAAATAATTTCTCCTTTTGATTATCAGCATCATTCACATCAATCTCCGTCTCACCACCTGAGGTAGAAGTCACTCATGGCTTTTAAAAACAAGCCTCATCCTCATCTGTTCAGTCAACTGATCACTATTCAGGCTAACATCAGTGTAGAAATAATCTCTGATTCATTCAGTCGGTGCTCATGGTAATTTCACTATGCCATATGGCTATCCAAAGATTTGAGTGTGAGGAAATCAGACTTCCAAGGATTTAGACATCTGTTAAACTGGCTCCTTACACAACAAAGTTAGAAAGCAACCTAAATACAAACAGGTAAATAAAGTACAGTAGAGATAGGGTTAGGGTTAGGGTTAGGGTTAAAGTATATTATTGGCAGAAAAATAATATATTTCAATTTTGGTGAAAAATCGGTTTTTCATCATTTTTGGCAGTTTCCTAGAATTTAGTCGTATCGACATCCAGCGGGTTTTATGCAAAATTCACTTATAATAGTAGTCAAAGGGAGATTGTTGAATTCCAACTATATGTTTGTAATGTGTTAGTTTATAATGGGAACTCAACACTACTACTGTTACACTCTAACAGTAAAGAATGTCTTATCAAATCTGCTCATATGTAGTTTAATCGAGCTATTCAGCAATGAACAAATAAAGTAAATCCAGTAACTTCCACTTAAAGCTTTATGGTATCCATGTGCCATCCTACCGATAACTGCATAACCACTATTTCTTTCCTTATGAGTCAACATTTTATTGTTTTTTTGCATAAACAGGATTTCTGTTCTTTTCTCATTACAAGGAAAAGTTTCAAAATTCTTGCCTATGGTAATCTTATGTGCATTACATATGCAGTAGATAGAGATTAAGTTGAAAAACACTGAAATATTTCTTTAACACTGAACAGAGATCTAAGAGGAATTAATTAATATTAATTAATAAATATTAAGAAGCTATATGGTTCATCTCAATTAAGTATTCCACGATCATGATTATTTCAAAAGCGATATGGTACACTAAAGTGGAAAATGTGGTGAGACTTGATTCTGTTCTCTACTCAGAACAGCTTCAAATATGCCTAAAGATTTTTATAGCTTTTTGCAGCAAAAACATGCATGGTGTGTTCTACATTTTACATTCTACATTTCTGTCATATGTGCAGTGATGATTTTAGCATGCAGGGAAATAGCAATGTGAGTTGAAAATGTAGCATAATTCCGTCAATAAATGATCACATTTCATTAAGATGAAATTCTGTTTTGTATGATTTTTCTTTTGTGTGTGTCTGTGTGTGTCTGTGTGTGTGTGTGTGTGTGTGTGTGTGTGAGAGAGAGAGAGAGAGAGAGAGAGAGAGAGATATTGTCCACTAGATGGCAGTAGATCTCAACTCTTAGGTATAATCGCACTGCTTTGCATGAATTCTACTCTAATATAGAACTTTTTTTTTTTTCACCCCACTGAGGGAGTACTGTCTTATACTAAATGTGTGTGTGTCTGTGTGTGTATGTATGTATGTATACACATATACATATACATATTTTTACAGCAATAAAAAAAGTAGCGCAGAAATCTAAACACTGTGTCATAAATAAAACTTCACTAACAAGTGGGTTAAATATGAAAATCATGTCTGATATTTGGTTGAAGGCAGAAGATTTAAATTTGTTTTTGGAAAGTGAAACGCTAAATATGACGCCCTCTAGTGGCTGGCTGCAGTATTATTTTCTTTTTCACCCAGTCCAAATTTATTTACACAGCCAATAAAATTTTCTCTCGACTTCTCAGTCTCTAGCTCTAACAGTCTCTACTGCTCAGTCTCTATTTCTAACAGTCTCTACTGCTCAGTCTCTATTTCTAACAGTCTCTACTGCTCAGTCTCTATTTCTAACAGTCTCTACTGCTCAGTCTCTATTTCTAACAGTCTCTACTGCTCAGTCTCTGGCTCTAACAGTCTGTGCTCCTCAGTCTCTATTTCTAACAGTCTCTACTACAAAGACTCTAGCTCTAACAGTCTCTACTACAAAGACTCTAGCTCTAACAGTCTCTACTACAAAGACTCTAGCTCTAACGCTCTGTACTCCTCAGTCTCTAGCTCCAACAGTCTCTACTGCTCGGTCTCTATTTCTAACAGTCTCTACTACAAAGACTCTAGATCTAACAGTCTGTACTCCTCAGTCTCTAGATCTAATTCTCTACTACAAAGACTCTAGATCTAACAGTCTCTACTGCTCAGTCTCTAGCTCTAACAGTCTCTACTGCTCAGTCTCTAGCTCTAACAGTCTCTACTGCTCAGTCTCTAGCTCTAACAGTCTCTACTGCTCAGTCTCTAGATCTAACAGTCTCTATTGCTCATTCTCTATTTCTAACAGTCTCTACTACAAAGACTCTAGCTCTAACAGTCTCTACTGCTCAGTCTCTATTTCTAACAGTCTGTACTCCTCAGTCTCTAGATCTAATTCTCTACTACAAAGACTCTAGATCTAACAGTCTCTACTGCTCAGTCTCTAGCTCTAACAGTCTCTACTGCTCAGTCTCTAGATCTAACAGTCTCTACTGCTCAGTCTCTAGATCTAACAGTCTCTACTGCTCAGTCTCTAGATCTAACAGTCTCTACTGCTCAGACCCTAGATCTAACAGTCTCTACTGCTCAGACCCTAGATCTAACAGTCTCTACTGCTCAGTCTCTAGCTCTAACAGTCTCTACTGCTCA
>CM040984.1:5691068-5701556 GCA_022985145.1 Pangasius djambal | reverse complement strand
TGCTCAGTCTCTATTTCTAACAGTCTCTACTACAAAGACTCTAGCTCTAACAGTCTCTACTGCTCAGTCTCTAGATCTAATTCTCTACTACAAAGACTCTAGATCTAACAGTCTCTACTGCTCGGTCTCTATTTCTAACAGTCTCTACTGCTCAGTCTCTAGATCTAACAGTCTCTACTGCTCAGACCCTAGATCTAACAGTCTCTACTGCTCAGACCCTAGATCTAACAGTCTCTACTGCTCAGACCCTAGATCTAACAGTCTCTACTGCTCAGTCTCTAGATCTAACAGTCTCTACTGCTCAGTCTCTAGATCTAACAGTCTCTACTGCTCAGTCTCTAGATCTAACAGTCTCTACTGCTCAGTCTCTAGATCTAACAGTCTCTACTGCTCAGACCCTAGATCTAACAGTCTCTACTGCTCAGACCCTAGATCTAACAGTCTCTACTGCTCAGTCTCTGGCTCTAACAGTCTCTACTGCTCAGTCTCTAGCTCTAACAGTCTCTACTGCTCAGTCTCTGGCTCTAACAGTCTCTACTGCTCAGTCTCTGGCTCTAACAGTCTCTACTGCTCAGTCTCTAGATCTAACAGTTTCTACTGCTCAGTCTCTAGATCTAAGTCTCTACTGCTCACACCCTAGATCTAATGCTGCGTTTGAAGCGAAGTTGCAGCTTGTAATTCCCCACCCACAACCTTTAAAAACCACCGAAAAATGTCCCCTCAGCTTGTCAACTTGATGTAGTCTTCT
Source organism: Pangasius djambal (assembly GCA_022985145.1). Lineage (NCBI taxonomy): Eukaryota > Metazoa > Chordata > Actinopteri > Siluriformes > Pangasiidae > Pangasius > Pangasius djambal. Next base: position 5,700,808 of record CM040984.1, on the reverse strand, counting down.
CAACTACCAGTTTCTTCCTCATTCAAGGAGTGATGTCAAATCAGCTTGGCCGCGGACACTGTAAACAGTGTAAAGCCCCCTTTCTCTACTTTTAAATTAGCAGTATGGGCTTTTGATCAATTAATCACAGTACTTGGTTAAATCTATAACATTTACCATACTAATTGCAGTTTTGAGAAGGTAATCATTTAACATTAAAGCTATCACTAAAGTTAACTGGCTAGATTGTTGCTGACGCTACGCACTATTGTTCACTCATGTTGCTGTGCTGCAATTTGTGTCCAATATGTTGCATGAATGTTTGAAGTTTAACAGTATAGTAGAGCAGTACCAGTAGCTACTCACACCCGTAGCTGTCAAAAGTGCGGTTAAAGTAGCTTTTGACAGAGCAAACAAAAGACACACTTTTGTGGAAGCCTCCGTTTTTGTTTTTTTGTTTGTTTGTTTTTTCACTTCGCACATCGAACATGCCGAGGTGTGAAATGAATGGGGGCTTCAGACAGACACGCTGTCCCACTTCCCATCTCTACTACTCTGAAAACATGACTTTTGGATACACATTAGAATAATAAGAATGCTCATCACCATATTGTCCACCGTACATCCAGTCACCTATGGAGTGCTCTAGAACTCAGGCTCCTTTTTCCTCTTCAGTAACACCGGCGATGAAGATGATGACATCATCACATTATCTGTCATCTCTGAGTCTGTATATTCACACACACAGACTCTCACAGCTTCTTGCACACTCTAAATATTTCACACAGCACCTGTGAGAGCAGACAGATTTCTGGGAAACAGCATGAGCATGTATACAACATACACCCACACGTTTACTCACTCACACGTGAGATGTATGCACTCACGCCTAGAGAAGAATTAGGCTTTTCTACAGCAATTAGCTTTGTATGTTTTATCACATTTTAACCCTGCCTTTTTATACAGTGAAATGTCCAGTGTTGAAAGCTGTGTGTCCTGAGATCATGACTAAAACACTGAATATTAGGCCCAGTGTTCCTCCTTACATGAGCAAATTCACACACAGTGTATATGTCTAGTCGCATTTCTCATATATAGAATTGTTAGAATGCACCTTCACCTTCATTAGGCCCACAAATACTGTATATTACGTTACTGTTACGTTACAGTACAGCAAACACACACACACAGGTGGAGTCAAATCTAGAAAAAGCTTTTTTGTCGACCGCAGTCTGATTTCCCTCACTCTATTTTTTCTCTTTTCTTTCTTTTCTTTGTGTCTGTCTCTTCCTGACACCTGTGTGTAGGTGTGGACCACACTGCAGGTGCTCTCTCTCTCTGCCTCTCTCTCTCTCTCTCTCTCTCTCTCTCTCTCTCTCTCTCTGAGGTTATTTTTGTATCACTGAGATATCAGATAGCTCGCATTTCTCATTTGCCTGTGTATGCTTGACTTGCATGCGTATATGCTATATAAGCTCAGGTTTGATCTCGTAATAGTCTTGCTGTCTTGCACTTATGTTTGTTTCTCTCTCACAGATAAATAACTTTTCCACTTTGCATAGATATTAAAGCTTATATGCGTCGAATCTTTTTATAGTCTGCTGCATGTTTTAGTTTGACGCTTTAGAATGAAGTACGTCAAAGGTTTTCCACTAGTCTTTCATATTTTGCTCTTTTCCACTGACTTGGTAGTGCTCTGCTTTTTTACCAATTTGGAAATGTAACTATAATCAGATGGCAGTTTCTGAGTGAAAAGTGTAAAAAAAAAAAAAAGTTTGCAGGTTTGTAGTTGTTCAGTGTAATCTCTGTTAGGTTTAGCATTAGCAGTGTATCTGCTAGTTAGTTTGTGTCAATCGCCAGTAAGATGGTTGTTTTTTCCTTGGACCACCATATTTAACGTAGCTCTTTGTTCAACATCAATGCCCAAAGCCTCAGCACCGTTCAAAATCGTATTTTAATGGCAGTAAATAATCTGAGTTGCTCCAGTTGTCATGGTGATGAAATGACACCACCCCCAGGCCCCTGACCTTCTTGGTTCTGCGTTCCACAGCAGCATTTCACTGCTAAAACTAAAATGCCAGCCGAGAACCCACTGGTTTATGGTGGAAAAGTGTGGAATATTTCTAGGTTATACACCAACTTGTAACTGAAAAAGGACTAATTTGCATCTCCAGTCTTTTTTCTGGAAGATGCTACGGTATTTTAGCTATTCTTTCCACTTATACCAAGTATGCTAAATCCGTTCTTTATTGTTGTTGTTTTTGTCATTGTCATGTAACCCGTATGGTGCCAGGTACCAGGTATATCAAACTGGGACGTTTGAGTGAAGCTAGAAATAATGCATAAAACATTGATTCATCGTCATAGAATTGTCAAAAAAATTGACAAAAATGCTAGCTAGCTACAAACACTTATCTATCCAAGAGTGCATTACAGCAATTTTCAGCAAGAGTGCCTGCTTACATCCCCATAGTGTACAATGGAAAACCTGTAAGGTTCTATTTTCTGCTGCATTCTGATAAAAAAAAAACAAATATCAATCAGAATTTGACGCTCATCCATTGTTGGTACGCTTGTTATTGTTAAGTTGCATCGTAAATAATGTCACCACTCCACAGCCTTTAGAAACCTCCTCCTACTTTCACATAGATTCAGATCCTCATCCAAGGTACAGATAGTTCTACCAGGGTACAGATTTAAATGAGGATTTGTAACATGACATCACCCTGTCGAGAAGAAAAGCGTTACCTAATGTTAGCTAGCTAATAACTAGTGATGTCTGGCTTCACTATTGCTAGTGTCATATTTAAGCTGATATCTTTCAAAATGACAAAATGATAATGTAGTAATCATATATTCACTGATTCTGTGAGTGTTTTGTGTCCGGCCAGATTTTTCTGGGCAAAGATAGATCCCATTGTCTGCCTCTTTCTTTCACTGTCGCCCCCCCTTCCTCCTTCCTTATTATTTTTTCACTCTCTCTCCTTCTCTATCCCTATTGCTCTCTCTCTCTAATGGCATTGGTGGCTGGGTGTCACAGTGTGAAGGCAGTGAGTGTGACAGAGCCAAACTGTCCAGGTGCAAGTGTCTCTCCCATTGCTACATACACACACACACACACACACACACACACACACACACACTGACGCATGCGGCACGGGATGAAGACAGTCAGCAGTTATTTCTGTGTTTCCTGTCACAGGTGCAGGAGAGAGAGAGAGAGAGAGAGAGAGAGAGAGAGTCACACTCATGCAGTGCAACCGGACACGATGACACACTCCAGCTTACCCAAGCAGAGGAGTGAGTGTGTGTGAGAAAGATTAAGGAGGGGAGGGGTGGTGCTGACTCTATTAAAGTGGAGGTCAAATGGCCCTAAAAGGAAACACTTATAAGAGAGAAAGAGAGACAGAGAAGAAGGGAGGTGGAGAGACCAACTGGTGCTACCCACCGCCCACAGTTCGCAGATGTGCTGTCCAGAAAACAGTAGCTTCAGTGGGCAACACAGAGAAAGCTGTGTGTGTGTGTGTGTGCGCGTGTGTGTGTGTGCTCTTACCACCAGCACGGCACAAGGAATCATGACAATATGCACACTCAGACTTTTTGTCACATTTAAATCTAGCTTTCTAGTGTGATCACATATCTGGCCATCACACACACTTACTTACTGCGCTTTTCCACTGGACAGTGTAGTACATCACCATAAGGTTGTTAAACGTAATCCAGAGCTATACACACTCTTGTATTGTACACAAGTCACAGCGCCATGTTAAGTGAATGGGATACCAGACCTCACAGGAAACCGTACGCTGGCTATATCACAGATTCAATATGTTCCAAATGTCGGGAACACACAAGCACTACACTGATATTTTTAGATTATGATCTAAAGAGAAGTGATGGCTTGAATGGCTGGTTTTCTGTTGTGTTACTGTTGGATGAATCCATGTAATCATTTTTTTTTTTACATACTGTAGTACCTGGGCTTTATCATAATCATATATATATATATGTAAACAGCCCTCACATTAGCTTAATTAGCATATTAGCCTATTGCATAATGTTTGTATCATAATAACAGCATGTCCCAAAAGTCTCTATACATAGGGGACTACATATGAACGTCCACTTCTTGGTTGGACGGCATCACTTCCAGTCTTTTTGAATTTGTTAATAGGTTTTCTATGGACTTGGACTTGTCTCTGAGTTATTGTTATTTGTACTTGGACTTGTCTGAGAGTTTGTAAAAGTAATGTTCATGTTGTCTTTTCTTTTCGCTTGCACAAATTCTGATGAAGAAATTCCTTCTTCTAGAAAACAGCCTAATCATTGGCGCAATGCACAAATGAACCAAACTAGTTGAAGTAAAGGCTTGGGCTCGGTGGTTTTCAATCTCAATCTTGGTTTTGCTTTTCTTTGGACTCGATCTTGATTTGAACTTTACCCCCTAAAAAAACTCTGGTCTCGGACTTGTATTGGACTTGACACTGGTGGTCTTGACTAGAGCCCTGCATTTACACCAATGCTCTGTCCATGGTATGCCCTAAACTTTGTGTATTATATTGCCTAGCAACCAAAGCTTACTGTTAACAGACTACCTTCCATGGAGATAGAATTGTTTATTGCAAATATTATTAATAATAAATTCAATTATTTATTGAACCCTGGATTTTATCATGTCTAATATTTTATCATATTGTTTTTGTCTCTGTTTTATGAAAGCAATAAGCCACTCAAGGGTGTGTTTCACAGTGATTTTATCATGGGTAAGGGAGTTTTAGACACAAAATGAGTACATCGGTACATACAGAAAGTGTGTTTTCAATCAAAACATTCTTTTTGAGAGCGTGAGGATTGTTGGTGAATCCTTGCCGATACCTCAGTATGGTTAACTCTGTGCACCTTTGGCCTATTTTTTTGTTAAGAGATATCAGAGTTGAACACCCTGGTGCCTACAGAACAATACAACCAGCTATCAGCACAATGAGATGTTGTTTTGATGTGTGGTTACACAAGATTGAGTCGCAAATCTCATGAAAAACACACAGACTTTGCAGCGGGCTGCATGGTGCAGGCTGCAGAGGTGCGTGGGCGAACTGCACTGCGTGGGACATGTGTGTGTGTATATTAGTCTGTATCTGTGTGTATGTGGGATGTGTTTTTGTGTGTGGGACGGGTCGGTTTGGGTACACGGTGCACAGACTGCACCACTCCAAAAAAAAAAATCATCTCTAGCTTTAGGTGGCCTGTTGTTAAAGCACTCACACACACTCAGATTAACGCAGACTCCATGTCTTCGGTGCTAAAGGCTGAGTCCTCCACCAAGGACTGCTTTTAGTTCATCAGTTATCACATGCTAATAAATATTTATGTTTAAAAACTGAATTAGTTTTTTTTTATAATTACTATTATTATTATGAAATAAGTAATTCTTATATGAAACTGAACTATATCTAAATTTCCTATTCACACACCTTTTTTTTTTAGTGTTTAGTGTTGCACCATATATTTCACTCCTATATACTTTTAATACACATATTATAGTGTAGTTGCTATTAAAGGAATGCTTCAGTGTTTTAATTTCTATCTATCACATCTGTAACATAACGTGTAATTGCGACACATTTCCCTACACTGAGAGAAAAGCAGAAAACCTGTAAATCCTAAATGACAAAACAGAAGCTTATGTCAGTTGTTGAATTTTTGTCAATAAAACATTTAAATGTTCAAGATTTTTATTTAAACCCACAACCATTACACTCGAAGAGCTTGGAAGCTGACAAAAGAATATGAATATGAATTGAATTTCATAGACTGCAGTTATGTACAAGTCACATTAAATAAAATTCATTCTGTGTGTGGTCTATTTATGAATAAATGTACATTTTTGCATTTTGTTGAATTCGCTGGGGGTACGATTTGCTTTGAAAGCGTATCATTCGCAATTACAGGTTACAGTTTTGAGATTTAAAAAAAAAAATCTGAACCCTAAATACAATTCAATACATTAAAATTCAAATCTCAAAAATACAGACATTATTTGGTCTATTAGGTCAGAAGTGAAGCATCCGTTATTCCCAGGGAAAACTGGATGCTATCAAAGAGTTCGAACAAATAAAGTTTTTATGTTCTACTTCCATAGCTAGTTTTTATCAGTGATGTAAATATGATGTTTAGTATATGCTAAACATAATATATATATATATATATATATTTTAGATTTGTAGAATTTTTTTTTTAATCTCACATCTGTAACCTGCAATTTCTAATTCTATGTCTAATTCTAGCAATTAAAAGAAAAAGGCAAACATGTAAATTTGGTAAATATACTATAGAAAAAGAATAAAATTTTATGTGACGTGTATATAACTCAAACAAACAAAATTCATACTTTGTCAGTTTCCAAGCTCCATACTACCTAAGCTGTTCTTATGGAGTTTAACACGGTGTTGTAGAAATACAGTAAAAAGTAGTTCTTATTATTTACTATCTCCTCAATAAATTCTTTCCTCTGGAAAAAGTCCCATTTTTGATAGCATGAATCATATAAAATTAGGGCTTGCTTTACAAATACCTTTGACTGAAGAATCCATGAATCTGCAAAACAAAAAAAATTTTTGTTGGCATAAAGATGTATTGACAGATTTCAACATTTGCCCTTTGTTTTCTGTTCTTTTCTCAGTACAGGGAAATGATGAAATTCTTGTCCATGGGAGTTGCACATACACTACATGTGGTAGATTGACATTAGGTTAAAAACATGGAAGTATTATTTTAATGGCTAAAATACTAACTTTTTGAATTAAATTACATGTTTTTTTTACATGTTTTTATAACTGAATAATTGCTTATTTAAAAATGTATTACTGATCAAAAGAGTATTAGTTTTTTTTTAATGAAAAGGGAATACTATCATGTTTGGAAACTGATTTGTGGACATGACCATGTATGAATTAAATTATAAAAGATCTCCTTATAATATAATAATACAGTATAATATAATATAATATATAAATAATATAAAATTCCCTCTTAAGTTGTGGTTTTCCTCATTTTCCTGAAAGGTTTGTATGGTCATTTAAATAGTCCAAAAATGACCATGTAAGGCATTTTGTTTATGGCATAAAGGCACATATATACATATGCATGCATACACAGACACACACAGACACTCCAGCAGGAAGAGAGTGGGTGTTCGGGAGCAGCTGCATGGGAGAGACATTGAATTTGGTTTCCTCCAAATGAACACACACACACACATATATATATAAATGTATAGGAGCAGCCTCAAACATGTTCACATGCTCACCTACATCTCAGTCTCTTATCTTAGTCTGTATGCATCTAATCTAAGTTACAAGAGCAAGACAATTGTAGGAAGAGTCATGAAGCAGTCTAACAACACAGTCGTATGACCTGAAGACGATGAACAATAACCTCTATAATAATATACTAGTAATATGCCATAAGCAACAGTAATACAGGCCATGGATCAGCTCAGCAGGTAACAATAGCTCTAAAGAGAAACTACAATGATAAGCATATACAAACAGGCACTCAGAGGGAATGTGCTGAGTGTGTTTCATGGAAGGAAATGCAGTCAAGAGCCCTATAGAGGGAGGAACTATGTGTGGAAATAAGTGGGTTAATAAAACACCAGTCCAACTGCTTATAATCAGGAGAGTTCCCTCAAATTAAAACCGAAGACTCAAAATGTTTTATTAATCAGAATAATGTAGGGTTTTTTTTTTATTGGTCTACCTACAAAGTGCACTAATGTATATAGGTAGGTTTTACTGATAAAATGGCCAGTGAATGTTGGGTTACTTGTTAAAGTGGTGTTTATATATTCTAAACACTCATCAGCCCCTTTATTGGGAAACAGTACTAATACTGGTTAGGACCCCTCTTTGCTCTCAGTACTTCATGGCATGTTTTTCACAAGTTGTTAGAAACATTTCTTTAAGATTCAGGTCCATGTTAAAAGGATTGCATTACATAATTGCTGCAGATTTGTCAGGTGCACCTTCGTGCCGCAACTCTCCCATTCTACCACATCCCAGCGGCGATCTGTTGGATTCAGATGTAGTGACTAGCGAGGTCACTGAAGTACACTGAAACCATTGTCATGTTTGAGACGACTTGTGCTTTGTAGTATGGAGCAATATCGTGCTGGAATTAGTTCTTACAAGATGGATAAATAAATATATAGCCATAAATGTATGCACCTGGTCAGATAGGCTGTGGCATTTGGTTGGTATTGACAAGAGCATTGTGTGCCAAGAAAACATTCCCCACACCATTACACCACCACCACCAGGCAACGTTTTTGGAATCCACCATAGCGAACCAGTGCGGCCATTCTCCTCTGCCCTTTCTCATCACCAAAAGGTTTTTTTTACCTGCAGAACTGCTGCTTACTGGATGATTTTTGTTTTTATAACTTTATATAGAACCTTAAAAAAGACTCTCAAGGCAGATATGTGTGTGTGTGTGTGTGTGTGTGTGTGTGTGTGTGTGTGTGTGTGTATATATATATATATATATAGTGAAATAAAAAATTATTTGATCCCCTGCTGATTTTGTATGTTTGCACACTGACAAAGAAATGATCAGTCTATAATTTTAATAGTAGGTTTATTTTAACAGTGAGAGACAGAATAACAAAAAAAAATCCAGAAAAATGCATTTCAAAATAGTTATAAATTGATTTGCATTTTAATGAGTGAAATAAGTATTTGATCCCCTATCAGTCAGCAAGATTTCTGTATACAGGTAACGAGCTGAGATTAGGAGCACTCTCTTAAAGGGAGTGCTCCTAATCTCAGTTTGTTACAAAATTGAGCTCTTTGGCATCAACTCAACTCGCCGTGTTTGGAGGAGGAGGAATGCTGCTGGGTCGTGGATGGGTATTCCAGCACCACAATGACCCAAAACACACGGCCAAGGCAACAAAGGAGTGGCTCAAGAAGAAGCACATTAAGGTCCTGGAGTGGCCATAGAAAATCTGTGGAGGGAGCTGAAGGTTCGAGTTGCCAAACATCAGCCTCGAAACCTTAATGACTTGGAGGATCTGCAAAGGGGAGTGGGACAAAATCCCTCCTGAGATGTGTGCAAACCTGGTGGCCAACTACAAGAAACGTCTGACCTCTGGTTTTGCCACCAAGTACTAAGTCATGTTTTGTGAAGGGGCCAAATACTTATTTCACTCATTAAAATGCAAATCAATTTATAACTTCTTTGAAATGCGTTTTTTTTGTTGTTATTCTGTCTCTCACTGTTCAAATAAACCTACCATTAAAATTATAGACTGATCATTTCTTTGTCATTGGGCAAACGTACAAAATCAGCAGGGGATCAAATTATTTTTTCCCTCACTGTGTATGTGTATATATACACAATATTACCAAAAGTATTCAGTCACCCATCCAAATGATCAGAATCAGGTGTCCTAATCACTTGGCCTGGCCACAGGTGTATAAAATCAAGCACTTAGGCATGCAGACTGTTTGTTTTTACAAACATTTGTGAAAGAATGGGCCGCTCTCAGGAGCTCAGTGAATTTCAGCGTGGAACTGTCATAGGATGCCACCTGTGCAACAAATCCAGTCGTGAAATTTCCTCGCTCCTAAATATTCCACAGTCAACTGTTAGCTTTATCATAACAAAATGGAAGAGTTTGGGAACAACAGCAACTCAGCCACGAAGTGGTAGGCCACGTAAACTGACGGAGAGGGGTCAGCGGATGCTGAAGCGCATAGTGC
>CM040984.1:5662585-5690968 GCA_022985145.1 Pangasius djambal | reverse complement strand
CATCTGCACCGTGAAGCGCCGTCCAATGAGTTCTGAAGCATTTGGCTGAATATGAGCAGATAATATTGCCCGAAACACTTCAGAATTCATCCTGCTGCTTTTGTCAGCAGTCACATCATCAATAAATACAAGAGAACCAGTTCCACTGGCAGCCATACATGCCCACGCCATGACATTACCACCAAAAACAGGAAGGCCAAATTAGAGTTTGCCAAACAACATCTAAAAAAGCCTTCACAGTTCTGGAACAACATCCTATGGACAGATGAGACCAAGATCAACTTGTACCAGAGTGATGGGAAGAGAGGAGTATGCAGAAGGAAAGGAACTGCTCATGATCCTAAGCATACCACCTCATCAGTGAAGCATGGTGGTAGTGGGCATGTATGGCTGCCAATGTCTATCCTTTGACATCTCTACTTTAAGAATACATAAATATACAATATTTTTCCAAAATGCCGTAGAATTGTTTCTATTTCAGTTATTGTCTAACCTTGGCTTGGCGTCTGCCTGCTACGATCATGTTCGAAAAGGAGTCAGTTTAGCAAACGCAGCAGATATTAGCTGTTAAAATGTCTGCGATGCCCTGCACCGTCACATCGTCCGCAAAACAGAGAAAGTCACTTACACAATCTGTACGTAGATAATAACTCGTACAGTTGACATGTTTCGTCTGACTGTTGCTAGTGCAGCTAGGCCAACATTACATCAACCTGTTTAGAAAAGTACTTGTGTATGCGAGTACCGATGCTGGGTAAAGTTATGTTGAAGCTCTGAGTACACACTAACTACATTAGCTGTATGAATATGTATACACAGCTGAGCAAAATTAACATTCATTCATTCATTCATTCATTCATCTATCAAATGTTCGTTAGTGTTAGTCAGTGGCTTGACTCAGAAAGTGCATCACAACTGAAACCACGTTGCTAACTGCCAATAAGCGTAAAAACGCCGAATGACTTTCTGTGATGTCTGATCTCCAGGTGCTGTATTTCTCTGAACTGTTTATAGCAGAAGCACAGCTCACCACTGCCCTCACACAGAGATGGAGAGATGCACACACACATCAGATAAAGGAGAATCTTTAGTACCAAGCTATTTTTTCCCCCTGACCTCAAAAAACATCCGGTGATATCTGCTGGTCTGACTTCTTGCAATGGAAAAGTTAGAGGTGAGTGTGTGACCGCACGTGGCAAGGTTTGAAGAGCACATCACACACAAACACACACCTCTGCGTTCTCTGTTGTGGTTGGCTTCACTTAAGTTTCCATTACGCCGTAACGACATTTGGCCAAACTGCTTTACTTCACAGGTGATTGCTTCGCTCTGATTGGCCAGTTGCCTGCTTGATGACCAACTTCCTGATTTCTTATGTTCTCAATTTGTACATTATTTACGAACCAGGAAACACGATCAGTCTCATACACTCATACATTTCTCACATTATCATATTATCTACCCACAGGAAGTTTTGATTCAGGCAGTTTTCTCTCCTGTTATCCTCCTATATCATGATGGCATGTATGTACACCTGCAAACAGATAGACCTATATAAGAACTTGGAAAGACTCAACATCTACTTCTGGTGTATTTTTGGTAATGTCTGTATGTGTACTGGGCTGCTGGGTCTATGAGAAATGAGCAAGAGTGTGAGTGCTGTGGTAAGCCGCTGACAGAAATAGCTGATGTACATTTGTACACATGTGCACACACACATGTACTGGCCCAGCTCTCATGTCTGATGTGGGTGAGAATTAGAGAGAGTTGGTGGAAATTCTGTTGTTTGAAACTAAATGCGGAGAAGGAGTACACCCCCTCATCATACACACTTTACGAAGATGTTCTCATGATGAATCGAATTTCCCTCATCATACATTAAACTGATATCACTACTCTACCGTGTTAATGTTAATGTTAATATTAATGTTTGTATGTTAACACTGTATGATTTCCAGCCTGCTTTTGCTGTCACAGACAAACATTGCATATTTGTAAAATAATTCTTTGACATTGATGTGCTCGTTAGAGGCCAATTTAGTGCCGCGGCGACCAAAAAGAACTGACGACAACATACAGGCAATGACAGAGTGCGACCGAATGCTACAACGCTTGTCTAAAATCCACCAATCTGAGAATGGCATAGAATTACATGAATCTCTTGGGACAGCCACAGATACAGTAGTGGCAATGCTGAAATGTAAACGAAACATGCCAACAGCCAGAAAATCCCTATTACTCGCGTTGGAGACCATTTTTGTTTATGCAAGCCCATTTTCTGCACGAACCCGGATCGCACTGATTGATGACATGAGCAGAACTCAGTCATTTTCTTGAATCACAGGTCTATCCTGAGAGGATCTTCATCCTATAAGCTGACGTGTACAACACATAGTATCTCTCAATCTGGTATAGAATTCAGCCAAGATTTTATTGCAATCATGATTTTTATTTTCTTGTTTCAGCAGTTTTTTCTGTATACACAGATACCACAGACTAATTTAATGCTTGTGTGATATCTACAGTGCACAGTAAGGGGTGGTAGCACCAACTCGCCAAATATGGCCATAAGTTTGTGAACACCTGACCATCACACCCATATGTGGTTCTTCCCCAAGCACTTGCCACAAAGTTGGAAGCACACAATTGTATAGGATGTCTTTGTATGTTTTAGAATTACAATTTTACTTCGCCGGAATTAAGAGGCCCAAACATATTCCAACACGATAATGCTTCTGTGCACAAAGCGAGCTCCATGAAGACATGGTTAGCCGAGGTTGGAGCAGAAGAACTTGAGTTAGCACAGAGCCCTGACCTGAACACCTTTGAGATGAACTGGAACACCCAGACTGCACCCCAGACCTCCTTACTCAGCATCAGTGCCTGACCTCACTAATGCTCTTGTAGCTCTTGTAGGATTTGAACATAAATCCGCACAGCCACACTCTAAAATCTAGTGCAAAGCCTTCCCAGAAGACTGGACCTTATTATAACCGTGAAGGGGAATAAATCTGGAATGGGATGTTCAACAAGCAAACATGAGCGTGATGGTCAGGTGTCCACAAACTTTTGTATGCATCAAAATTGCATAAAATTGCATTTGCAGAATATCTGATTTGTTCATTGGTGCTAAATGAATAGCCACATAATGACATTACTGTATTAGATTCATAGTTGCTTTATATTTCCTAAAGGGGTTTGGTTGAAATACCTACAACACTAAAGTTATTTAAATCATCACAACCTGGCTGTGATTCAAATCAGCATGAATTCAATTCAATTCAATTTTATTTATATAGTGTTTTTAGCAATGGAAATTGTCACAAAGCAGCTTTACGGGTATCTGGATATATAGTAGATTTAGATTTATCCCTGATGAATCACACTGGCGTCCCATCCAGGGCGTATTCCCGCCTCACACCCAGCATGCCCGCAATAGGGTCCGGATCCACCATGACCCTGATGAGGATAAAGCAGTTAATGAAGATGAATAACTGAATGAATGAACGTATAATTCAAACAGGAGTGGCAATCCTCTCTAAGATCTGAATGTGAATTGAGATCAGATTACTGAGGTGCCAATGGGGAAGCATTTGGCCACGCCCCTGATGACTGCGTGACGAAGTATTGAATGAAAATAAATATGTTGCAGCTTTGTTGTAAGACTGAGTTCTGAGTGGGCCTTCTGTAATTAAATTTTAGTAAAAAATAAAAATAAAAAAAGACTCTGGTATCATGTCACACTTTATCTGTGTCTGCACTTACTGTTGCCAGGCGTTGGCCTCCTGGCGATAGTCTCCGTGGCGACAGTCTCCAGGCCTTGGTCCCCACGGGGACGGGCACCCTGTCACGCTGGCACAGTGGCATCATTCTAAAATGGGTATTAGGCATTTCCTGCTGGGGCCGTTGGTGGGTGGAAGTGTGTGTGTGTGTGTGTGTGTGTGTGTGTGTGTGTGCGTGCGTGTGTGTGTGTGCGTGTGTGTGTGCTGGGGTGGAACGCACCTGGCTTGCGCAGCTGTGGGTGCCCTAGCAGGGGGGAAAGGGAGGAGGCGAATGAGGCTCAGCACTGTTACACTCGATGAGTGTGTGTATATGTGTGTGTCTACATCTCTTTATATCGTCGTCTTTTTTCATTAACTAGGCTATAATCCTCCTAATATGTTTTTTTAATAGATTTCTGACAGATGCATGTCAGCCCAAATGCTTCTGAGGGCATTTTGAGGAAATGATGCACATCAAGTTCTTTAAAAGGAGACTTGGGAGTTAGTAAAGAGGCAATCTGGCATAAAACTAACGTTTACTGTTTTATATGTCAAGTAGCATCCTGTAGCTCAGTAGTCTATTACACCTCTCAGCCTCAGCATTTTTTTTTTTTTATTTTTTTTTTTTTTTGCTAAAGGTAGCTTTTGATTTGTTACATTACTGTTTATTAAATTTATTCTGCTGCAAACACTGGCTCAATTTAATCCCTTCAGTGCTCATCTTATTATTCAGTTATTCATCTTAAATAATATTATTTAGTAACGACTATGAATTATTCGGTAGCTACAGTCAAACTGAGTGTATGTAGTTGAGTGAGCAATGTAAATCTGGAAGATGAGGGGTTATTTGTATTTGTATTATTATGATTAAAGACTTGCTAAATCAATTAAGATTTATATTTATATTTGTAAGATTTATATTTGATTTCTCCTTGCTTTTCTCAAAGCCACAGCTCTTCTTCACTGTGCAGTCATGAATTAAAAACACACATCCGAATGGTCATTTCTGTCGCTTATGCCGTTCATGCTGCATTTTTAATCAACTATTCAGCCTCCTAACAGTATCTTTCTGTACCATTCATCTCCGAGCAAAACTAGCAAAAGAAATGTAAACAGCTCACCCACAAATATCCATTCCCAAATCAATTATAAGTCTTAAAAATCGAAAATGAAAAATAACCACCCCAAAGATACATCATCGTGGGGATCTTTTTCAGTATTCAAATTGCAAAATACTGCTTCAGAGACTACTGCATCACCACTTTAAGCAGGAACACTCCCCTGCACTCCTCCACCTATAATCTGATAGAAATATAAATGAAATCATGGTATAAAGTTGATAATAATAAATAAAAGTTGATGTAATACAGTTTTACACTGCTTTAAAGAGAAATGTATTCATTTCAAACTTGTAAATTGTACTACTTCAGTCAAGGCAACTGTTTTTGTTTTTGATCATTTCAGCAAAATGATCATTTTGCTCATTTCAAGGTTTTGCTGCATCATGCATAACAGGAACTAACTTATTTTTCAGGTGTTCCACAGCATTAAATGTAACTGTAAACTGATAAAACCTACAACGTCAATCTTTAATTTATAGAAATAAATTGTAATGATTGGCAAATTGTTGTGGTATAAGAGGACTTCAGGATGTGCTGTTATTGGAAAGTAATCAGCTTCACTCCACTCAGGTAACCGTAACCCCGCTTCATGTCAGGCTGCATCGCACCACTCCATCATTTCTGTTTGCACCCCGAAGTTGATTATTTTCCAACACATCCTAAAGTGTTTTATTCATTTTATAACACAGCAATTTGGCAACGATTACATTTTTTTAAAACTTATTATTAACTGGCTGTATGGAGTGAAAACTTCGCTTCGCTGCATTTTCATTGTTAAGTAACAGCACAGTTTTAAAATCCTTTTATTATTAGTTGTAGATTATGCAGATTATCTGCCATACAAGTCACTGTACTGAGCTGTTACTATAGAAACGATAACATAGTAAAATGAGTGTATTAATACAAACCTGTGATTTGAATTACAGCTGGAACTACTGTCTGAGCTGCTGTTATAGACAATTACTCAACACCTTCTGACCAATCAGAATCGAGCATTCAACAGCGCTGTGGTATAATATTATTATAATATGCTGATTTTATATTATAGCATGTTAACAGAGACTTCATCAGTAGGATGAGGAGGAATAATGAAGAATGCAGAATTTGAATTCTAGACATCTAGAATCCTGTGCTATTTTGTCTGACTTCTATGGGAGCTGATTCTTCAAGCGTGTCCCGCTGACTGCCATTATCAGAGCAGATGTTCTTATCTTAACACGTTAGCCTACACTTTCCCTCATCAGCCCCGCTAGCTCCGAGTCAATTGCCCTGCTGGGAGCTTGAAAAAAAAAAGTCTCCCACTACCACATGGCTGCCTATTCAAGCCCTCGGTGGATTAGTTAAACGTATTCGGCTGCGGAGTGCACATGTGCACAGTGTTGAACGTGTGTATAATCGCAGTATTCGCTTGCCCTGTGTGTAATTACTTATCTGCAATTATTGCGTCTCAGCACACAGTTCCTTCCACTGTGCCATCTTATTTTTTTTTCTCCTGAAAATGCTACACAGCTTTTGCTATAGCTGAATTAACCAGCTGAATCTTTGTTTTGTGGAAGTGTGATTCTGACCTTTTGACATATATTTCTGGCCATGTGTGTGTGTGTGTGTGTGTGTGTGTGTGTGTGCAGTTCCCAGGTGTCTCTACAGAGGGAGCTTTGTATCCGAAATTCTGGAGTTGTCTGGAAAACTGTTGCCTCAGGGCTCTGTGTGTGTGTGTGTGTGTGTGTGTTTGTGTGTATGAAATGCAGATATACAATCCTATACAGTTCACAACCTCCTACTCCTCCTCCTTTCCATCACCATGTCAAACTCTCATTTCATACATGGGCGAACACTCAACGAAACATCCTCAGGGGCGCATCACATGACTGGGTCACAGGTCGAAGGTCAAGCCTGACTGTCAGCTTGTCACATGTCCCTGCTGACTTTATTTGTGTAGCACTGTTTTACTGGTTTAACAGAGGTTAAGCACTATCAGATCTCATAGCCAGTAGGAGAGAAGCACGCTTCGCTGGCCATGCTTACCCACTCCTCATCAGCGAACCACATCCAAATGTTCTGGATTAACTGAGATTGTTTAGGGGAAGGGCTGAGAGCATCCAGGGTCAGACCCAAGGCTAAAGCTGCACTATCTAGTTCATTTTTGGCTCAGCCACCTTGAAAGGGTTTATTTCTGGAGTTCAGTCACGTTGGCTGAGTGAGAGTGAATTCTTCATTAAGAGTAATGATATTAATGAGGCGCTTCTTGCTCTGGAACTTGTTCATTTGGCTCAAGCTCTCTCGTTGATTCATTTGGTGGCTAAAAAAAGAAGCATAGCGTGTCAGAAAAAACAAGCTGAGCTTTTCCCTGACTTCAAGGAATAACCCAAAGTCTGAGAGATAGACAGAGACAGAGGGAGAGAGTTTAAGGAAATATAAACCAATTCACAACTTGGGATACAAAAAGTATTTTAAAAAAAAAGAATAAGTATAAAATGTTCATATTTTCGTATTTCCAAATACATTTTTGCGCTCGATTGCTGAGCATAATGGCTGTATTTGTTTCATCATCTATAGCTGTTAGCTACAGTAAAACAAAACAAGAGCAAGAACTGACTCAATAATTTGTCCTACACTATGGGCCTCATTTATCTTTTAGTAAAGTTGTGTGTGAATATTTTCGTAGGTCAAACTGAAATAAAACTTGGCTCCAGATTTACAAAACTTTGACTAATGCTGATTTTCTTTCTAGTCTTCTTATTTGTGTTAACTTCACGCATTTGTTTTTGGATTGCTTCCTTTCAAATCAATAATAGGAAATGACTAAGTTTCACAAAATCATTATTATTATACCTGTGTGTAATTGAACTAAGTAAGTGATTGAAACTTGACAGCGTAGTCTGTATATAAAATCTAAATCATATAAAAGTCAAATATTAAATTCACACAAATTCCACGATTTCGAGCTGATCTCCTTATATGTAAGAAAGCTCATGTTGGATACAAATGTTTTTCTGAATTTACTGAATTTCCATGAACGCAACATTTCTTGTTTAAATGCTCCTGTGAATGACCTAGCTGCACTGCAATAAAAGATGTCTTAGTAAGAAAAAATATCTTGAATATAGTCACATTTATCTAGTATTCCTTATTATTAGATTACAGTGAACCAAATATAAGATCATTCAACCTATTTCTGGACATTTTGTACTCATTTCAAGCTTTAAATTTTCTTATTCTATTGGTTGATAAATTTGCTTCTTTCTAGAAATAAATGCTTAAAATGAGCAAAATGTTCTGCCAATCGAACAAGAGTTTAAAAAGCCTAGAAATAGGTTTAATAATCTTATATTTGGTCTATGTTAATCATATAATGGGAAGTACTAAATAAATTTGACTATATTCAAGATATACAGTATTTCACTTTTTTCTGCCGGGTATGAGGGCATATCCAGACACATTTTTATGAAAGTGATGTACAATCAGAGACAAAACATTTATTTATTTCAATAAATCTAAAATCTAAATTTAATGAATATTTTGATGGGGAAATGGCCAGTGCTTCAGTAAAGCTCCAGGTGAGAAATTTAAGGCAGTCACTGAATTCCAGTACAGAGAAAGAAAAACAAAAGAGGGGGAGAAGACTGACTGAGATACACTTGTGCATTCCAGAGAGCCGAGTAAAATTCACCTGCACATTTTTAACATCAACAACTCCTGAGTTCGCCTGGACTAACTTAAAGGCAAGAACTGACTCATGATTTAACTGGTTTTGGATCTGATTACACAATTGATTTACTATTGAATGCTGTAAAGTTAATCATTTCGCACCCAGCATGCTTGCTTCATTAATACGGAGGTTTGTTGCACTTGCCGTGGTTGAGTAATATTTTCTCACTGTGGTCTAAACAACTCTGTCTTCCCTTATCAGCAGAACCCTGCTAAGCCCCCCACCCCAAGCCACACTAGACTGTAACTCGTATCCATTCATCCATGCATAGAGCCCCGTTTCACGGCGGGCAATTACAACAGCCAAATGTCCCTGTATTCCCTCCCCCTGATCCCTTTGAAGAGAGGGAGAGACGGAGACAGCAAGGAGGGCTGGCTTACGATGACGGATGGGGCATTAAGATAGAGAGATAGTAAGAATTACTCAGCGACTTTTGACCTTTAGGAAAATCAGCACCAGTGGGGTGAGAAGAGCATGTTTCCTGCGCTGGAGGGGGGCATATATTTAGCTCACATGACAGTTTTGACATTGTGTGGACATGGATCATCGCCATGAGGAATTTGATTTAAACCTCAATAAGAGCTTTATCCTGGTCAGTGCAATGATGGATATGGAGCCTGTCTTAGGAACACACTGCACAAGATGGTAATATAAAGTAGGCAGGTCATTACAGGGCATCACACACACACACACACACACACACACACACCTAAGGGCAACTGTCTGTGTGGAGTTTCACATGTTTTCCCAGTGTCTGTCTGGGTTTCTTCCAGATTCTCAAGCTTCCTCCTACCACCTACATTCTGGTATGTGGATTGGCTACTCTGAATGATTTTATATATGTGTGTGTGTGTGTGTGTGTGTGTGTGTGTGTGTATTCCAGCCTTGTTCCCACTGCTCCTGGATCAGTACAGTAGCTCTTTAAGAGCACCAATCCCATGTCCCCATGATGTTAGGAGTACATGGCACTTTGCATTATTTTTATCAATCTTTTAGTAAGTTTCTGTAATCATTTCTGAAAATCATTTCTGTAAATGTTTTCAAAGGTCAAATTGTACTAAAATTCCTGCCAGATTTTCAAAAGTTTCAGATTTTCGTCATACTCACATTCGTATGTTGGTAAATGCCAATCACCTGTAAATACCAGGCACTCTCACCGAACAGCTGATTTACATTTAGTGACGCCCACAAAACTCCATATAAGGCAAAGCTCACAGACAGCTGAAAACAACAAAATGATGACTAAAGGGTGAAAGAGCGCCTTCTAAGCATATCATGCGCTAATCTTCCAGTAATGCAGCTCAGCCACTGCAGTGCATCAGCTACCACTTCCTCCTTTTATAGGTCACCATTTCTTTTCTTTATTTATGAATTTCTTTCAAGTCAATCATATAAAAGTTTACTAAATAATTTCAACTTGACAAAATAATCCATATCAAAATTTGCGATAACTCATCGGCAGTTGTATGATGTCAAGCCGATCGATCGGTTTACATTAGTGAGTCTCCTCATATGTAAATTTACACAAACTCAGCAGTTCTCATAGGAAAGAAACATTTTTTCCGTACTGACTCTATTTTCAGAATTTCTTCTTTAAATCCTCCTGTACACCATTTATGAATACATTAGTTCATATCACATGGACATTTGGCTGGTTAAAGAAAGGTGCAATTTTTTTCTTGGAAAAAGTGAAACTGAGGTTGAGGTTGATGTTCGATTTGGCAATATATATATATATATATATATATATATATATATTTTTTTTTTTGACAATGACAATAATCGTGAATTTTGGAAGAAAAACAAAAATCTCTAGCTAGATTGCTAGCAACACATAATTTGCTAGGTAATGCTAGCTAGCCTTGATGCTTTAATGCTTCGTGACAGTTCATATCCTAAAATAATTAAGGATTTCCCACAATTCATTGCGGTGTGACATTACATCATGTTCCCAACCTTAACACACAAATGAGTGGAAATAAGACACAAAGATAGTAATGTCTATCTTACTAGAGTAATGGTTGTGTTTAGCTGTATGTACTGGTCAAATGTCACCATAATGATATGAATAAATAGCAAATTTGAGTTTGATACAGTTGTTTTAGAGAAAAATTCTAATTCTCAAGATATGGGGTGTAAAGAAATCAGCTGTTGGCTTCTTAATATCTGTGTGTGTGTGTGTGTGTGTGTGTGTGTGTGAGAGAGAGAGAGAGAGAGAGAGAGAGAGAGAGAGAGAGAGAGAGAGAATGAGAGGTTTCCTGAATGCTGAGATTAGCTTTTTCTGCCTCACAACTTCTTCCTCTCTCTCTCTCTCACTGTCTCTCACTCTCTCTCTCTCTCTCTTAGACCCCCTGCCCTCTCTGTCTCCTTGTAGTCTGCCTTCACATCTGGATCTGCCATCAGCGATTGAGGGAGAGAGGGTGGAGGCTCCTGTACCATCACTGCCAGACTGCCTGGGTCAAACAAACACTCCAACTCCCATTTATCATGTTAACAAAACACACACACGCACATAGACACACATGCGTGTACAGACTCGCAAATGTACACACATATACACATACACACACTAACACTGATGGGAACCATTCCATTGGAGGTTTGTGCATGGGGGAGTGTGTCATGTGTTTTATCAAGTGTGAGTTAGCAAGTGTGAGTTAAAATGTACACACACGCACACACAAAGGCACAGGAAGACACAGAGAATCTTGAAGATTAGCATTCAACCTTTGGATCCACACATCTTCGAGCATTTGTGTGTGTGTTAAGAGATAGAAATGTATGACTGCAGAGAACAAGCATCTGTGCACTTGTTATAAGAGTGTGTGTGTGTGTGTGTGTGTGTGTGAGTGTGAAAGTAGAAGACATATAAACTGAGGAAGCATAGAACTCCACCGTTCAGTCCTTATCAACACACACTCACTCACACACACACACACACACATGCTCGTATTGCTATCCTTAGTGGATAGATAGTGGAGGACCTGCCATTTGACACATTCCATGCAGCTAATTAATGTTATGCTAAATCTAACCCAAACTTTATTGTCGGTAATGAAAATGAAACATTTTGACTCTTAGTTGTTTAATTGTTTCTTTTTTTTTATTAAAACCTGCAGTTTTTTGTTTTGTTTTTTTTTGGGGGGGGGGGATTGGGGGGGATTGGGGGGATGTTAACCAGCCAAATGCCCTCTCAGATATTCCTATTCTTGTGTGAACATTTGATCCCCACCAAGATATAAAAACATGCCCTCACACTCACACATACACTCACACATACACACGCACAGACATATATTCTCTCACACACACTGCTACAGCTGCTTAGTCAAAAGAGAGAGGAAGAGAGAGAAAAAAAAGAGATGGATATTACACACATTCTTTGCTTAGCCAGATAAGAACAGGATGTTCAGCAACACCCAAGAATATGCAAATTTTAAACCTAAAACTTAAAACTCTAAATATATGTGATTATAAATATATCTTTTGTAGAATAAAACATTGTTTAATATATGCATATATGCAAAATAAAAAGCTAAAACTGGCCTACATCTCTACACAGCTGCATGGCTTTATCCTTGTTAAAAAAAAAAAAAAAAAAAAACCCTGGGATATATGAATATGCATGAATATGCAAATTAGAAACACCCCCATGTACTCCTGCTATCCTAAAAATCAAACAAAAAACTAGCTGGCTAGTTAACCTCTTAACCTCCCAGGACTCGCCAGCAGGTTCTGTGACTTCAACCTCACTAACTGAACTCATATTCTCATAATGATCTAAAAATCTGTTTTATACAGAGTACCGAGAAATTTCTATAAACATAAAAATTTAACCCAAACACCAAACTTTATAAGAATCAATCATCTAAGATGAGATAACCATTTAATAATCTTTTTTCTTTAAGTTCAAAGCTGCACTAATGTACATTTGAAGAAGAAACATCCGGTGTGTAACTCTTCTTTATCTCTCGCTCTCTCTGTCTCTCTCTCTCTCGTTCCTCGATGGTTTCGTCTCATCCCAAGCTGTTTAGCAGAGTCGTTTGCACAGGCACAGGAGCAAGGTCACATGACTTGAAGGTGTTAGAGTCAGAAACACAGCACCTTCATTGCAATGGAAAAACAAGACCAAAGTGCTCACTAGTGCTGAGGTGTGTGTGTGTGCATGTGTTTGTGTGTGTTATTAATACTTCACTCTGCACTGAAGCTGAGTTACTGGTTAGCTGCTGTGGTTGTGCTTTTGCAGCGGCAGGAAGCAACGCACGCTCTATCTTTGCAAACGCTAATGGAAAATTCAGCCGAACAGAAAAATGTGTGTGTGTGAGAAAGAGTGTGACACACACTGCACATCATCTTAAAGTCAAGCGCAGCTATACCAGTGTGTGTGCGTGTGTGTTTGCATGTGTGTGCATTAATATCAAACTTGAGGCTGCTCAGATTCACTCCCATTATAGCTGTTTCTCTAATCTAAATTTACTCCCATTCAGTTACATGACAGTGATTATGAAATGGCTAGTAAAGAATAATATAATGAACTGAGTATTATGGGATGTGTAATAAAAACTGAAATGACTGATACGAGTGTATATTCAATGTGGAAACCATGAAAAAAAAAGAGGATCCTTATTTTTATTTTTTTTAACTAAAAATGAAACAATACTCCAAATTGTTTTTACAACAGCAAACTTTACCTCTTTTTTTTGATTGTCAAAATCATATCACAGAGATTCATATCACAGAGGTTTTATAAGTAATCAAGACCTAAATTCAGGATCCCTTTAAAGTGGCACACTCTTCAGATGTTGGTTACTGAGACGTTCCATGCTGCTAGATCAAACCAGTCCTGATGCTTCTTCACCTCTTTTCTATCTTTAACACAGATTATCATAATATCCTTCTGTCCATCCTCACCAGCATGGCATGATATGGCAGTGGATTGCATATTGGGGATAGGTGCTCATCTCTACCATACCACCAATAACATTGCATAAAACTAGTTCCATCCAGGGTGTATTCTTGCCTCATGATCAGTATTCCCAGGATAGGTTCCGGATCCACCGTGACTCTGACCAGGATATAGTGGTTACTGAAGATGAATGAATGGATAAAACTATAAAAGATTCACATCTGCTCCATGCAGACTTTTCACTGGTGTTCCACAAGGCTCAGTGCTTGGTACTCTTCTCTTGTAACTCTATATCAGTTATCATGGTAATAGGATACAATAGAACTTATCCTAGAACTGTTAGTAGTTGAGAGTAGGTTGAGAGTATGCTAGAGTTGCTAGAACCAGGTTCAGAGTATGCTAGAGTTGGTAGAACCAGGTTGAGAGTATGCTAGAGTTGCTAGAACCAGGTTGAGAGTATGCTAGAGTTGGTAGAACCAGGTTGAGAGTATGCTAGATTTGCTAGAACCAGGTTGAGAGCATGCTAGATTTGCTACAACCAGGTTGAGAGTATACTAGATTTGCCAGAACCAGGTTGTGAACATGCTAGTGTTGCTAGAACCAGGTTGAGAGTATGCTAGAGTTGCTAGAACCAGGTTGAGAGTATGCTAGATTTGCTAGAACCAAGTTATGACCATGATAGAGTTGCTAGAACCAGGTTGAGAGTATGCTAGAGTTGGTAGAACCAGGTTGAGAGTATGCTAGATTTGCTAGAACCAGGTTGAGAGCATGCTAGATTTGCTACAACCAGGTTGAGAGTATACTAGATTTGCCAGAACCAGGTTGTGAACATGCTAGTGTTGCTAGAACCAGATTGAATGTATGCTAGAGTTGCTAGAACCAGGTTGAGAGTATGCTAGATTTGCTAGAACCAAGTTGTGACCATGATAGAGTTACTAGAACCAGGTTGAGAGTACTCTAGAGTTGGTAGAACCAGGTTGCTACTCGGATCATGGCATTTCTGGTAGTCATCCCATTATGTGTGAGACATCACGCATCTCATCACCTAAAACTGAACCCTAGCGAGACAGAGCTGCTGTATATTCCTGAAACCTTGCTATGTTCTTTGAGAACTCACTGATCACTCCTTCTGAAAATGCATGCTTCATAGTGTTGAATGATTGTTCTCATCACATGTTCATCAGTTGATCAGGTTTCAGGAGGATTTAACCATTTCTCTTGAAGACGTCCATCAATACTAACCGATAGTTCAGTCCCTTGTCATTTTAAAATTTGACTGCTGTAGCTCACACCTAGCTGATCCTTTTTTATGCACCAAATACAAAATGCAGGAGCACTGCTTGTCTTTGATTTTCTTACGTATATCCTTGTCACTCCATGGACCATCACTCGGATATCTGATGATCATAGACATTTTCAGTCATCAACTGGCAGATCGTGGTCCAGATGTGGACACAGCAAAGTATTTCAGCAGACCAGACTAGCGTACTTGAAAAAAATACTGTAGCAGAACCAATCAATAGATGAAAAAACCTGCTGTCATTCAGCTAATCTAAACATGAACCAGTGCGGCTTCTGTAGCAGATCCTCTGTTGCATCTTATCCAATCACATGCATTATGTAAACTATTTAGCTGAAGGCACCTCACTGTACCCTCACCATTAATTGAATCTTTTGTAATTTTTTTTTATCATTTTCAATGTCTTTGCAAAAATACTTTGCAAACTCCATGCATGTCCCACTCTGCAATGCTCACATACTCTCTATCGGATCATAGACTATCTACTGGTCTACTTTTTGGAATTTCCGTAGATTTTTCATTTTATGTACCAATGCTTATGTCAACATTGCTTTGTTGTAAGACAAGTCTGAATGTTTAAAGACTACTGGACAAAGAAGTAAACAGTTATTCTCACTGCGTCTAATTCTGTGGTGCTAGCCAAAAGCTGTAACATGAAGCACCACTACGAAACAAAACAAACACTTCAAAATGTCTTATTTGTAGCCATAAATTACTAATGGTTAGGCATTAAAAGTTAACACAAGCATTAAGACTCTCGTGTGTTCCTAGGAAACTTGAAAGTATACTTTGATGCAAACTGAAAGGATTACAGTGTAAAAAAAAAAATTTGACACTAAAAGTGCTACCATTTTTTAAATTCAATTTGACAGACAAGAGGTCTGCCTTTATTTACTTATCATAAATGACATGGCATATGCAAATCAGGTGGTGGTGTTCTTAATGTTGGATTTCAGCAGATGTTTCTTACCCCGGTTCACACCCATATCCTGTCTCCTGCACAATGGCACTTGTACAAAAGGACAGGAAGTGTCAGTCTCTCATAACCATCCAATCAAAGCCATCATTATTCCCCTGTGGATCCCTCCCACAGGAAGTGGCATCTGCAGTGCTCGGCAGCTGTGCACGCGTTAGGGTTATTATGGAGTGCTTTTAGATTTTAGTCACTCATACACACTGCTGGGCCATTGTGCGCACACTGAATGGAGATCCCCTGCTGAGCGAGAGCTCCTTTATATGGTTCCGACACAAGTGAAGATCACATCTGGGGAATGATTGAGACTACATGAAAGATAAGTTTAGTGTGAGCTTAAGGCTTTAGTCCATAGTAAAGGTAGAGTAAAGTTTAGGCATACATTAAGGGTGGCTTACATACAGGTGTCACCTTAGGCCTGACACAGACTTATGTCTATGGCCAAGCTTAATTTTAAACTAATTCCAAACTTAATTTAGGTTTAATGTTGACTCCACCTTTACCCTTCACATAAATGCTGACATTAGCCTAACTGATCCCAACCTGAATTTATTAACCTATACTCCACAGGTCTTATGATTTTTTTTTTTTCTTTGTACAGGAAATGGGGTGAAATTCTTGTCCGTAGTACTCGCACTCACTGCAAATATGGGAAATAGTAAAGAAGAATCAATACTCATACTCAAGCATTCCGAGAAGGGATTCCGAAGCATAAAATGCTCAAAAACCAACATCTGATACTATGTGAATAAGCCTAGTGTAAATCGTTACACTAATGAGTGGACGACACAAACTATGTGAAATATCTCTATGTATTTCATGATTAATGCAAGCAAAGCAAAACAGACTGCAAACTGTGCTATATGAAAATATCAAGAGGAGGAACTACAGCATCTTCCTAAAATACAAGTAACCTAATAAAACATCTCAAAAATAAAACTCAGCACAAGGGGTTCGCTGCTGCAGCAAATGCTGACTAGGCAAAAAAATGTCTACAGGCAATGCTAGTTGAGGGAAAATAACAGCACTTACCCAGTATGTTATTCTTGACAATCAAGCCACTATCAGTTATTAACAACAAGGGATTCCGACACAACGAAAACAAAAACGTACTTTACTTACAGCTGGACAGACGCACTTTTCTGAAGTGAAACAACACCTGCTCTTCTTAACAGCTATAATTCTACTCGATCCAATGTAGCTAGCTAATGCATTTCATTTCAGATCAGCTCGTAGCTGTTAGTAAACCAGGGGAGCATAAACAGAGGTAAATAATAAGGTCTGTGACCTTCCTGATTGAGTAAGAATCAGAAGTAGGTTACTCAATTCAGTATTGGTATTGGTATTGACGATTACCAAAACACACGTATTCGTGCTCAGTCTAAAAATCATATTGATGCATCACTAGTAAATAGAGGTTGAAAAACACTGGAGTATTCCTAACATTATTTGAATCTTAACTCTGACCACCCTGAATGACTTGCTTATTAAGCCTTATAATTAACCTGATCTTCATTCAAGATCTATTTTATAGTGCAATTCTGAATGGACTTTTTTAAGTTCTTTTAAACTTCGTTCATCAACATGTCAGTCTGTTACCGACACATAACCCACAATGCCAATCTACTACCTACTGATAGTGGCATCAGTCGGATTTGTTTGTGCTTCATCTCTACCAAAAGAGAGCAATGCAGCAGCACTTTAGTCCTTTAGTCTCTCCAGCTCTCTCACCTCCTCATCTGTATACACTGCGCGAACAGATCAGATTCCAAAGCTTTATCTTTGATGCTAATACCACCATCATGCTTGTCATGCTCGTAGATTACTAATTAGCCAAACCGAGTCTCTGCCGTAACTAAGTGTAACTGCGTCGTAGAGCTGCATTGCTTTCCAGAATTTTCCAACATTTTCTGTTTCCACTAGTTCTACACTCAAATGATTTCTCAAAAGAAGCTCTTAGTCTTTCGTTTTTATGAGCTTACAGCGAAACCTGACCATTATCCCTTATGTCTGAGATTGTTTCATTTTTTCCCTCCTATTAAACACTATTGTATTCACGCTAGCAATACGTCAGTGTGGCAGACAACCACTAACGTCTCACTGGAATAAAGTACAACAGCACCGACCAACAAATTAGCACCTCAGTCACTAAACACATCACAAATATTTCAATATAAACAAGTATTGTGTTTCATGGTGGGGTTTTCCTTTAACTTACAGCTTTAACTTGATGACTAAGCCCTAACCCTGCTTATTCATTGTCATTAAAAAAAAAAAGACACCCAAATGTCTTAATATGTCCCAGACATTATGATTTGTAAATTCTTTGCTGTTTCACTGTGGTGTCCACATGCTCCAAACGCTGATTCATCGGGTGAAAGACGTGGAGGAAGAAAGAAGAGAATCAACCCCAAAAATGTTTCCCCCAAAGTGGAACCTTGAATCTAGTGCTTGTAGTCCACGACATTCTGGATCAATCGGCTGCAAAGTAACAAGACCTCGATTTAAATAATGTTCTGGGAAAAAAAAGTTGTGTTTGGAAAAAAAAATTCCAAAAAAAGAGCTCTTTCCATAGCTTTGGCTCTATTACTGAGGATGTCTGCAAACTGAAGTTGTCCGTAAGCACACCAAAAGGACAAGCCCAGAGGAAATGTCTTCATCCAAGCATTGCCTTGTGGTTGCTAGTGGTGCATCATCATTCATCTCTTCACTGTGCTGAAGTCTTCTAACTGCAATACTCACCACTTCCTAAAACCATATTTCATTTCTTGGCAGAGTTAATATTGTAGTATTTGATTTGGTGTCTTATCTTGAATGTTTGGTTAGGGAACACACACACACACACACACACTCTCTCTTATCAGTGTGTTGCAGACGTCTGTAGGCTGATAATTAACTCAACACGTTGACACAGGTGAGCAACACTGAAAATTGAGGCAACTCACACACACACACACACACTGGGAGACGAGAGGACAGTTTTGTTTGCTGAAGTTGTTCTTCTCTGTGAATCTTATCTTAACTACTCAAGGTTCTTAATTCTCCCTTTGTCTTTCTCTCTGTCTGTCTGTGATGCATGTTTCACAGAATCCAGAAATACCATTGATAATTTATACTTGAGACTTTATTTATTTCTTGGGATATGAATATAATTTGTTTCACTGAAATATAATAAACCAGAAATCCCTTGGTTATCAAATTGGAAATTTGCCAACAAATTGTTGTGGGTTTTTTTTTTGTTTTTTTTTTCCACTGGCTCCTGGTAAGGTACCAAATGTGTGGGGTGTGGCTAATACCTCTGTGCATTGACAATTAGCTACACAAACCACATTGCGCAACACTGAAACAGCTGATACAAACTCCAAGTTAAAAATAGATTTGGTGCTGTCTTTATCATTTCACAATCAATGTGTTGTTTCTTTTCTACACAAATGTTTAACTTGTCAAAGACTCTACCAGACAAAACCGTGTTTTTACAGCAGAAATGCCACCCAAACGAACAGAAATGTTATTTTCTGATCATTTAGTGTGCGACTTTATAAACGCACTGATAAAGTCCATATAACTCAAATTATAATCAGGACTGGAATTAAAATCATTTAAATTTTTAAATCTGTCTCTCATTTAAATTTTGTCATGCAGTGAATTTTTTAGAGCGTTATTACTGTTGTCAAGTCCTGATTCATCAACAGGCTTTTTATACTGTATGTATATAAGCTGGTTAACCTTCGGCCAATCCAAAACATTACAATGTCAATCCATTTTTTTTTTTTTGGGGGCTTAACTAATGATTTCTTGGGCTTAACTAATGATGTTGCGTTTACTGACTTCACTGTAACAATACAAAAACCCCAAAAACCACTGGCTCCGGTTTGGGTTAATTCTTATTTTTAATGTGCAGTGGAAAACCCGATCTAATAAACTGTAATTTACACTTCTTATTTAAGCACTCTTCTCTTTCTGGTGCTTTCCCCTTTGTTTCTGTCCTGATTCACAGATGAAACAGTTTGACAGTTGCTGTGCATTGTGCTAAGCAGCTTTTGTGTATGTGTGTGTGCACGCATGTGTGTGAGGTATTGCCCGAGGCCTTTCTTCTATCTCACAGGAACCACTCATATGCTGCTGCCTCAGTGTGTGTGTGTGTGTGTGTGTGTGTGTGTGTGTGTGTGTGTGGACTGGCATCCACTTAGGCATTGCCACCTGATTACATGTGTTTGCCAGTTAATGTATCCGTGAAGGCAACTGTGTTGTGTGTGTGTGTGTGTGTGTGTGTGTGTGTGTGTGTGTGTGTGTGTGTGTGTACTGGGATGATAGGCAAATGCTGATGGCTTCAATAAGGTAGAGGGGGTGCACTGATTAGCCGACATGCTGTGTATCTGTCCATGCTGTGGTCTGTATTCAGGTCAAATGGTGGTTCAGTGTGTGTGCGTGTGTGCGTGTGTGTCTGCAGCTTCTTGAGGTGAGATTGAAAGGGGCAGTGACCCAGATCTGCTAGATGGCTGGGGGGGTGAATAGAAATCAGCTGCTGGCTTCTCAATGGAAATTTTACCTCATTAGTGAATTAGTGGACAAACATGAGAGAGATAGAGAGAGAGAGAGAGAGAGAGAGAGAGAGAGAGAGTATGACTGGAGGCAGAAAAGGCACAAAAAAATCTAATAACTATATACATAACATCAGACTGGCTTTGATAATGGTCATCAACTTCGGTGACCCAGAATAGGACGAATGTCTCTCTCTCTCTCTCTCTCTCTCTCTCTTCTCTCTCTCTTGTGAAACCCATCAGAGAGCTCTTACCTTTCCCATGTGTCTTTCCTCCATTTTTACTTTTTATCAGAGTGAAGTTGTCATTACCGTCTGTTTTCTGAATGTAACCGTGTGTCTATGTGAGCATGTGCTGAATATGTAACATGAAACTAACTTTACCATGGTACTAATGATCGTCATTTTTAGAAATTTTACTAAGGCTTAATTTAAAAAACTTTTCCCATTATTAAGAAATGATTTTATTTTGTCTTCAACTAGCAGAAACAAGCTTCTGCAAATTTAATACCTGCCTTCAGTCGTACTAATTTGGGCACACTATTGCTGTTCCCAAAGTGACTATATCAGGCTTGGTAAATTTGTGCAAAATTAGTCGATTTACAATATACATTTTTTCACTTTCACTGATCTTTTGTACCTTTGGGTATAAACACCCCAAATTGCATATTCATTAGGCCAAACGAGCAAAACAGACGTGATAATGAGCTAATGTGAAAGATGCAAATTTCCGTAGACCCTGTTAGTAATTCACGCATTTGGCAGGTGTTATCAAGTTGGCGACACCAACCTTTAGTAAATCAGGGCCTAAATGTTTTATTGTGTACTGCGACCTTCCTGATCTCAGATGCTCTAGATGAGTGTTTCTTTGGTTGTTTTCTGATGAAATATAGCATTCACATGATTGCATATACATTTTTTTGTTTGTTTTTTGCATTGCTTAAAATTAGAAGGGACAATAATGAAATTTTAAGGTGAGAATTTTCAGTGCAATTCAAGGTCACAAAGGTCTGCGCTGCTTCATTGGTCATATGCTGCATTCGAATTTCCTCAGAATAGGAAGTCGGAGCTCAGAATGATGTCATTTTCGACCTCCATGCACTGGAGCTACAAAGTGAGAAAAAAGCATAG
Organism: Pangasius djambal; assembly: GCA_022985145.1. Taxonomy (NCBI): domain Eukaryota; kingdom Metazoa; phylum Chordata; class Actinopteri; order Siluriformes; family Pangasiidae; genus Pangasius; species Pangasius djambal. The sequence continues at coordinate 5,669,527 of CM040984.1, read as the reverse complement.
ATGCCTCCATGTTCATCTTTTAGCAACAATTAAGCTGTATATTTACCTCTTCAAAACAGTGATAAGAGGTGCTACTTTGTTGACTCTTGATGCTATGAGCAGCCATGTTGATTTAATGTCACTTGCTGAACTCAGGGTTGAGGAAACTGTCCGAAGTTTCCAAGTAGGAATTCTGAGTTTTCTTTGATTTTTCCTAGTCAGAGATCAGAGTTACGACTTAATATTAATACTTAATACTACGGGAGTATTACTTAGATTCAGATTTCTAACCTGATACCCAAGATCCTTGGTGCATCCTTGTTCATGAGAATAGTAATCTAAGAAATTAACCTGAGTCTTGGATGAACACATGGATGTGTACTAGGCATGTAACCGAATATGACTTGGAATGACAAGAGAGTGTGTTCTAAACTGATACAAATACAGATATGAATATGAAGTGCATTATACGTTTTGTTTTTATAAAATGCAAGGGACACAACAAAAGAGCCATACAAGCGACAGAGAAAGATCATGTTCATTAACATGAACCTGCAGTGATGCGAGATTTACAGCATTCATTCACGCCTCCTTAGTAACAGCCTGGCCATGATCACAGCTGTTTCATTAAGATTCAAGTTTCAAGATCTTTATTGTCATATGTACTTTGGTGCAATGAAATTCTTAATTTTTTTTTCTTCCTCATGAGAAAGGCAGGTAGAAGGGCAACAACAACAAATTATAAAGACAATAAAAATACAAAAATATACAATAAGGAACAAAGCAGGAAGGATAATAAAAATAAACAATACGCAATAGAAAAAGTCAGTTTACAGTATGAATAAAAGAACAAGTATGCAGTAAGAACAGTTAACAATGAAAGGGTTTCACAGTATAATGAAGCAGTGCAAGTAACGATAAAGTGGCAGTAGTGTAACGTGTCAAGTAGTGACAAAGTGTCAGCGCAAAGTGTAGTGTTTAAAGTGACAATGCTTATTAATCCAATTAGTATTAGCCTACTAGTTCAAGAATTTCCCTCGGGATTAATAAAGTATCTATCTAGTTTGTTTACATTTTGTGAAATATAGGACTAATTTCGTTAAAGGTCACGTGCACATCTCTAGTTATGAACTCGAGTGATGTAACTGAGGCTGAGGAACTACCACGCTGACAGTGCTGACATTCCACAGATGGCGGGTGTGTCCAGTGTTTCCGGATTAAACCACGCCCACTTCAGGTTTAAATACAGATAGAGATATTGGAGCACTATAACCAGATACAGATAGTTTGAGTTACACTTCTAATGCACTAAGCAAAAACACCTGATTTAGAAACTGTACAATCAAAACACTCAGAATACTTTTATTAACAAAAGGAATTTTACATGTTAAGGTTTAGTGCTTGGTCTGGCCTCCTCGCTCTTAAATAATAAATAACAGCTTTTCTCCAGAATAATCCCTCATCTTTTCTTCAGCTTCATGTCCCTCGGTAAGAGCGGATAAATAGAGAGGCTTTGTGCACGGCGATGGGGTTAAAGACGCCCTGAAAGCTTTTCTTTGGGAGGAGGCTCTAATTATGCGCGCCGATTGTCGACGGCTCGATTGTGCGCGTCCAGCTGCACGTGGGAAGGTCGCGCGAGAGGAGGAGAAGAGCGCGCGGGTGTGTGTGTGGGTGTGTGTGCATGCTTGAGAGAGAGAGAGAGAGAGAGAGAGAAGGCGAAAGCGCGAGGCAGACACCCTGACGCCGCTCTCGAAATTCTTCCCCCATGCGCTGAAAGAGAGCGCGTCGATTGTGTCCTCCTTTATATGTTTTTTTTCCTCTCCGCAGCCGAGCGCGTGCTGGGGCAGGTGGGGGCGGGGGAGGGGGGTGTTGTTGGGTGCTGGGGTTCACCTGGTCCACGTGACTGTGCTGGAATCCGCGCGCAAACAAACACAGCGGCGGAAACTACAGTAACAACACTGTTGCTATATTACTATAATCTATTACTATATACTATTACTATTATCTATTACTATATTACTACACACTGTTACTACACACCGTTACTATATTATAGTAATATAGTAACAGTGTATAGTAATAGATTATAATAATAGTATATATTACCATTATATTACTATATACTATTACTATATACTATTACTGTAATCTATTACTATAGTCTAATACTGTAGTCTATTATTATATACTATTACTATAATTACATTACTGTAAATCATTATAAATGGTTGCTGTGAGAAGAGTCAGCTGTTCTTTTAAAATGTATATGTAAAACATGTTGAATTATAAAATGTTAATATAATGACCAAGAAACTAAAAAGATAATGCTGTTATTACTCATAATACTCAAAATACTCTGATAAATGTAGAACTACAGCTTCAAATTTATCACTCAAGATAAAGTAGAAAATTTATAAACGAACTCTTACTTCACCTAAAAGTACAAAAAGATTCACAAAAGACAAATCATACATTGATTTTTGGTAATAATGGTAAATTAGTGTTTAGTGGTTCACAAAGGAACCTAGGAAGGTAGGAAAAGTTTAGCTAAAGCTAATTATGAACACCTTTGTTCCTAATCTCTCATAGTTAGCATGTTAGCAACTCTGATTAAACAAACTAGCTGAATGCAAATAGCTGGCTAACATTTGAGAGATTAATAAAGCTAAGGCAAACTAACAACAGCTCTATTCCTCTTTCAAATGTTAGCTAGCATGATAACTCTGACGATGCTGAATGCTAATAGCTAGCTGTCACAGTACAAACTGCTTTGATAAATACAAAGTGTACATAGCAACAGATAGATTACTGTGATGGCCATTAGGTCTCATTCTCACTGTCACATCTGTTAAAGTTTAGATTTGTTAGGAATTTAGATTCACTCCCTGAAGCTCACTGATGCTAAAAAGTCACCATATAAGTTTAGAAAATATAAGTATGGAGAAATGCAGTGTCTGGAAATGTAGTGAGTAAAAGTCAAAGGTACTGGTGAAAGAAAAACATTCAGATAATAATCGGATCCAGAGGTTCAATAGGATTTAACCATTAAAAATGTATTTTGAGGTTAGAGGTGCTTAAAGCAGAATGTGCTTACTCTGTGTACTAAAAAAAAAAGCTTGTACTGAATGTGAAGAGATTATACTGCACGCGAAGGCAATGCACGAGGCGTAAGATGACTCACATTATTATGAAATATCAAGGGCAGGCTATCACTAAATCTAGACAAAATACTACAGCAGGACTGATATTTTGAGTTTTGCCAAGTAGAACTGCCGGAGTAAGTGTGCTCAAAGGCAAATTATCCACTTTCAGATAACGCTGTCCACAAACTTCTTAATTGGATGCCATGACAGCTGGAAAGTAACCTGTAGTTCTACTTTAAATGTTACAGAGAACTGTTTAGTGGTGTTCACCTCGTGTTTGGTCTAAATCAGCTTTCTATTTTTGTTCTGAAACTTATTCGGTGTCCTTATTAAGAACGATAGCACTCAAGTCAAGTTTTTATCCAAGATCTTTTCCATTGTAAAGAGTAGAAAATAGTAGCTCTTAGTCTAGTAGTCCTCAGGTCATGCTATAGTTATACTTTTTATACTAACGCATTGGTAAGCCTACACGTATCACGAAAAAAAAAGTCAGACTGCAGAGTGAAGCAATGCCTTGTGCTTGACATATGTGATGCGTTATAGGGTGTGACTTATATAATTTAAGAATAATTATGGTTGTGTACCTGCTATTATCCCACACTAAACCAAGAAAGGAGCAGGGTGGATCGTTGTATTTGTTTAGCACTCGTCCCACACTGAAGAATCTTGTTTTATACAAAACTCGTTGTAAGGAATCCATGGTCGTATACATACAGTGTTAAAATAGCGCAGCAGCATATGCTTTGGACAGGCTTTCTGTGACTAGCATGCAAAATAGTAACATATTAGTTACTAACATGTTTAGTATGTTTGTATGTGATTTTATGGGACGTGCTTATAGTCAGAGCTGGCTTTAAGTGAGCTCTTGAAAATGGGCCCTGCTAACATTAATTGTCACAGAGCAGTTTTACCAAAATCTGGATGTAGATATAGATCCCAAAAGAGCAAGCCAGAGTTGACAGTGGTGAGGAAAACTCCCGAAGATGACATGAAGAAGAAACCTTGAAAGGAACCAAACTCAAAAGGGAACCCATCCTCTTCTGGGTGACACTGGATAGTGCGATTCTAAAACATTACTCTCTTACAACTGTATACTGTAATGTCAAACAGTACTGAGTGGGTTGAAAGGATGTTCAGGAGGCGCATATTGTGAATAAGAGTCCTGGGATGAGCACAGGAAAGTCTTTATGATTACATACTTCCTAAAACAGTTTATTCCCAAATCTCACCCTTGCTTTCTTTGAGGAAAGAGCATTTCCTCAAGCAATATATGCCTTATAAAATGTCCCATAAATTTAGTGCATATATGACAAGTAAATACATCTTTTATTAATGTGCAAGCCAAATAAAAGGTTAATGTTACATGGGAAATGAATAATCACTAACAGCTAGTTAAATAAGCTATCTAAAACAACAGCTTACAGCTTTCTCAAATAGTTCTATCTACTAAGCAATAATGATGTACAAAATTTGACAGTTGCTTTTTAATTTCCTATTAAGGAATTATTTACATCCTGCCCAGAGCACAGGTAATATTGTAATCACATGAGCTTAGAAAACATTAGCAAGCTACTAAGAACCAGGAGAGGTTTCTTCACTAGTTCACAAAGGTACCCTGAGTTAACTGTAGCTAATGGAAAGCTAACAACATTTGATTTAATCTTTTTTTTAATTTTTTTATCAAGTATTATCTAACTTGTTTAGTTAGTCCACACTGTAAACTATTCATCTACATATAAGTAAAATGATAACATTAGAAAAGTGATGTTGGATATTTATTCAAGCTAGGTACAAATGTTGTGCATGATTATGTTAGATGAAACTAGCAATTACCATGATAGTGGTCTGACACAACAATATAACAAAATATGTTTAAAGAAAGTCTTTTCTCAGCTTCAGCTATCAGGCAGTTTACAGAAAACAGTCTCACTGGATGCTAAAACACTATCCGAATGTCAGTGAGCCCACACCCCAGTCAGGTAAGAAGGTTAATTATTCAGCGTAAACATGGTGAGTGCTGCAGGCTAACGCTGTCACAGTGATAGCTTTGTGAGAATGCTGAACAGCATTGCTCTTAAATCTTAAGTGCATATGCAATCTTTAGCACACCAGGGCCCTAGGCTGTTGCCTGTACTCAGGGGTTAAATTGGGTAATAGCACACAGCAGCAGAGCTTTAGCACCACAGATGAGCAGAGTTGAGCTCCAGAAAAAGAATTTGATATAAATGTAAATAGTTTTAATGCAGTATTCTGAAAATCCATTTAACAACGTGGGTATCAACATCAAGGTCAACCAATATTACTTTTTTATTATAGTTTTTATTATTATTATTATTATTATTATTATTATAAAACTAAGCCTAATTGATTAGTTACTTGAATTGAATGGGTTTTAAATTATGACAGTAACACTAATGCATTTCTTATTTAATTTTTTAATATAGGGCTTAAATTACTAAGACCCATGTCCCATCCAGGGTGTACGGCCAGTGTTCTCGGGACAGGCTCTGGAGCCACGGCAGCCCTGACCACGATGATAAATGAATAGATTAACTGAATGTGTTTAAAATGATGGCAGCTTAACTAATGCATTTCCTGTTTAATTTCCTAATATGAAGCTTAGTAATTAATTAATAATGTCATATTGAATTAAACTGCTGTTCATGCAGATCTTTTAACTGTTCTGTGGGTGGAAAGTTTTCATGATCTCAGTAAATAAACAGTACACATAATTTGTTTAATATCTAAGGAGTTGACTTAAAGAAATAAAGGTACTGAACTGTACTTTGCCTTGTTGCTGGGGTGGTACAATCAAAAGTACATCTTTTGTGTGTATCATTTACCTGGGAATGTGCATGTGGTTTACTTTTAATTAGTTTTAAAGTTACAGTGGTCTTTAAAACGGTACCTTCTCAGAACCAAGGAAAGCACACTTCGGTACCTTTATTTCCGAGAGTGTTGGATTAATTTTATTAAAATAAAGATTTAAAAAAATAATAAAAGAGTATGATAAAAGTTTCAGAAGTCCTCATGTAGACACCACATTTGCCATGTGGGCGGGACCTTGTTGCTGCCCACTTGAGTGGCATCTCGGTTGACCAATGAGAGCTGCAGCTCGAGCTCCTGGCCAGCGGAGAGCGCTGGAGCGCGTGAATGGGTGACGTCACGAGGCTGGCGCCAGGCTGTCTGGGAGTCGCGCGTTAGATCAACACAGCTGGAGCGGGCTAGGACACACAGCTGGGCCGCCAGCGCATTCCTGCACAAAAACAGGATTGTGAGAAAAAGGAAAAATGGGAACAGAGGTGGGGCGGGAGGGGCACAGACACATACACACACACTTCGGAGTATACTAAAAATGCATGGGTTAAAAAGAGAAAGGGAGCAGCTTGGTGATGGCTTGGAGATCTCTGTCTCTCTCTCTCCCTCTTTTTCTCTCTCACGAGTTTATTTTTGGGCTTTTCGGGATGAGGAGTAACACTTTTAGAATGCACAATGACCGCGGAGTGATTTGTAAATATTTCCGCCTCTGCGATCTGATATTCTACTGAATTCCAGTAATGTTAAACACTGCTCGACTTATTCACAGCGTTGTGTTAAACACTGCTCGACTTATTCACAGAGTAATGTTAAACACTGCTCAACTTATTCACAGCGTAGTGTTAAACACTGCTCGACTTATTCACAGAGTAATGTTAAACACTGCTCAACTTATTCACAGAGTAATGTTAAACACTGCTCAACTTATTCACAGAATAGTGTTAAACACTGCTCAACTTATTGACAGAGTAATGTTAAACACTGTACAACTTATTGACAGAGT
>CM040984.1:5630312-5662485 GCA_022985145.1 Pangasius djambal | reverse complement strand
GACAGAGTAATGTTAAACACTGCTCCACTTATTGACAGAGTAATGTTAAACACTGCTCCACTTATCGACAGAGTAATGTTAAACACTGCTCCACTTATTGACAGTAATGTTAAACACTGCTCCACTTATCGACAGAGTAATGTTAAACACTGCTCCACTTATTGACAGAGTAATGTTAAACACTGCTCAACTTATTGACAGGTCTGTGCAGATTCACTCTAACCAAATGGTTGATAACATCCACATACCCTATTATCTCATAGCACGAGCTCTTTCTATCTGTGTGTGTGTGTGTGTGTAGTCTGTCATGGGAGTTCATTCCTGACGCCAGGGTGTCTGCTGGCCATGGGAGTACCAGATTTATGTGTTTAAACCATAACGCGGATATGTGTGTGTGTGTGTGTGTGTGCGTGTGTGTGTTTGTTGGGGGGGGATTGGGGGGGGGTTAACACATACATTGATATTTTTAGTAGATAGACAGACAGACAGATAGAAAAATAGACAGACAGACAGACAGACAAATAGAAACACAGACAGACAGTCAGATAGATAGATAGATAGATAGATAGATAGACAGACAGATAGATAGATAGATAGATAGATAGATAGATAGGATCAACACTGACATTATGTAGCTTGCAGGTAATAAAAAGTCTCATACATACAAACTGTACCTACGTGTATTTTGGCATATACACATAACACCCAAAAAGCACCCATGCAAAAATGAAAAATAAATAAAAAGAAGAATGCAGAAGACAACATCACACTGAAACATGCACAGAAAGTGTAATGCATGTCAGTCCCTCAGCTGGTTCTTGAGTAAAAATTGCCTCAGGCTGAGTAACTGTCCAGGCCTTGGTGATCATTTAACTACAAAACTCTACAGCAGCAGAAACAGAGCCAGCTGTGCTTCTTCTTCCAGCTGCATGCCGTTGTTCTTGCTGACACTGAGCTGTTTGGGTTCACTGCCCTCAAATCTCCACTAGAATTCATCACCCAGATTATTTTAGGCAATTCTAGTTTATTAAAACCGCTCTGCTCTGTTCTGGCGGCTTTCCTCATTCCACTACATTGTCTTTGACTGACGCTTCAATTCAACCAATCACGAGTTTAAAGACTCAAACCCGCCTCGCGTCTCATTTGCACCTATTTTCATTGGCTGAAGTGTTGTTTATTTTGAGAAGAGGCGGAGCTATACACGAGCAAGCTATATAAATCCGCAGGAAGCGTGACAGTTGTATGTGTAGCAGGTTTGAGCTGCTGTGGGTTACTGGATATCCGCGTCGCTTGGATTTTGTGTTGTGGAAAAGAAAGTAAAAAAAACAAAACAAAACATGAAGGCCATCAGTCCTGTTCGCTCGGTGAGAAGCTGCTACGAGGCTGTGTGTTGTATTTCGGAGCAGAGTTTGTCCATCAGCCGGAGCCGGAGTCCCAGCGAGGAGCCGGTTGGCGCTCTGAGCGACATGAACGACTGCTACTCCCGCCTGAAGGAGCTGGTCCCGAGCATCCCGCAGAATAAATCCGTCAGCCAGATCGAGATCCTGCAGCATGTCATCGACTATATTTTTGATCTCCAGATCGCGCTGGAAAGCCCTACAGGCGCTCCAGACATGCTGAAGGCACTGAAGGTGAGTTTCCATCCTCCATCCTCCCTCCTTCATCCTTCCTCCATCTGTGCTGTGGCCCTGACATGCAAGACCTGGTGATGTTTATGAATATTAATTTCTGTGTTTCATTTCTGTTTGGACAGAGCTCAGACATCAAGCACAGCCTGTCCAAAGAAAGTGATGGAGCTCTGTGCCATTAGAAGAGCGCGCGCCTCAACTTTTTCCATTGGTAGGTTTCCGAACCTGGATGGTTTCACACTCCCACTTTTCACCCATACATGTTTTTACCATGTACTTATTGCATAATAAGTAGGGTTTGGACAATATAAAGGGTTTGGAAAGTAGTTAACCTATTTCTCAGGACATTTTCTCTTTGTCCAAGAAGTTTCTCAGTCTGCTCGCCATGCTTAAATTTGCATTTCTGCAGTACACCATCTGCTCTAATCGCTTTATCACTTACACAAAAATGAGTCATATATTTTTTTTAATGTTAACTCCAATAAACTTACTTTAAAACACCCCACGTTCTTCCTGTTAGTCATCAAGCCAGTCATCAAAAAGTTCACATCTCTATCTTTAGCAGTTTTTTTTTTTTTAGTGTTTTTTTTTTTTATGAGCTCGCTTCCTACTCATTTGTTCAGTAAGCATTTCATACAAAAAAAAAGTTAAATAAAAAAAAAAGAAAAGAAAGGGTAGTCACTTTAAAGTTGCTCTTTGCTACTTTAAAGACGGGACATGATCTCGCAAGAGAGCAGAGATTCCAGCTCTTATCAGCTTGGGTTAATGAAAGTTTTCCAGCCGGCGCCAGACTGTCTGCAGTTTGAATGGCTTGTGTGGGTGTGTGGGTGTGTGTGTGTGTGTGTGTGTGTGTGTGTGTGTGTGTGTGTGTGTGTGTGTGTGTGTGTGTGTGTGTGTGTGTGTGTGAGAGAGAGAAAGAGAGAGATTGAGGGGGAGGAGAGAAAGAGAGAGCGCTGACTTCACTTTTCTCTTTCCCATCTATGTTGCAGGTGCAGGACAGAAACTTCTCCACTCATGGACAAGAGAGAGAGAGAGAGGGAGTGAAGGGGCTGAACAAACACACACACATACACACATACACACACACACAAGGAGTGCGGCTATTCAGAGTGTGGGAAAAGAACCTGCACCCCACTCGAACCATGCAGTCTTTGGTCACTGGACACTTGAACACCAAAGCTGAAGATTTCTGAAGTTTGGATGGAAAGCTCTCTTAATTTTTTATTTTTTATTTTTTTTTTTTTTTTTTTTTTTTTTAATATACAATCATTCCTCTTTTTGTGATGCTACAATCAGGCATTGTGTATTGCTGACTGGTTATTTTCCAAGCTATTAGGACGACACACACTTTACATTCCCGAGTTACTCTTGAGTCTCTCTCTCTCTCTCTCTCTCTCTCATTCTCTCTCTCTCTCTCTCTCTCTCTCTCTCTCTCTCTCTCTCTCTCTCTCTCTCTCTCTCTCTCTCTCTCTCTCAGTGATAACACTGCAGTGTTTTAAAGTAATTTCCAATCCATTTCATTACAGACATCAAATTATCTTTATCATTTAAGTACTTGTACATATTCTTTTTTTTTTTTTTTTTCTTTTTCTTGATGGAGTAGGGTGTGTATTAATTATAGACAGATTATAATGTGAACTCTATAAATATAGAGTGAATTGTAAATGTTTGTGGGGATTCTACATTTCTGCAGACCGTATATGTATCTGCTGAGTTTTATAAACTCTCATCGGTTGTGTTTTGTATACATTCACCTTTTTTTGCATAATGAAATAAATCACTTGGAAGAAAATGAAGCCTAGTGTGCATGTCTGATATTCCCATCCAACACAATGCTGAAGCTCAGGCTCCTATTGAGACACACAGCTGGTCATTGGGTAGCTTGTTCTTTACCAGTGAATGAGAATAATGCATTTCTGCACTGACTGACACGGCCGTGGAGACACATTTAGCTTGCTTTTAAATAGCTCTTAAGTGAAAAATACCTCACTGAGCTAACTCTTATGCAAGTAGCAGTGTTCACACGAAGCCTGAGTTTAAAATGTTACTTTTATAATTATTTATTTGGCAGATGTTTTTATCTAAATAGAGCTGAGTAGATCAGTGTTAAAGGTCTTAATCAAGGATCCAACAGTGGCAGCTTGGCAGTACCAGGATTCAAGGATTCACGTCCTAGTCCAGAGCCCTAACCGCTGAGCACCACTGCCGCCTTTTGTAACAGAAACTACTTTGCGAACAGCATCATGGACTCAGTTCATCATATCTCCCTTGTTTGGAACTAAATTCTGTAGAAGACATCATTTCATAATCACATCTAGTGCACTTAAGCCCACAGTTAGCACACTGCACATAGTAGACTACTGACTGAGTCTACTTTTGCTTTCTACAAGTTATTAAGATTCATATTTACAACATGCTTTTGATTCTAAAGACAGACAGCACAACCATTTAAAAATAGCCAGACATGAGTTAGCTAGAACAGAAAGGCTCCAGTGAATCTAGTGGAGTGATCAAATGAGCTGTTATAATCTAGCACCATCTAGTGGTCAGTGAATGATTCAGCAGCCTGTGCATTTGTGTTCCTGTCCTCATCATATTGCACTGCAGCTTTTCTACTGCCCAGTTTTTTTTTCTGGTGCTGCCTGAAATTCATTAAATAAGAAAGCCACAAGGGTCAATTAACCACAGAGAGAGGAGTGCAACTAATGAGAGTGAGCAAAGTTTCAAATTAAATTTCCAACCCAACCTTATAAGTAATCCGGTTAACAATGCATGAGTAAACAAACGTTTTTAAAATGACTGAATAATGGCCAGAGCAGAAGACCAATAACTTCCATATTAAAGATGTAACCAAACAAATGAAGTACAATATTCTGAGTGAACAGATAATACAAAACTGACACAGATACTTTTTTTTTTTTTTTCTTTTTAAAGCTTGCCGCAAAAGTTCACAGGGCATCTAGTTGAGACTAGAGGTGTGCATCAGGACCGGGATCCTTTGGGACACGACAAAAAAGGTTTTTACTTTCATGCTGTCAGATATGAAGCTTGTGGGACAAAAAAAAAGACCATGTTCGACAAGATGAATGTACATCACTGTGTGATGCGTTTACAGCATCCTTAGTAACTGCCTGTTCAGGGTCACAGCAGTTTAAAGCCTATTAGCTTGTGAATATTTTAGGAAATAGAACCAACTAAATTCATTAGAAAACATCAAGGGCAGGTGCTCCTCTGTGTGAGCAGGATTTGCAAAAACAGCTCTATTTGAGTGATGTATCTGAGGTTGAGGAACCGTCAGAGCCAGAATTCACAGATCATGCTGACAGCTCTGGCACTTCTACCTCTGGGTTCTTTCCAGTGTTTTCCCGTGTTTCCGAGAACATAGTAGTAACAAAGGGGTTAGGCCATGCTCAGTTCAGAAGCAATAAACAGATACAGATACAGATAGTGTCATTGCTGTAAAAGACTATTCCATGTGTGTAATACAACCATAGCAGTTTCATGGTTAAATATAGTAATAAAACTACTAATAAACATAGTTACCCTTATGCACCATAGTAAATCCATGGTAGCATCATGGTTAGCATGACATGGACTGAATGTTTTTACACTAAACAAAATGATCAGGAAACAGCGCATTCCGTCATCAGCATACCTTGTCATCAGTTAAATGGTCAAAAGTCTGTAATTACTGTGGTTCTTCAGTAGAGGGGGCCAGTTGCCACCATTTAATATTTTTAGTGCTGTAGCTCCTATTTTTATGTTCCTGCTTGGAACAGAATTTGCACAGATTCTGTGCAATTTATATTAATAGATTTAATCAGAACATGTACAATATGTCAATGAAGGGTTTTTTTTCTCTATCATACAGATCATTAAATGCCTAGTAGTTGTAAATCAAGGACTAGATTTGTATAATCTTGACATATGAAGTCTCTCCTGTCAAAATCCTATCACTTTGACTATGACTAAACAGTTATAGGATCTTAGTAGGAAGTTATATGAGTAGTAGATGAGTAGATCACAGTAGATCACAGTAGATGAGGCTCATCTTAGAATGGGGTTGTGTAAATGACTTCTTAATTTGCTAGTGGATGCTGACTTTAGAAAATGTGCGAAATTTTGATTCTGGGTTGCAACAGTCATGGAGACAACATAAGGTAGTTAATGACAGATGGTGTTGATTAATTTTCTATAACAGAAGCTCTGATAGTGTTACCAGCTTCAAGGCAAATCACAGTTTATATTAATTCACTCATTCTAATATGTTATTTCTTTAATAATAACTTACACACGTATGGGGGAAATGACACATAAATTGTTGTTTTTTTTTTTTAAAAAAACGTGCTATAATTATTCCTGCTACACTACAAAATAGTTTACAGCCTGTGTATTTATTGTCCTGTGTATCAGTTGTTCTGTTTGGTGTATTTATTGTCCTGTGTATCTATTGTTCTGTTTTGTGTATTTATTATCCTGTGTATTTATTGTCCTGTTCTGTGTATTTTTTGTCCTACACTCGTCGCACACTGTTGTGTATTTGCACTTTATGTAGTCTTGTGTACTGTTCTGTGTTGCACCATGGTCCTGGAGAAACGACATTTCGTTCCAATGTACATAAGCGATATAGAGGAATCACAGTAAAAACCCACTTGACTTGACTTTGTTTGTGGTTTCTCTGTGACATGACAATGTCCCATGGTCATTGAGACGTAAATCGTACACATCGTGCAAATATGTGTGGTATCTGGAGTGAAAGAATTCCTTGGTCGTGAGTTAAAATCAGAGATCTCAGATGGCTTTTATCCCAAATGCCGATTTAGCACCTTTGTTACCAAAGACAGCCGACAAACAAGTTCTGGTTGTGTCAGAAATTTCAGAATATGACCACCAGTTCATCGCTAATGACTTTTAAAGGCTTCTGATTGGCCAATTGTCGTAATTAGGAGTAAATTAGGAGTGCACCTGTGACTGTATTTAGAGCCAGGGCCTTTTTGCTCTTGATACCTTGATATTCTTGATGATAGGGAAATCTAAGCAACTGCGCCAAATATGCTTCCTCCTTAGGAGCAATTTCTAAACAACTGAAGGTACCTCAAACAATTGTATACAAATATAAAAATCTTGGGACCACACAGACTCTGCATCATTCAGGATTTATCTCTCTGGGATGAGTGAACTTTGGTCTGAAAGGTTCAACTGAACCCCAAGACAACAACAAAGGAACTGGTGAAGGAGTTGGAGGCTTCAGGTACAAAAATATCCACCGTTAAGAGTGTACTACATCGCCATGGCCTGAAAGACTGTTGTGCAAGGAAGAAGCCCCTACTCTAAGCTCGGCATTAAAAAGCCAGACTGAGGTTTTGCACCATTCGAACTGTGAAGCATGGGGGTGGCAGCATCATGATGTGGGGGTGTTTGGGTGGAAAAGGGACTGGTGTACTTCAGATAATAGATGGCATCATGAGGAAAGAAGATTATATAGAAATATTGGAGCAACACTTTTCATCCAGAAAGTTAAAACTCGGTTGCAACTTCCAGCAGGAGAGTGATCCTAAGCATACTTCCAAAATTGTAATGCAATAGCTTAAAGACAACATAGTGAATGTATTGGTGTGGCCATCACAAAAATTACACTCTCGAATCCAGATGATGCCACAGCCCTCTGTGGCAGCGAGTCTAGTGACCAAAACTGTCTGTGCTCTCTGGGTGGGAGGGATTTCCCAATCTTGGGCATCTGTGAGCTTATGAATGCAGAAGAAGGTAGATAGTGCTTTCCCCTGGTTGTGTTACACTGCTCTGTGATGCAGCATGAGCAGCAGTTTGAAAAGATGTGGTTGGCTGACTTCATATGTCTCAGAGAATGCATGTGCTAGCCTTCACTCTCCCTGGTTGGTAGCTGTCATATATAGGTCATATATAGGATAGTGCAGAGCACTTACATCTGCATCCACTACCAATTCCTGACAGTTAACAGTATAATATTAATAAAGGGGATAACTGCAGTGTACTGTTGTGATAAATGCAAAGACTGTAAAAATAAATTTGCAGAATAGCACACGAAGTTTCTACAGAAACAGGAGGTCCTGCATCAGCTGTGCAAGAAGCCCCTGCTGAAGCTTCAGGACATGAAGTCAGTTATATCTTTCACTTCGGGGGATTTAAGTAATACTCATTTTATTTTTTTCATGGGAATTCATAGTTTAATATGTATTCAAATTAAGATTCCAAGAAAGTTGTCTTCCTTATTTTTTTATTATTTTTTTTAAACTGTGTTGGTTCCTTGCCTCATACCATGTAAGCCTTGATAGTAATCAGACAAGTTCATTTAACAGAGCAGATAAAAAACACTGCAGTTTGTGGCTGAGAGGCAGTGGGGTGTGTTTTATGCACATTAAGGCAAATGGCAGGGTGGGAACTGCAGGAGTTATCAGTGTCACTGGCAGGCCTGACGCTCTCTTTGTGTTTAAGTGAGATAAGACAATATTCTGTGTGAATCTTCTTCTCCTCCCTGCAGAGAGGACATGAGCATGTATTAGCCTGATTGAGCCCTACATTAAGACAGCCTTGCGTAAGTGTAGCTGTGTGGTTTAAAGGAATCTATGAGCAGGTTATCCAGTCACAGATTAAGTCACGTTATGGCATTTTCAGTTATTCGTGTGAATTTTATTCAAAGACGTTTACATGTACAAACAAGTATGAGATGTAAGTAGGAAGAACAGAGAGAGCCACAGCTAACACAGGGTCTGTAATAAGTGCAGTAACGTGAAACAGTCAGTCAAACTACATAGTAATAATGATGATAATGATAGTTTGGCAAGGTAAAGAAGACATTTGGCAGCCGTTAAATATTCTCTTAGTGAGGATTATACAACAGTTAGTTCTGATCCTCTACTTCGATTGGTCGAGCGGCGTTCCAAAAGTGCCTATATTTCCTATGACCACCTTGGGATGTTTCACTGTTTATATCATTCCACTCGTCTATGTTTGCCACATAAACTTCCACTTCCTAGTTCGAAACCAGTACTACAGTAGAGTTAGCGACATCATCACTGGACATGGCAGGATGATGACGCTAATTCAGACATGGTCAAAGGATACTTCTCAAGAAAATAACTTTTGGCTTAAACCATAAGAGCTCTTCATATGAAGATGAAAAGGAAGAAAGATGCTATTTTTACTGGAAACACCTTTAACGGGAATGTACAAATCAAGGTGAGCTATCTAGCCAGCTAGCTGAGGTGAGTGTGGCTTCTTCAGGATCCATTTCTGCTAGCAGAGCAAAAATAACCAGAACATTTGGCCATGTTGTGACTGAAATGGCACTCGAGATTAATTTCTTTTGTATAAGAGCAATATCGCACTTGCAATCGTGCGGTTATACTGAATCTGACATGAATACTGTGAATACCTATGGTGGTACCTGCAGAGAATCATAGCTGTGCCAATATTCAGTATAGCCACACTCTTGCGTGTGTGATATTGCTTAAAAAAAAAGACTTTAGCAGTCCTAATGCTCTTATTTCTATGCAGTTTGTGATATATATGGATGGATGGATGACTAGCATTCTGACACAACCAAATACAATATTAAATATGTTATGTTATTCATAACATAAAGACCAACCACCAAAACATGTCTGTGTGGAGTTTCTGTGCATGTTCTCCTGTGTCTATGTGGGTTTCCTCCAGGTTCTCCAGTTTCCTCCAGGTGTGAATGAGTGTGTGTGTGTGTGTGTGTGTGTGTGGTGTCCTGTGATTGACTGGCATTTCATTCAGGCTGTATTCTCGTCTGACACCCATTGTTGCCAATCAACCATGACCCTGACCAAGATAAAGTGGTTATTGAAAGGGAGTGAATGAGTGAGTGAGACTCTTGAGTACTATATATACTGAATTAAACCTTTGCAGTAAATCACAGTTAAAGCCATCAGGGGAAAATCACAACTACATCCTGATAGCTTTTGTAGCTTTTATGATCAAATGATACCTACACTGGATAATACGTGATCAAGAAATGATTGATTGGGTTCACCTGATGTAGTAAATAAAGACGAATGGAAAAACCAACATACCGTCTCAGCAAGGTGTTTTAGGCCACCACAAGCTTACAGAACAGCACAGATTCTCAACCAAGATTGTGGAGAATGGGCTGTCGTGCACATTTTTGTGTTTTCTCTGCTCTAATACACCCACTTCAACCATGGAAGGATTTTTAATTTGCTGGTTAGTTGAATCAGGCATGTTAAAGCAGCAGCAACACAAAAATGTGCAGGACAGAGGGTTCTCCAGAACCACAACTGGAAACCTATGCTCTGAGGGAACAAGTGGAGCCAAACTAGCAAAACAGAAACAAAGGCTTTTCCTTAGATTTGTCGCTGGTCTGTAGATTTATACTGTGGATGCCTTGTTCAAAGCATATGTGTTTTGAAAAAGTCTATTATATCAAGGAGATAATTTTACTGTTTAAGATGTTTTGGAGATGTTTTGTAGCTTGGTTTAGCACCTGCGCGCATGTGTGTATGTGTGTGTGTGTGTGTGTGTGTGTGTGTGTGTGAAAATGCATGACAAGTTAAAACAAGTGGATAAACCCAGAGGCCACTAACTGTAGCAGTGCATTACAGGGGACCTGAACGGTGAGTGAATTATAATGTTCAGGGTGGACGGTGAGTTCCAACAGCAGAGCTGAAAGTGTAGTTACATAAAATAGGTACATTACATGAAATATTACTAATTTTCTAGCTCAGACAAAATATATAATTTGCATAGCTAACACATGTCAAGGGATCAGACAGTCTCTTGTCACTACATACCTTTTCCTATTAGTTTCACTTAGTTACTGAATAATTCACAGTAGTTAGACATAATATGGTTAAATGTAAATAACTGAGTAACACTGTAAGACTTTAAGTGGCGAACTAGTTCTGGAAATGCCCTAAAACACATTTCACTCAGTTAATAAATGATGTTTACAGGCACCGAAGTCTTGCCACATACACACACACACAAATTTTTTTTTAAAGTTTTAAAAAAAACAAACTACATAAATCAGTTAGCTTGGTCAGTAGCGAGCTTGTAGTGTTTGCATAGTCATTTCTGGAGGTTATTGATAGGGTTAGACTTGATATCACAAAGAAAAGAAGAAGAAAAAACAGGAATGTAAAATAAATTTTACAAGGGGCATGGTTTCAGTCAAACTTGTAGAGTAACTTCCCATGGCAATGTCCCTCAAACAAGTCCTGTGTGGAGTGTTTTTATATATCGATGGAGACTAAATGTCTTCAAAAGCATAGGAATATGTGGAACCCGAATATAGGAATATATGCAGCCAAAATGTTTCCTTTGGGTTACTGAGATTAGGGTTAGATTTAGGTGTATCATACCATTAATTGTTTTCCCTCCAGCTATCTTCAGGCAGATGAGGGAGCTAGAAGATTCCTAAGATTCCTGATAAGATAGCCATGTCGACATGATAAACATTCCTAATTTTTTTTTTTCATCAAAAGAAGTCTAATCTAGTATAATATGTAATGTTGTGCATTGTTTGTAATATTGTAATATTGAAGTAGGAACTAGATCTAATCTGAAATCAAGACGACTTTTCTAATGTTAATAAATGACGGCCATGTCATACTGAAATGACTGTACAGCCTACATAAGGATGAGAGACACTGTGACGTAATCACAGGTGGGTTAACCAGTGATTAGAAAGACCGTCTCTGGTAGAACACCTACTTGCTGGTGAAAGATATCCAAGTAATAAATAAGCAAAGAAAACACCGAGTCCTCATATTAAGTGCTGCTGCTTACTCAGGTCTTAATGTCACAAGTATATTTCTTCCTTGTGCCACATGCTGCACCTATGGTAAGCAATAAAAATAAAAAGTAAAAAATAAAAAAAAACCTGAATAACAGCAGCCATAAAGCAGGCCGTGGCCACATATGAAGCAATTTTGATAAACTTGTATTATTAAAAGACAATATCTTTTGCGATAAATAAATCAGATGCCTTTATATTTTTTGTGTAATGCATTAGAAACAAAATGTCAAATATTTCTTTGCTCACCACTATCTGGAATCCTAAAGCTGGCTTTATGCTGTACAATTTTCATCAGATTATGCTGTTGCAGATAACAGTCACACATGGCAAAAGAATTCTTTGGTCATGAGTTGGTCATTTAGTGATAAGACGCTCGTCTAAGATCCACCGATAGGCAGACGGCATAGGATGTCACAAAACAAATACATTAGTGGTATTGGAAAAACGTAAATGAAACATGGTAATGGACAGAAAAATATCTTTATGTTCAATTTGAAGAATGTTTCTGTTTATGCGACCCCATTTTCTCCACAAGCCCAGATCACACTGACGGACGACGTAAGCAGAACGTAGCAATTTCCTTTAATTGCAGGTCTATAATTAGAGGCTCTTCATCGCATAATTGGAACATGAAGAACAAGTTATTGTGCGCTTAGAGAATTCGAGACTTTATTGGATTCATCTTATACAATGCGACAAGCAATAATCTTAAAAGACATAAGATTGAGATAACACACAAACAGGCTTACAAATATATATTCATAAGGTGAGATTTTTTTTTTTACTACTTTCTCACTAGATTTTGTGTCAAAGAGATGAGCACAGTGATGTATTCTGACACTGTGTCAATCAAGTAAGCCATACTCCCTTTTCTTGATGACGTCATAGTATGTGATATATGCTGTGTCAGAATTTCTGACATCTGACTAGGAAAAGCCAAGGAAAATGCCCCTCAATTCAATATTCTTACCAGGAAAGTCAGGAAAGTCTCCTCATCCCTGAGTTCAGTATAGGACATCATGTTAACATATGGCTGGTCACACCATCAGCTGTACATAAAATCTCTCTTCACCTCTTTAAATGAGTTTGTAGTAGTATTTACTTTAGATGCATCAACATAGACAGAGTTGCTTAAATCTTTAACACTGACCGCTGTTCTGAGAAAGTAAATACATCATGAACTCATGATCAATAATGTTAGCTGACTAGCTTCTTTCTAACAAAGCACATGCTTTTATGAACAGGTCCATATGTTTTTCCCAATGTTTTTAACTCGTACTCATCGAGCTCAAAAATACAGAGCCCCTAAGGGGACAGGGTGATGGAAAAAAAATATGAGATGAGAGGAATATTTCAATGCTTTTGCGTTTGCTAGCAAAACTTTTGTGTTCCTCCAAGAAACGTTGCTTTCGCTCGCAAAACTTTTGCTTTCTCCCACAAAGATGTTTGCTTTCTCTCGCAAAGAGAATGCAAAAAAAAATTTGCGAGAGAACGCAAAGTTTCTCAGGGGAATGCAAAAGTTTTTGCTCCCATTTCATATTATTTTCCATCACCATGTTTTTTTTTTTTTTGGAGATACACTGGTAATACACTGGCAAAGCGTGTATTTAAGAGAAAATGACATTTAAGCTCATGTTCTGGTTACAATTTTCAATAATGGTGTTGCTTTTTACATTTTCATCACCCCAACTCACCCCACAATGCCTTTCTCTGTCCCTGCTGCTTACACAAAACTGAAAACCATTTCATATTTATGACCGACATTAAAATAGTTGGTAAAGAATTCCTAGCTTTAATCCAGAGTTTTAGGAAATATTTCCATGTTGAATACAATTTCTGTATTTTATTATTATTATTATTTTTCAAATATATAAAAACTCTTTGTTAAAGATGTTCTTTGTTCCTGGGAGATAAAAGAGGAAAAAAGCGCGCTGGCCCTTTAAGGCCGGGGGTCGCGCAGTCCTCCAACTGCTTTATGCAAATTTATGCGGAGTCGCGCGGGCCGCTGCGTGCCGTCGACCAATCAGAGCGCGCCTCAAACCGCGGGAGATCCGAATTTCGCGGGACGTAATTTGGCGCTAAAACTGCGCTCCGTCGTTCCGGCTTGATGTCAAAGAGGGAGCAGATCCGCCGCTGCTGGAGTCCGGAGCTCAGCTCTACCGAGACCGCATCCGAGGAAAACAAACAAAACAAACAAGCAAACGAGCTGCAGTTTAAAGGTTTATTCGCGTGCGAGTGGAAATCAGCTGAAGCTGGGCATTTAAAGAACATTTAAAGTGCATTTTAAATGAATCTCAGTTTCATCTGCTCGCCTGCTGGAACAAAGGACACCGGACTCCCAGACGTTTACTGTTCGAGAAAATACTGATTTCATATTTATAAATTCCTATTGATTCTGATCTGCTCTTTTTTTATTTAAAAAAAAAAACACTTTAAACAAAGCTCGAAATAAAGTGCTGAATCATTGACTCAGTGGCACAGAAGCAGCTCGGAAGCTCACACACTCACACACTTGGGGCTTTTTTCCGCTTGCAGAAATTTGCTGTGTGTGTGTCTGTGTGTGTGTGTGTGTTTTGTCGGTGATCGGTGTGAAGATGATCCGGACACCCAGACGCGTGTCTCCGGCCTCGGCTCGCGCTCCAGTCGCTCTGTCGTGCCCGCAGAAGAAGCTTCTCTCCGCGGTCAGGGCAGATGTGCTGAGCTCGGGGCTCGCGAGTCCGCCAATCAGCTCGGTGCCGCTCGGCTACTTCACACAGCTCGGAAACACACCGGCGACCGAGCGGAGAACCGCAGACTGTCTGTACGCCACCCCGCACGGAGCACGAGCTCAGCATGGCCGCCAGCCCTCTACCCGACTCCCGGTAAGACCCGCGTTTATTTCCTACCCGCAAAGCGCAAAACAGTGGGGCTACGTGCACATCAGCACACTGCTGCACTGACGAGTGGCTTCTACAGCACACTTCTGCTCCACATATTACACATATTACACATCCTGAAATTATTAAAAAAGAAAGAAAATATTCACCTAGGTGTCGATGGAGACGATATAGAAATATGAAATAAATATGTAAAGTGGATATTTCCACTGTATTTTCCAGTGCATTTGCCTTCTTTGGTCAATATGGACAATATTATCTGATTAATATGGATATTGTCTGATTAATATGGATATTGTCTGATTAATATGGACATTATCTCATCTTATATGGTCATTATCTGATCTGATTATGGACATTATATGATTATTACGGACATTAGGTACATTCATATTTAATGTGCAAAATAATAATACTATTTAATATTTGTATAATTAATACTAATATTATTAGTATTAGTATTATTACTTTTTCTTCCATATTGTCAATACCTAAGTTATTAAAAGTTTATTACAGAATCAATCACAATATATATATATATATATATATATATATATATATATATATTTTTTTTTTTTTTTTTTTTTTTTTATATATATTTTGATTTAGAGTAAGTATACGTCAAGGAGATATATCACACACACACACACACACATTTTGGACTCATGTTTTTTTTTTTTGCATTTTGCATGCTGCATTTTTTTTTTAATCACTGGCTCTCAGAGTGAGGTCTATGGCTCTAATAAGCAGACAAAAATATTACTGCACACATTTAAATAACGTTCATGCAATACATCTGTACGACGTTACAGTTGAAGCTGTATCTGTATGCAGAAAGGTTGAGAACCGTTGGTTAATATATTTACGACTCACGTGTACATATTTCCAAACACTTAATTTGCATTTCTATCTTCACCAGGTCGATTACTAGTAGTGGGCTGCTGTTCATTTCAGGACTCGGTTTAAGCC
This sequence comes from Pangasius djambal, assembly GCA_022985145.1. Classification (NCBI taxonomy): domain Eukaryota; kingdom Metazoa; phylum Chordata; class Actinopteri; order Siluriformes; family Pangasiidae; genus Pangasius; species Pangasius djambal. Next base: position 5,647,192 of record CM040984.1, on the reverse strand, counting down.
TAAGGGTTAGTTGTTGCCTAACCTCCTAACCTCTGTGCTTGCTGATCTCAGGCTGCAGATCCGCAAAGTGCAACCTGTAGTGAGTGAATGAAACCTGCCGGAGTGTGCGTGTGAGTGTATTAGAATATGAAACGTCTGACGGGTTGGGGGTTAAGAGGTTTATTTACGATTAGTCCTACAGGAGCTGGGAGAAAGAAATAGGGGGATGGGGTGCGAAGTCTGTTTAGGTGTATATACGCCCTGGGTCTAACTGTAGCGGTAAGCTTGGTGGGGGATGCACACCGTGTGTTTATGTCATCAGCTATCAGATCTCATGCATTATTTCCCCTTATTTGGTGTTATTGCATTGGCTACATGTTAGAAATGCTATTAATAGGCTGCAGGTTTGGATTGGTGAAGAAAGACAGTCCTGAACGTTGCTTATTTTGATGTTTAATTCAGTCATGAAGCAGTAGTGGCTCTTACACCTGTTCCCTCACAGAGTCTCCTCACACTGAACACCTGTCCGCCAGGTTCAACCTGTTGGCGTCAGTTGGAAAGGTTGAGCAGGTCACTGGAGCTGTAGTGGAAGCAGTGAAATTGTCTGTTCAAGTCCTGGACACACCAAAGTCCTGACACGCTGTCGCTTGGAGTTTTTGCCGCATATGCCGAACTAGTTGGCGACAGAGCGTGGTGGATTAGCGAGAGAGACTGATTGGCTCTGATTGGCTGTGATCAAGCCAACAACATTATTCAGATCACACAGACTGCATCATTTTTATTTGCTTAATATTTCTCACTTTCTGCATGTGTAGCTACATTCTGGCAACAAAATGACCAAGCAGAGCATTTAAATCCCAAGTCCATGTTAGAGATATGTGCAGGACTGGTTTTTTAATCTGGAATTCTGACCAATCATGTCCGCTCCCTTAGAGTGTTTGACCAATCCCACTCGCTCCTGCAATTATTATTTTCGTTTGCACCTGCCTACAATATTTTGTAATGAGCTTATATAAACCAATTACACTACGATGTAATTAAAATGACTGTGTAATAAGAAACCGTTTGCACTGCAGTGACACTGACAAGGATAATGCATATATATATATATATATATATATATATATATATATATATATATATATATATATATATATATATATATATATATATATATATATATATATATATATATATATATATATATATATATATATATGCTGTATGAATAAATGATAGCTGTATGAATAAGGTAAATGTATTGCACCATGCAGGCATCCAGTATACCACAATGTCAATCAACGTGGCCTGTCATTTTCCTGCGAGTATCTGATGTCTGCATGAAAATAAAAACCAACATTTTTTTCTTGGGTCCCAAGGGATCTCAGTCCCAATGCACACCTCTGGGCTATATCCCAATCCACGTGCTACTGACTTATTGAGCTCTCAAGTCACCACGAGCCACCAAAACAGCTTTATTGCACCTTGACACAAGTCTCGAGAACCGCACTGGAGGGATAAACACCATACTTCCAAAAGATATTCCCTCGATTGATGTTTTGGTGATGGTGGTGGAGAGAGCCACTCGTCACTCCAAAATCTGCCACTGGTGTTTAATTGGGTTGAGATCTGGTGACCATATGAACATATGATTTACATCATTTTCCTCCTCATCAAACCATCCAGTGAGACCTCTTGCTGTGTGGATGGGGACCAGGAGTCATCCTGGTAGCACTATCACGATTCAAACAGGGTGAAATGCTTAGAGAGGTTTCAGGATGGAGGACATCGCAGATTCTCGGTAACATGACAAGCTGCACTTTTTTTGTGTTATTAGCTTCAGGAGAGGCTAGTGAGGGAATGACTGTTAATAGCTGCTGCAACAGAAGTGATAACAGGAACTAACTTGTTTCAGGGATGTTACATAAGATCAAAGTAGCTATAAATGGATAAAACAAATGGTGTGTCATGCTTCAGTAAGTAGCATTTGTATGGATACACAAATTGCTGTGTTAATAGAGGAATAAAACACTTCATTACATGTTGTTATAGGAAATTAATCACAATCAATAACCGGGGTGGTAACAATAATTCCACTTTGCATCACACCACCCAGTCATTAATTATTTTCCTACAAGAGAATGCCCTTTTGTGTTTTCTTCTTTGTATATTCAACCAGTTACTTTCACTCAGTTGTGTCCACTTACGTCTCCTCGTGACTCGGTACTACTATGTTTTTTGCTCCCCCACTGCAGAGGAAGCTGAGTGTCTTGCTCTGTCATAGTTTCAGGCTGACAGAGTGACATTATTAAGTGGGGCACTGGTTGCTGTGCAAACTGCTCATGAGCTGAAACATGCTCACACTCGTAGACGTCTGTCCCCCAATCTGGCACCTGTTGGGTCAGACTTTCAACGGCTGTTAGTTTAGAGTTAGAGGAATTGTAAGTAATTCTACAGTTCTTTGTTAAAGGAATAGTTGGATGGAGTTTTGTATAACAGCAGCTCAGACAGAAGTTCTGGCAGCAAGGCAAATTTATATTTACGCACTCATTTAAATCCCTTATTTTTCTATAGTCAAAGCAAATTCACAGAAACTTGTACAGTGGACACTCCACATAATCTAAGCCAGTATAAATAATAAAGAGCTTAAGAAACATGTTAAAGAAAAACATGTATGGTTATTGATATTGTAAAGCTTTTCTCTAGGGACATATTTAGCGTTTTTGGAAGGAGTCTCCAGGGGGCATCTCCGGGGTTTGCTTTGCACCTCCAGGGTTGGGGGAGTTTGCATGTTCTCCCTGTGCTTTCAGGGGTTTCCTCCGGGTACTCCGGTTTCCTCCCGAGTCCAAAGATATGCATTTCCAAATTGTCCGTAGTGTGTGAATGGGTGTGTGTGTGTGTGTGTGAGATTGTGCCCTTCAATGGGTTGGCACCCTGTCCAGGGTGTCCCCTGCATTCTGCCCTGAGTCACCTGGCTCCAGGCTCCCTGCCATCCTGTGTAGGATAAGTGGTACAGAGAATGGATGGATGGATGGATGCATGAATGGATGGATGGAAGGAGTCTCCAGTGTCAGCATAAAGGTGTTAATTTAACTTTTAAGCTACAAGACAGACATGTTACAGAGCAGTGGTTCTTTCTTTTTGTCTTATTAACGTAAAGAGAGAGAAAAAAAAGAGAGGCTGGTGAGGGGACAACTATTTATAGCTGCTATAACGTAAGCGCTAAAAGGAACTTAACTCGTTTTGCAGATGTTCCACACCCGTAAATGTGACTGTGAACTGAAAAAAGTAGGACGTGTCGTTTTGTTTTTTTTAATAATGAAATACGATAATTAATATATAATAAGTGTAATATAAAAAGTAAATAAGTAATCATTTGCAAATTGCTGTGGTATAAGTGGAATAAAACACTTCAGGATATGCTTTTATTAGAAGATCATCAACTCTAGGGTGGTAGGGTGATGGGCTGCATCAAACCACCCTACATTGTTGATTATTTCTACAAAACCCCCAAGTGTTTTATTCCTTACCTATCATACTCAGAATGCTTTCCGTACATATATGCCTTAAAAAATGGCTTCCAGTTCTTCAGTGATATCACACACTTGTTGAGATTGTTTAGGACAAAGTGCGACTTAAAATATTCTATAAACATGAACAAAACGTCACTGTGTAGCTGTCTGTGGTAGTGTTTTTTGGGTGCGGCCATCCATAATCCTCAGTGCAGCATTGTTCTGCCCTATAGGGTATGCGTCCCAGAGTCTGAAGGCGGAATTGTACCAGAAAGATGTAACTTATGCAAATGATAATATAATTCCACATTCCACAAAATTTTGTTTTAAGGACTGGACTCTACAGCTCTTTTTAGAAAGTTGTGTGTTAAAGTATAAGGTTATGCAGCTTGATGTGTCATTCAAAGCAAAAATATTGCATCTGGGCATATATTTAAGGAAAAGATTTTTGATGAGACGAGATGAGATGAGATGAGATGAGAGACTTCCATTTCTTATTTGCTACATTAGTCTTGCAGCTGTAGTACAGAACGAAAGAAGCAAACATTAGACATGAAATTTCTTTTTCTTTCTTTACTGGCTGATTACATTCAAAGGAAAAGGAAGAAGGTTTAAATGTGATGTTTCACCAGACTATGCCTTTAAACACTAAAATGTGTCTGTTGGTGTTTTTCAATCATACGTTATTGTCTTATTTTGAACACTAGCATATCATGCAGACAAATTTTAAAGAGGTTTGTATTCACCAATGTGCTTTCTAGCATCTGTGTGAGACAGCTGAAGGCTTTAACAGTTCATTCTTTTGGTGTTTGAAGAGTTTCAATGTGCTGCTTCTGCCTCAGCACTTCTCCCTTTGACAGAAACACTGCCCGTGTTGATAACGGCACACATCTACAGGGTTCTGTATGTCCTTCATACATATTTTAGTTGTGTGTATGTGAGCTTAGATTGAATCTACAGCCTCTTCCCAGTAAACACAGATACACAATAATGGTGACCTCCAACTCCTCAGGTCTCAGAAGTGTGAGAAGACACTTTGTCCTCTGTCTACCCCCAAAGCAGAGCTTTTATTACCCGTCGATCACTCAGCCATTACTGCGCTCCAGCACCTTCAGCCTGCTAACCTCAAAGAGCTGCATATCAAAGAAAGTAAAAAGCCGAACTCCACCTTTTTCTCTCCTTCTGCTTCTGTCCGTATATCACCCTGTCTGTCTCTGTAACACATTCACACACACACATACACACACACTCATTTCTTTCCCTTTTGCCTTTGATGGCATCGTCAGCAATTCAGGGTGACCTTTTGCAATATGAATGAGTGGCTGTGTGTGCGTCTGTGTGTGTGTGTGTGTGTGTGTTTACTCTAGGGTGTGGCAGATGCATTATGTGTGTGTAGGCGTTCTCAGACCAGGCTTTGTCAGACTGGTTTAGTCTATAATGTAGTTACATTGGAAAACCAGCAGTAAATGCATGTAACATAGATGTCATCATAGGATAAGCTCGTGGGATAAATACAAAATACCATATCTCAGGGTGTGTGGATACATTTAAATTTGCAGTACAAGTCGTACTGTTAATAGATTTCATGTTTTGCTGCTAAGATAAATCAAATCTATTGATGCACTCACTAAAATATTCTAAATAAGACCTGATCTTGTCTTCATTTACAACCCAAGACCACAAAAATGTACAATGAACATTAAAATATGTTGGAATTATACACAATAAGACTCATAAAATTTTCTCTGCATAGGTCTGAATGTACAATATGTAGTTTCTTGAGTCAGACTAGCATTCTAGCATTCACCAACCACAGATCTTTTCCTATACCTCAGTGGCATATGAGATTATCTCGTTTGCTCCCCACTAACTACATCACACAAAACCCTTTTATAACTTTTAAAAATCAGATGCCATGAATTTTTGTATCATTCTGTTCAAAAGTTTGCTTTCCTGCTGGAAACCAGCACACAGATGCAGAGAGCCAATCAGATTCCAGCCTTAAATATCCTGAAGCTTGTGGCCAGAAAAGTGTACAGGACACCACTCAGGACCCGTGGCTAGAGCGTCTGAGGCAGAGACTAGTGTGTACATGGAAAAGGGTACAAGTGTAGACATGATGTCACATGACTAATTCTAGTTGCATCTAATTTTTCCAGTCACATGCGATAAACTCTGTCTCAACACAGACTTGAAATAAACAGGGTGGACATGCTATTCTTTTAGCAAAGAATATTTAGTGTGACAAATATGTATGATAAAAAAATTTTAAAACCATTTTTTGCAGTTCTAATTTATCTGCTTATATGAAGAACTAGATAGAGACACAGAAAGTCATATCATACCTTCTTAGCCATAATGAGAATTTTAAATACAGAATTATAGACTATTTTACTTTTATCGCTTTTTCATTTTGGTTTGATTTATCTATACTTTTAAAATTTAGCTTTACTTTAAATTCGTATCTTTTGATTATTTTCTTTTCTTAGGTGGATTGTAAATGCTCACATAATTCGGTTTTGTAAAAGTGCCATGTGAGTGTGGAATCAAGTCAGAGTAAAGTCAAAGTCATGTACAGTTCATTATCTCGCACATTGCCCATTGCGCCCGACTCAGAGGCGAAAAAGAAGGGGAAAAAAACAACTACATAAATCATTTAACAAATCATTTCTGGAAATGTACCAAGATGCAAATAATTTAAAGTGCATCATTTGTTTTTTTTATTTTTTGGTCCAGCGCGTTCTGATTTTCGCTTTCAGATATCAGGCGAGGCTTTTCATTTTCGTTGCACTACAGATCAGTAGAGGAGGTGGGGGAGGGTGGGGAGGGTTGACTGTTGTGCCATGTCCTGTATGGGTGTGGACCCAATTTGAAGAATGTGTGTGAAAGGTGGGGATTTAAACCCATAGGAAGTTGCAGAACAACCACAACATGTACAGTTTTGGGAACATAGTGTTAACCCTTTGGAGGATTTTGGAACGTGTGGGAATTCTCACTGGCATTCTGAAACAAGACAAAGCGAACAATTTTACACCGAACAATGGGTACAATAGCAAATCTGTGGTCCTGCATTTTGTGGTGACTTCCTGTTTCGTACTACGGAATCCACCCTGACTTTGGTTATTATGTGAGCTGAACAGGGGCATGTGGGCGGAGCTATAAATAGTGCAGACTTTTGATTGGCCATACATAATTATTAGTGTAGTGATTCATGTTAATAGTTTAGTGACTGTCTGCCAGGGTTTTTGTTGGCTTATTGGCAGCATCACGATTGTATCATTTAATTTTTTGTTTTATTTTGCTTGTACTTATCTGTCGAGTTTCCTCTGATATTTAACTCCATTTTACATGATCAGTGTAAAACCTGCCATGTCCAAGCTGAATTCCAAGTAGCTTTTAGGGTATAACCTAATGGCGCATTACCTAGTGCGCTACACGCACACCATTTGAGATTCAGCCACAGAAAAATGCAAGTGTACTCAACAGCCTCTCTATGTTTTACCACGTTTAAATTACTGACACCTACGTTCGGGTCGATCTGTACCATTACGGCAGTCCAACACAATCACTCGTTCTAGTGCTCCATAGTTAGACAAGTAACAGTGCCATGAAATATTAATATGAGGTTAAAGCTATATGTGTGTCTATTAAATTTTGTATCAAAGAAATCAATTTGGAAATTTCAAGTAGTATTTTACTACTCCTGCCCACCACTCGTCACCCCACCACCTCCAGAGGACTCCTCCTTTCACATGTATCGTTAAGTGTTGGGAAAATGGTCACAGGTACTTGACAAATAGTTTTGGTTTGTAAGAGGACAAGCTCTAATAGACAACTGTGATGTAACACATGTAACAGCACTGCTTTCTGAACATTGAGGTAAATTGTATATAAGGAATAAAAGACGACAGGGCCTGCTGTTATGGGAAAGTAATGATGTGGAGGTTTTATACGACCTGTTGCGAAGTGAAGTTGCTGTTATTGCCCTGAGATTCATTAATTTTCCAGTAATTGCACTCGCACTTTTTTTTATGACACAACATACTTTTTGTACTTTTATGCTTGTGGAATTTCTGAGAAAACAAGTTAGTTTCTATTATCATTTATGCTATAGCAGCTGTAAACTGTCGTTTCTTCACCAGCCTCACTCTTTCTTAAGGTAAAAAAAAAAAAATGCAGTTTGTCATTTTACTGCGGAACCGAAAACATCCAGAAAGACTTTACCATGGAGGAAAACCTATTGAGACGGGAGACTCCTTTCAGAAACATTAAATAAACATCTCCTTACAGAAAACTTCACCACATCAACGATTGTAAGACTGTAAGTTGTTACTATGGAAATAATAACATATTAGAACAATGACATTAATATAAATTTGTCATTTTTCTTGCAGCTGGAACTACTCTCAGAGCTGCTGTTATAGAAAATGAATCAATACCTTCTGACCAATCAGAATCGAGAATTCAACAGTGCTGTTGTATAAAACCAAATGTGAGGCACTGAAGGCTTAAATGTCGGTTTCAAAGAGCAACATCAATGTTAAACTGTGCTTCAGGTTCTGGTATTAATGGGCCATGTAGGCTTGGTCTATGTACCCTTCCTTTGCGATATAAAATTGAGTTTCCTTCTTGTGGTACGGCTCTTCAGAAACATGCAAATGTGTTTTAAAGAGTTTCAGTTTTTTTTCTCGATGGTGACTTGTTGCATTTGGTTACACTGCATAGAAAGAGTGCTTACTCATCACTGCGGTTTAGGTATGAGGAAAGGATCTGACATTTCCTCTCAGTTGCCCATGTGTGTGTGTGTGTGTGTGTGCACGTGCACGTGTGTGCGCGCTGGTGTGCCCTTAAACTTTAGCCGTTACCCCATGGGGTCTATAAGAACCTCTGCCTACCTCAGTGTGATGCATTTTTGCCACCAGGTTCTGAGAGCTATAACTGGGTTTTAGTATTTTGGTATTTTGGTGTTTTTGGTATTTTGTTTTTAAGATGTATTAGCAGATTTGAGAAGGGGATGTGTTGTGTAGTACTGGTGTTCTCCTGAATTGCGATACACCCGGTGTGTTGAGCATATGAGGATGGATTGTAAGGGTCCTGAAACCACTACAACCACCTTGGTTTGTGCGAGAATAACTTTGTGTGAATGATTTCTATTAAAAATAATAGCATCATGACATTACAGAATTTGTAATCTTGGTCAAGGTTGTGGTGGATCCAGAGCTTATCTCAGGAACATTGGGCGTAAAGTGGGAATACAATCTGGAAACACTTGAATTTAATTGGTAAATTCAATCTAATAGGCATTGAAACCCTAGAAATGTGCCGTAAAGTCTTGCTCAGATCAGATATATCCAATAAAAAAATCATATCCAAACTGTTCGTCTAAACAAAGTCATAGAGATGTAGTCACAGAGATGTAACCTACTACATTTAGTTCCTGGTTCTTTTATCAAATATCTTCACTTCTGCTTTCTTCAAATCAGCATTAATCAGTCAGAAACATTTCTCACACACACACACACACACACACACATTCCTGCTGCACTACAATTCAAGAACCTGGACAAATCTGAGTTAGAGCAGTGCCTACTTCTCTCAAATCTAATTACGTGAGTGAGATGTCTAGATTACGGTGTCATTAAGAAGCCGGCTGCTGCACATCTGTTCTTCTAGAGAGGGGAAAGAGTAAAAGAAAATAGGATCGAACTACAGAAACTTGGCCTTTCCCTCTTCCACCTGTTCTTCGGTCCAGATGTTAGTGACAGGTGGAAAGCTCGTTCAGCTTAGTGACAATACCAGGCTTCTTCTTCTGACTGACACACACACACACACTCATCACTCATAGACACATGCAAATGGAGTTACAAATTCAGAGACAGTGATGTTCTTATGCAAATGCACATAGGATTCAGCGCCCACACACACACACACACACACACACACACACACAATGCACATTGAAATCTTGGCACATGATTTGCATCCTATTTTGTGGTTACATTAGATTCTCTACATCAAACTCATAAAACAATGGTGTTAGGCTGCCAGTTATTTCCAAGCAAATTAGCAAATAATGTTCAGTGTTGAACTCTTAAAATCTCTTTCGTGAAAGTTTTTACTTTCTCCAAATCCGAAAGACGAAATAAAGTACCTGTCAGTCCATTCTAGTCCAATAGTGTCTTGTCCTTTACTTTGCATCCTGAGCCAACCCTGATCTTTGTTTTTACTTTAATAATTATAAAATCAGTTTTAAAGCTCTTGTTGTCCTCATGCCCTATTTTGCTTTATTATTTTTCAGTTAATTATGTACTTGAAATGAGGAAATAATTAAAAGAAAGCTGACTGTGAGCATCATACAAGTTTACTACAGATACAGAAAATAAATCATTGGATCAAAAATACATCCTATTTCATAGATCAGTGCAGCACTATGGGACAAGATTGGTCTGATTGGCCCTTTTTTTTTTTTGGTTTGTTATGTAGTCTTATATGCTCACTCAAGGTAAATCTCGCAGATCTAATAACAACTTCAAAGTTTTTCTGTGAGCTGTATGTACATCATATTAACACTTTGATCATATTTTTAGTAACAATTGTGATAAGCCTGATGATTAAGGATTTAATTCAGAGGTAATGAAGCAACAATGAGCCTATAAAGGGCATTCGTCTATATGGACAACACCGCCTCCTGGAAAATTATGGTTTCAGAGCCTTCTTCTCTGATTACAGCCATACCCCTGCGTGTGGCTTCGGGCTGTGATTGGGCAGTGATTGCGTTTCGTTGTGGCATGACTGCAACACACTGATGAAATGCAATGCAAAGGGGAATTACTTTCACCTCTGACACGCAGTCAGTGTTTAATTCGTAAACATGCAATCCCCTACTGATGTAAGAGCAACGCAATGAAGGTTTTGCTTTTTTGGTGTAGCACATTGAGTGTCCTCAAGTCACAACTGAAAAGCAGTACAGTCTGCATATTGTATTTCACATTTCCCCCTGTGTGACTGATTTTCTATCTGGCATGGCATCTTCTCCATATCCAAAGTCCCTGTATCTCATGTTTAAACACTTTTATTCTAGACATGGACGCTAACATTACACGCAAACTATACAGACTTCACATTTTTCCAGAGGTTGCTGCATGCAAATGACTCCTAATCCTGCCACAATTTCCGCCACATAGCAAGCTGTGCCATGCTAAATTTCTTGCTAATTGTGTATTACATAATTAATGTTTTTTTTTTTATTGGCTTTTTAAGTAGTCTTGTCTCTTAAGCTCAGATGTTTAAGTGGCAGTGTCTTTAACTTGCTGTGAAATGCCTGTCACTGAAATGAATAAACATGTTAATCTGTAGCCGTGTTCAGTTCAGTCCTAATGTTGATCATGCTGAAGTGTTAATGTAAACCGGCGGTGGGGGAGATTTGTCAGAGAGTCTTCCTGCCACTTGTTAAAGTGTGAGGTTGTTAAGTGGTCGTATTGAAGCCTTTGAGAAAATGCTGGGTGGTGCGGCAGATGAATATTTTTTATTATGAAAGAGTGATATTTTGTACTTTTTATCCATTTATATTTATCTGTGAAGAAAGTTAGTTCCTGTTATCACTTTCATTAAAGCAGATATAAACAGGTATGACATTAATAAGCCAAAACAATGCAGCTTGTTATGTTACCAAGAACCTGGAACTTCCTCTGTTGAAGCAAAATCTTGTCCAAGACTAAGACAAAGCACTGAAACTGGACACTCCATGAATGTTAAATAAATTTCCCCTCCCAGAAAGCTTCACCATATCAATGATTTTTTTGCTCGCTCTCTCCCAGGCAAAGAGGCGGTTGGATTTGGAGGATCCGCTCTATCTCCCAGATTTCCGCACACCCAAAGGAAAGGGGAACACGCCCTCGGCAAGACTCTCCAGCCCAAGGAGTGAGTGAGAGAGAGATTGTGCTCTAAATAACTGGTGATATAAATGATATACAGCGTCTTTTGCTATCATGTAAAGGTAATGTCAAATGATTGACAGGCTGTAAACAACAACCAGTGCTGTCTCATTTTTTTTTTTTTAAGTAACTTAAATGTCTATCACATTTCAGTGAGCATGTTGCCCCTATAAATAATATGTTCCGTTGCATTATACCTGTATTGGTAAAGCATGATGCAAAAAGCAGCTATTTCAGATTCTTGCATTATATTCAGATTATACATGTAATAAAATTTTTTTAAGATGGTTTAATTTCACTAGACTTTTAGGCCTTTCAGGCTTAGTATGAACTTTCTCATTGGGTCCAAAGAGCATTTTCATCTTTTCATCCTGTCCTCACCATGATCCATCGTACCCCTGACCTAGATAAAGCTATACTGCAGATGAATAAATAAATGATTCTTCTCCTCTTTATCACACAGCACCGAAGTCTCCAGGCGAGCGAACACGCTACGACACCTCCCTCGGCCTGCTCACCAAGAAGTTTGTGGGGCTGCTGAGCGAATCAGCAGACGGCGTTCTGGACCTGAACTGGGCCACTGAAGTGCTGGAGGTGCAGAAGAGGAGGATCTACGACATCACCAACGTGCTGGAGGGAGTTCAGCTCATCCGCAAGAAATCCAAAAACCACATTCAGTGGCTGTAAGTGTGTTCAACCCACACCACACTAAAAAAAACCAACAACAACGAATGTCCATATACAACAGTGTCAATAAAACATCAGGAATGTGGAGAGTGATTACAAGGATCACTTAAAGCATGACTTGAGACAGTGGGACAGTGAATAAGCAGCATATTGTGTTTAGAACAGTTTCCCTAATCACATCAGTTAATACTTTAGTAAACATGGTATGTCATTTAGGACGTCATTCTGCACTTGATTATCTCGTGTACTGTGGATAATTTCACCTGGATAATGCAAAGTTCTGAACCTCCTATGAACTGCTGCTGTGATCTTAAAGACTGTCCTAGAAGTGTGCTTGGGACTTTTTTAAGTCCCTCCCACTGCCACCCACCCACTGCCAAAGAGATTATGACCAATCTTGTTCATTCCCAAAAGAATTATGACCAATCCCACCCACTGCCAAAGAAATTATGGCCAATTCTACTCATTCTCAAAGGAATTATGACTAATCCCATCCATTCCCAAAGGAAGTATGACCAATCCCGCCCACTCCCACAGTTATTATTTTGTTTGTACCAGTCTGTGATATTTTCTAAAGAGCTTAATAAATTCTATTTCTCAAATTAGTAATTTTGTCTTACAAATTAAGACAAAGTGGCCCTGACCAGGAGAAAGCATTTACTGAAGATCACTGAATGGGCCTTTCTTTGTCACGCTGGGTGTGACCACCACCTACCACCTGAAGTGAAGTGAAGTGACTTGTGGCCAAGTATGGTGACCTCGGAATTTGGACCTCGGAATACTCGGAATTTGTGCTCTGCATTTAACCCATCCAACTGCATACACACAGTAGTGAACACACACACGCACCCGGAGCAGTGGGCAGCCTTTTTTGCTGCGGCGCCCGGGGAGCAGTTGGGGGTTCGGGGGCCTTGCTCAAGGGTCTCACCTCAGTCGTGGTATTGAGGGTGGAAGAGAGCGCTGGTCATTCACTCCCCCCACCTACAATCCCTGCTGCACCTGAGACTCAAACCCACGACCTTCAGGTTCATCTTTGGGTTACAAGTCCAACTCTCTGACCATTAGGCCACGACCTGCTCCCAGTAACGAAACACACCTCTTGACTGTCCTGTGCTCATCCCAGGACTCTTATTTACTTACATACTGAAAGTTCCACATCTTTACAACCCATTTAGTATAGTTTACCTTTGTTTCTGTTTGACCACTATGATGATTTATAATCCCACAATCTGGTGTCGCCCAGAAGAGGATGGATTCCTTTTTTATTAAGTTTCTCTTGAGGGCGTTTTTCCTTGTTACTGTCATCTCTGGCTTGTTCATTAAGGATCTAAATCTACATTCCGATTTTGTAAACCTGCTTTGTGACTATGTCTATTGCTAAAAGCACTATACAAATAAAACTGAACTGAATTTATCATTCACCCTTTAGAAATGCAACATTATAAGCTGATGTTGTTGCATCTTGACGTGTTTTATGCTTAACACATTGTTACTTGTCTTACTGGAAAGATCACAGTGTTTACTTTGAGGATTCAAGCTTCACCTATACATAGACTTTGCTTAACTTTATTAGCAGATGTGTTAAACAAGGTTTGACAGTGTTTTGTAGAGCGGCTACCATATTTAATCCTGCCCTGGTTTTATGTTGCATGCTTTTGTTTCTGGATGTGTGTTATAGGGTGACTGGCGTGTTTGAAGGCTCAGCGAGTGCTTCGGAGAGGACGAATGCTCTGCAGAGAGAACTCGCTGAGTTGGACAGGAAGGAGAACGCTCTGGATGACCTCATCCAGTCCAGCACCAATCAGCTGCGAGAGCTCACTGAAAACAAAGACAACCAACGATATCCTTTCAGCCCCATGTGTGTGTGTTTAAATATGATATGCAGATGCCCTTTTGTAGGTATGTGAGTGAGTGAGTGTGTATTTGAACATTTTTAAATTTGGAGCTGAGTCAGCCAGGATCATGAGTTTTATTTTAATTAGATAAACGTATATCCCATGCAGCCATTAGTCCTTAACTCGAGCCCACATTTGGATATGTGACATATCAGGACATTCGGTCCATATCGAGTCTGCAGAAGAAGACGGTGATTGCAGTCAAAGCTCCTTCCGAGACCAAGCTGGAGGTGCCAGAGGTATCTGAGGTGAGTGTCAGATCTTCATCGTACCCCTTCCTACAGGTCTTCAACCAATCATCTTCTCTCATCCTCCAGGAACCCAGATTAGAGACGATCCCTGTCTCTCGTCTTCCAGGGTCTCAGTGCTAAGCTGATTACAATCCTTCCTCCCACAGTAGCAGAGTAGAAAGAAACTCCATCAAAAACATTGTGGAATTTAATAGAAATATCAGAGCATCACTTAATGTCCAAATGCACAATAATCTCATTTTATTTGAGCTATGCAGCTATATTCATCATGTGTATATAAAATAATTTAGATCATTTAGAGTGCCACGTTCGAATGCAACAAACTTAATTCTGCATATTTAATATTATACAATCTCAATCTTTTTTTGAAATTTTTCTTTGTTGCCATCAGCAGGGGTCTATGCAGATCTACCTGAAGAGTAAAAACGGTGCTATCGAGGTGTATCTGTGTCCAGAGGAGGTGCTAGAGGATGAAAGCCCTGTAAAGGGTGCCATGAAGGACCACTCATATGGTATCACACACACGACTCACTCCAACACGCCGGCCCCTCCAAGCACGCCTAAACAGCAGCATGGCCTAGAAGGTAAGACACTGGCCATTTTACTCAATAATAATAATAATAATAATAATAATAATAATAATAATAATACAGTGAACACTGAACACTGGCCGACCGTGGTCCGGATGAAGACCCTCTCTGGCCTGATTAGAGAACTGATGACATGACTTGTTGAAATACTTTACGTCTGTTTTTTTTTCTCCTCCACAGCTACACCATCTAAACCCCAGGGCCTCAGTAGCAGCTCCGCTCTGATGGACGTAGAGGGCATTCTGGGACTTCCTCCCAGCCTGCTGCAGATCACTGAAGATCAGCTCCCGGGCACAGCTTTGACCTCTGACCCCTCATTCGTCAGTTTCTCGCCCCCTCTCGACCACGATGACTACCTCTGGGGGCTGGAGGACGGAGAGGGGGTTTCGGACTTTTTCGATAACTACGATCTGGGGGATCTACTGCAGAGCTGAGGCCCTGTGTGTGAAACGGTACAGTCCTCATGTGTGAAGTTTGGTGTAGTTTGTGCTGTGCTGGAAAATGTGACAAACCAAGGAAAGGAAATGAGTCATGAGCCATTTTACCCAAAATGTATCACGTTATGAGCTTTGTTTTTTTTTTTAGAAATAGTGATATCAGGGTTTAATTCAGATCCAAACTGAATGAACATGGTTCATTTTGGGAACGCTGAGGATCTCAGAAGCTCAGACTAACTCCATGCTCGTGCTGATACGCAAACACACTGAATCACAGTGCGCCCCCTAGACGAGCTAACCAGCCCTGTCTTTTGTCTCAGATGAGCAAAAGGATATCATCTGTAGGCTTTTATGACAAAATCTTTATATTTTAATGAAATTACACCATGTTTCCCAATCCTCCTTCTTCACATTTTGTTGTGTTTGCTCTAAAACACCCAGTTTAACCCAACAAAGTGCTTGTAAATGCACAAATTTGGTGTGTTAGAGCAGGGAAAACACTAAAATGTGTGGCAGATGTGGAATAACACAGCTCAGGATTGGGAAACGACAAACCTAATCTGAGGAATAGGTTTAATTACACCAGAAAGCCATCATTGATTTGCTATAGCTATAGTTAGATAGCTAGCTAATTAATTAGTTCTTTGTAATAGATATTTTCTGATAAAGCAAAGATATTTTTGTACCTTGTAATGTAACTTAGCCAAAAAGACACTGTAGGAAATTTTAGTTGGTACCCTTTTTTTTTTTTCCTGTAGATGAGCTGAACATGCATTGTTTTCATTGATTTCAATTTTAAACTAAAACTCAGGAATTGTTTGATGTCTTATGATATCCAAAGCTAAGCATTTGTACTGAATTGTTTATTTTCATTTTTATTTTATTATTATTATTATTATTTTGCCACTAGAGGGCAGGAGTAGGCCAGTATCACTCTGTCGTTCACACATTTCATGTTGGTGCTTCTTATACACAGTATGTCCTCAGAAAAAAGGATCCTAAACTACACATTTCCTTGTCACTGGGGTGGTACTCTTATCTTTTGGACCTTTAATACATACGTCTCACATGGAAAGAGCTGGATATAGTGACTTAAGATTTAAGGTATATATTTGGACAGTACTTACTGTACACGATACTTTAACTGTATACTATATGCAGCAAAAGATATGTACTAAAGGTACAAAAGGTTGAGGTTGTACCACCCCAGTGACAAGGATTGGTACTTAGGGTACCAGTACCCTATTTTCTATACCCTATTTTATGTGTGTGTGTGTGTGTATGTATATATATACAGTTAGGTCCGGAAGTATTTGGACAATGGCAGAGTTTTTGTGATTTTGCCTTTATACACCACCACATTTGGATTTGAAAATCAAGATGTGATTGAAGTGTAGACTTTCAGCTTCATTTTAAGAGGTTCCACAAAAATATGGCATTTACCATTTAGGAATTACAGCCATTTTCAGCAAAGTACCTCCATTATCTGTGTATGTCATTGTCCAAATACTCCTGGACCTAACTGTGTATATATATATATATATATATATATATATATATATATATATATATATATATATATATATATATATATA
>CM040984.1:5602351-5630212 GCA_022985145.1 Pangasius djambal | reverse complement strand
AGAGCTACGTAATCCAGAATAATCAGGCTAGCTCTATAGCTCTATTCTTGCTACCTCTCAGGTTTGACCTTGAAACAAGGTAACGTGAGTGTGTTACCACTTAAACACAAAGGATACACAACGTTTCGGCAGCTACGAGTTCATCGACGTGATCCTTTTGTATTTGTTCTATAATTTCTCATCGTTTTCTATTATTATTTTTATACACAAATGTACATCAATCCATAAATCTGGATCAAAAGAGAAATCAGACAGTTCTGTTTATAATGGCTTGTGAAAGAAAAAAAGACACCAATTTACTACTTATTATAAATGCAGTCAATCAGTCGAGAATAAGTTTCAGGCCTAAATCATCACACATGCTTCAAGTGACATTGTTATGGATGACTGTAAGCAAATTGTGCATAATGAAATAAAATATGAAAATAACAGAAGTGTTTTTAAATTTATAAATTGATCAATGAAGTGGGATATCTACGAGAAAACATTTGTCTAATTGATATTTATGTTTTTTAATTTATGAAGTGATGAATGATTTTTGACATGCACTTAAAAATAGTATGTATTGATCATATTACTTTATAATGTCCCCTTATTTTATTTCTCAATATAACACTTATTTGACAGTATAATTTGAGTGTGTGATGATTTTGGCATGCAGTTTAAATTGGTTGCGACCAATAAGGTCAAAACATCAGTGCAAAATTGCACATTTTGGCCGATCTACATTGAGTGCTAGTTAGATTTTTGTCTGAATTATTCCTTTAAAAAGAATCTGATTTGAATTTAATTACATACCGCTTTACTGCACGAACAGCAAAGATGATTTTGTGTCTTATTTTTGAGACACTGATGTCTTGCCCCACCTGTCCTAAAGGCAGAACCAGAACCAGTCTGGTGTGTGCAGATGAGCTAAGTCATGGCTCATTTTTAAACACTTTGTGATTCAGAATCGTCTCTTGCCGTGTGCTTAACACTGTTTTTAAAAGGAGACAGGCTGAAACATTCTGTGACTCATTTAAAGAGGTCTGAAATTGTGCAGCAAAAAAGTTTTAGCTTGAAATATAAAGTCTGACATGGGTGTGATCTTAAGCTTTATTTAAAAATTCAGCCTAAGACTGGATTTTATCTGTTGAGGTGATTAATGTTTCCATAATTTATGTTATAAAACTGATTTTCGTGAACATTATCGATTCTCCAGTTTTAAAACCGAACCTAAGACTTGCCTATGTGTGAATGTTTAGATGTTTTTTCCCCAGGCTTTCTCGTTTACTCGTCCCACATGTGGGACTAATGTCCTGTCCTAACAAACTTGAAAATTGTGTGCTTTTGAGCATGTCTTTGTGTGTGCGTATGTGTGTTTGCATGATGAGGTATTAGGTAGTGAGTTTCATTTAGTAGAGAAATTGTTTAGTTGAATTTTATAGGGTTCTTTGTAATATACATTATATTTGCTGTCAGTTGAAGAGAATGATTTTGTATTTATACTGTATTTGACAGAAGTAATTGTTTTAGTGTAATGTGTAAATAAGCATCTGTAAAAAAGCAGGGAGCACTTAATGTTTTGTGGTGTTTTTTTTTTAATAAATAAAACCCTGGTGTTACGATGATGAATGTTTGTTTAACTTGAGCATTCTCAGTGGTTATTCCTCGTTATACCACAGCGCTTTTGATTCATTGAATCTAAATGGTTGGAAAGTGTTGACTGATTTTCTAAAACAGCAGTTCTGACAGTCGTTCCCGCTGGAATTCAAATCACAGGTTTATATTAATGCATATATTAATTACTGATATGGTGAAATTTTCTGTAAGGTGTTTATTTAACATTTACGGACGAAGTCTCCAGTGTCAGAGACTCAGAGTAATCTTTCCACCACAGGAAAGTCTTTTTGGACAGACGATTTTGCGCCTTTTAGTTTCTTTATTAACTTCAAGCAAGAAGGAAAAAAGTGAAGCTAGGGACCATTTATAGCTGCTATAACGCATATATGTGAGTGATAACAAGAACTAACTTGGATGTTCCACAAAAATAAATGTAACTATAAACAAATACATATATTTTCTTTAAAGTACAATGCTCTTTAATGAATAAAATGGAATCGCTGGCAAGATGCCGTGGTATAAAAGGAATAAAACACTTCAGGACGTGGTGTTATTGGAAAAGAATCAACTTCAGGACTGCTTCATGTCGGGCCACATCACACCAGCCCGTCCTTGATTATTTTCCTGTTTTCGTTCATCACATAATTAAATTATTATCGAGTCATTTCCTTCCACTGAATCTTTATAGTCATGACCTTAATAGTTCTGAATTTCCCAAGTATGTATTGCATCCATTTCATGACCGATTTCTCACAGGATGTGACAAGAATGACGCCACTGTCTGATGCAGACAGGTATACTGCTGCCTTAATTATGACTCAGTCCTCCTTTCTTCTGGCGTCTCTTTGGAAACCAAATGTGATCAGTGGCAGTCAGCAAAATGTCAGAGGTCAGAGGTTAGGTTTTTTTATTGTATGCCCAAAGGCTGCAAAAAAAAAAAAAGTCCTAAGATATTGTGCTTTTGTTGAAAATACTAACAAAAATGCTAAAGTGCCTTCAATTGAATCATATCATGAAATTCGTTTATTTTTCCTCTTCAGTTGATTTGCATATTGTCTGTTTTCTCAGCACAAGTCTGGACCTGCCACTTGATCTCACCATTTTCCTAGACATCAATATCAGACACACACACGCACACACACACACACACTTGAGATTCTGGAGCTGCTTTTCCTAATTGACTTTGTGTCTTAAACATAAATGTCTCTTTGTTGGTGTGAAAAGAAAAGAATGTTTGTATGGCTGTGAAATTTCAAGATTCAAGATTCAAAGAACTTTATTAATCCCATCGGGAAATTGCTTTGCCATGTTACAAATTTATAACATTAATACTGTATCAAGTGTGTAATATTTGTTTTTTATGCACTAGCCATTTACTGGATTCAATACTGGGAATATATTCTTTGTCACTTCTAATTAAATGCTAATGGCTCTCCGTGGTAACATACACACTTGTGCTTAGTGGTGGAATATACACTTTAGAATTAGAGGTATCTACCTTGAAAAAAATTATGGTAGTATGTGGATAGTTAAATCTCATAAGCATGCTTAAGTCTTGCTTATCTGCATTATATAGCCAAATGTTTGTGGACACCTGATCATCACACCCATATGTGATTCTTTCCCAAACTGTTGCCACAAAGTTTGTATGCTTTAGCATTACAATTTCCCTTCACTGGAACTAAGAGGCCCAAACCTGTTCCAGCATGACAATGCTCCTGTGCACAAAGCGAGCTCCATGGAGACATGGTTTGCCAAAGTTGGATTGGAAGAACTCGAGTGTCGAGAACTCGAGAGAACCCTGACCTCAACCCCACTGAACACCTCACTAATGCTCTTGTGGCTGAATGAACACAAATCCCCACAGCCCCCCTCCAAAATCTAGTGCAAAACCTTCCCAGAAGAGTGGAGCTTATTATAACAGTAAAGGGGGACTAAATCTGGAATGGGATGTTCAACAAGCACATATGGGTGTGATGGTCAGGTGTCCACATACTTTTGGCCATATAGTGTACTTGCAGTTACTGGTGGAAAAAACTGTTTTTTCCTGTCAGTGTTGGGTGAATTTACCATATAAGGTTGTCTATGAGGATTTTTTTTCATTTTATGGAATAATTTGGCAGGTTCTCAAAGCATCTTGTTCAGAAATCTAGATGTAGTGTCAGCTTTCTTTAATGCTGACATCATGCTACTGATGATTTCTGAAGTGTTCAGGTCATTCCAGATGAAGTACAATGAAGGTTTCAATACATATAACTTCTAGGTTGAAGTATTTGGACTGAATATACATTAAATATATTAAAAGTATTTGGACTGAATATACATTATATATATATATATATATATATATATATCAGAGCTGACTGGTGGGTGGGAATGTGGTTTGGAAGGTGAGAGAATTGGAGAGAAAACGTGAGAAAAACCCAAGAAAAACAGCTGTAAGTGTATGATCCACCTAACACAGCATGCATATACAACCCTCACTGGCATTGCTTTAGTTCAGATCCAGTGCACAGAACCAAGACAACAAACACTGTTTCCTCACCCTGACAGTAATTCATCAGAATAACTCAAGTAGTTTTTAATTACACTGGGCTGGGATTATTGTACAAGTTTAAACACATTGACACCCGTAGGTTTTCATATAGACAGCAGCTCTGTGTTAGACGGTTACACCCAGAGTGTTAAGCCATTTACAAAGTGTGCAGAGTGTGTCTTCCTTTTTAAGTGTATTCAAATTCGTTCTTCTTTTTCGGAGTCCAAAATGTCTCTAGGGGAGCCCTCACAGCATTTTGCATTCAAGTGTGGGAAAAAGAAAATTGATACACTGTTTACCTCTAAATAAAGAAAGGATGTGTGTGTGTGTGTGTGTGTGTGTGTGTGTGTGTGTGTGTGTGTGTGTGTGAGTGACAGTGAGAGTCCTTTTAAAAGGCTGAGCCCAGTGACTCATGCTTTTTTTTTTTAAACACTGTGAGTTTCAGTACAGATTGTGACTGCTTGGTGTCATCTACTCTACACACAGATATGCCTTAAAGGACTCCTGACCATGGCATTTTAAACCTTTTTTAATTTCCAAAATGTTTTTAATGGCTTGAGAAAATCTCAGCAGCTTTACCAATTAAAAATACCATGTTCTATGAATATACATGAATATTTAAATGTAAAAAAAAAAAAAAAAATTTTTAAAAAGGCCCCAGGTCTACTTGTCATCTCTAATGGCTAACCAGCTGGCAGTAAACAAGTTCACATTAGAAAAGCTAGAGTCAGCCCCATTATATTCTCAAATATACTTATAATGTTACCATAACAGCCACGATTTTCATCCCTAACATTAGCTATGTTAGCCACCCAGGTAAGAGAGAACTTATTCAGAATGTTCAACAGGACAACAGTACTGGTTTTAAGCAGATCAAGCTGTCATGTTTCAAAAATAACATTCCTAAATAGTTCATGAAACATGTACGATAATTACTGTTTGCTTACACAAAGTCTAAGTAAGAGCTAACGTTACGGAAATGTCCATGTTAATGTTTTTACGTTTTAAGTTAAAAAAACTTCGCAGCAAAGTTGTTGGATGGTTTATAAACTTATGCAAGAAAACCTGACAAGTTCCTTTAAACAAAACAATATACTGCCGTATATATGTTAGCTAGTGAAGAGTCTCCATTTGCCACATTATCCTCTACTGATGTGCATATTGGATTCGTCCTAGATTTTGTGACGGCACCAACTGAACTCTGCCACTTCATCAAAGATTCCTTGATCAGTCAAGGGTTCTTAGTTTCTTGAAAAAAGTTCCATGTGGAAACAATAGTTTATGATTCAGTATGTAATCTTCAAGGGTTCCTCAAGAGCGACAAACTGAAGGAAATGAAGGTACATATGATCTAGGTACATTTTCCATCCATCCATCCATTCTCTGTACCACTTATCCTACACAGGGTTGGCGGGGGACACCCTGGATAGGGTGCCAACCCATTGCAGGGGACAATTGCACACACTCACACACCCATTCACACACTACAGACAATTTGGAAATGCCAATCAGCCTACAATGCGTGTCTTTGGACTGAGAGAGGAAACCGGAGTACCAGGAGCCATCTCTGCGCATGCAGGGAGGAGGCGGGATTCGAACCCCCAGAAAAGCCTCCAGGCAAATGTGCTAACCACTAAGCCGCATACCCCCATGTACATTTCATATATAGAAATACTCAGAAAAGTCTCTGTTTGAAATAAAAAAGTGACTGCTGCACAAGGCTGGACTAAGACCTTCATGTGACCCTGGCATTCATGCTACAAGCCTTGCCCCACTACAGCACCAGCTATATCAGTTACTGAGGTATTTCCCCACATATTAAAAGTAAAAAACAAAACAAAACAAAAAGTCTGATAGTAATGAGAGAATTGTATCCACTAATCCAGGCTGGTTTTTAATGCTGCACTTCCCAGACTGCTAACAATATCAGTCATTGCTATATTTACACTTCTCAATATCCTCTTGGTTTTATTAATTTTATATATTTACTTTTGAAAAAAAAAAAAAAAAGCTGATTTATTACAGGATCTTTTTTTATCCTTTTTTGCCTTCCGAATTTTCTGGTTCATTGTGATTTCTTTTGCTAAGTGATAAATCATATTAGACACTTGAGCTAGTTAAGTCCGTCGCTCTAACAACCCCCCCCCCCCCTCCCCTGCCGCTCCCCCAACACATAATATTGTTAAAAAAAAGTTTATTTAATGTATGTTATTGGATAGTGTTATTATCATGACACTCAACTGGAGGAGAGTGTGAGCTGCCCAGAAAAAGGCTGGACTTGATCTTTTATTCTCTCATATACAAAAGCTCTTTGATGCACAGGGCCTCTGTGTATGTGCCAGGTTTCCCAGCCAAGACCCTGATCTCTACAGCCATCATCTGTCCTAGAGGTGTTAGCCATTTTAAAATCCTGTTTTTGATTTCATTTAAAATCTGGCTGTCATTCTTCACTTATCTCATCTTACTTTACTGCAATGTTTACTGTAAATCTGGACCTCTTGTCACTTTAAGTGATGACTGATAGCGTTCCTAATGCGCTTGAGTCAACAGATTTTGGACAGTGAAGATGAGAGTCATCTGTGTGCTGGGAAGCGTGATGTCCCCTCACTCACCTTTACGGGAACAGATTTTTAGAGGCTTCACCATTGACGTAGCTCATTGGACATACTCTGCTCCAAAACCCGCCTCTGTCCATGCCTGGTTGGTCGGTTTGTGAGCTATGTCACAATGGGAGGTGGGGTTTGGGGAGAGTTTGGAGTGTGAAAGTTGGAGAAAAGACAGAGAGGGAATAGGGCGGCTCACTTCCACTGCTATTCAAACAGTGTATTCACACAAATCCCCCTACACACTCTTTCTTCTTTCACACACTCTCTCTGTAATGGTTTCAAGCTCTCTCTCTCACACACATACACACACACACACACACACACTTTCTCTTCTTTTCACCCATTGTCTTTCACTCTTTGTGACACTTTCCAGTAAAACCACACACTCACACACACACACACACACACACATCTGTTCCCTTTTACTCTCTTTGTGTAATAGCCTCAGTATTATTCATTATTGTATAGTAGCCTAAATCCACATTTCCCTTCACCATTCACATTCTCTCTGTAGCACCTTCCTCAACAGCAACGCTCAGTCATTTACACAAACAGATCAAAAAAGCTGCAAAGGCTTCTGGGTGACTATCCATCACACCAACCATGGCTAATAATAATCTGTATTTTAGAAGCTCTTTTCCATTTTCTGTCCAAAGTGTTTACGATGAAACACAAAACGAAACATTCTACAATCATTTATTAGCTAACCTAAACAGTAAATCTATGACAGTTGCTCCAAATCATGAAAGATATAGTAAAATAAAATACGCAACAACTACAAATAAACCAGATCAGAAGTGTATACACACACACACACACACACACACACACACACACACACACACACACACCATGGGTCCATGTTTTATAACCCAGCGTGGTCATGTAACCACAGCATACAAGAAGAGAGAGAGTTAGACAGAGAAAGAGAGAGAAAACACTCATAATTGCTTGCAGAACTCTTTCGGACAGAGTCAGAGCTCGGATACGTCCCATATGGTGTTTTTTTTGGGGGGGGGGTCCAAGTTGATTTAAAGGAATAGTCTCTAATTCTCAAACCTACCATTTTAAAGCCGTGTTTTTGAGATTTATATGTTTTTGGTGGTTTGGATCTGTGAAAACCATGCATTGGATTATAATGTGGCAGAACTTCTGCTAGTGAGGTTGCTGATGCAGGGCTTTATAGCGGTGGTAGCTGTGTTAGTAGTTTATGGCATGTAAAAACTACAGCAGTCATATTTGTCTCAGTCACCAAAATATAAGGAAAGGGGCGGTTCAAAAGTGGAGCTCCTGTGTTGGTGACTGGAGGTTTGCAAATACGAGAGACACTACTGAGCACTTTAGAAAGACCCTTAACATCACTCGACCTTGTTACAAAAAGGAAACACTCCCAGCTCTACAGCGCTAACACTTTGGCTTGTGCTGTTATAACACAGCACATCCTGAAGTGTTTTATTCCATTTATACCACAGCAATTTGCCGACAGTTACAACTGTGTATTTATTAAAGAACGACGTGTACTTTTTATCCGTTTACTGTTACATTTAATGTTGTGGAACGTCTGTGAAGTTAGTTTCTGTTAAAAGTTACATTGCGGCAGCTATTAACAGCTACTAGCAGCTATAAAATGATATGTTACCATAAAAGGAACCCGGAAAGCCCTCTGTCCTGAAAACGTTCCCTGTGGCGGAAATCTTACGTACGGTAACAAAGCGCCGACACTGATAACTCATTCCATGTTAAATAAACATCTCCTAACAAAACAACTTCATCATATCAATGATTAGAAGTTTTTTTCTTTGTTAAAGCACAACACATTATTATTATTCTTAGATGATGTGTTATTCCTATAGTGAATGACACAGCTGCTAAGGATTATTATAATCCACCCAGTTCCATTTTAAAGAAATGATATACACTTTTATGCGGATTTCACAAGATACACTGAATCAGTGGTACACCCATGAGAGACAAAAACATTAAAACAGCAGGCAATCTAATCCGAACACATCCTGTCTGCTTTATTGTCAGTGTTTTATGTAAGGCAAACAGGGCGTGGAATGATCAGTCCTCTTTACAAAAATGGGAAAAAGTACAAAGGGCCCTCATTAAAGAGTAGAAACATGCTCGCAACTTCCCTTGGTTATTTATACATGACATTTTAATCAGTAATCCACTCATTCAGGCTATCAGACATGTTCAGTTGTATTTGAATGGTTGCAAATACCTTCTTTTAAAGCACACTAGAGTGTAATTATCCAGCAGAAAGGAAACTAGAGGGGCTTGGTTCACAGAAAAAGGAGTTAGACATATTGTTTAGAATCCATGAAAATCTCTCTTTACCTGAATAAATTCATCTGGAGCTCAATCTTGTAGAAAAACACTGATTTGCTCATTAGTTCATTGTTCTACAGAAGAGTGAAAGGGGGGCAGGGGAATATGTTAAAGCATTTTAAAGCAGTGGATGTATGGAAAAGTCTTGAATTTTTCACAACATTTAATGTACAAATTATTATTTTATTAACAATATTGCTATTTCAAGGGTGCCACTATTTAAGTGCCAAATCTCTGACAGGTTTCCCTCTATATACTTTCACTGTTTTTGGAAAGTTATACTTATAGACTAATACTGTGCAAGTATATATTGTATATTACATGCTATTACTCAAAGTGGTATGGGTGGTGTAGACTACAATTATGTCATTACAACAAAGTCTTTCATATTGAAATCTGATGGCGTGGAGTGTTTAGTAATGCATAGCTCTTAGGGAAAAAATGCTACAGATCAAGCTTGACTGGTTGAAGACGGCATGCTTTCAGATGCTTTCACAGAAATGACTTTTTTCCAAGTTAAATATTCTAAGCTAATATTCGAACCTAATGGGTTAACATCCTTTGTCAGAAAACAGCATTTTTGCCCATCCCAACCCACTACAACTAAGCTTTAATCATTAAAATGTATTAAAAATCTTGTAGTTTTTGCACTAATGTGTGACTCTACTTAACATCTCCTATTGAAAACTGACTAATGACTAATCCATTATAGGCTATGAAAAATATACATATTAGCTGTGCTTACAACATTCACTTAACCCCGTTACCGGAATATATCCACTCCTATGAAATATCCGGAATATTCCTCAAGTGAAGTGTTCAATAGAAAGTTCATCCATATTTCCTGACATTCATAGCAAAAGAAAAATTAAGGTCAGAAGTAAAGTAAGAAGAAAATGAAGTCCAAATGATATTGTGATAATCACTGATGAGGTCGCTTGGAATGTACAACCCAGTAGATTACAATATAGATTGAAAATAACACTATAGGTCCCTGGAGGACTAGTGGGTATGCCATGGCGCTCTCTCACCGCCGTGGCCTGGGTTCAATTCCCAGCCAGGGAACCGACCCCATGCACTGGGGTTGCACACAGGAAAGTGCACTCCCAGTGCTGGTTCCAAGCCGGATAAAACCGGAGAGGGTTGAGTCAGGAAGGGCATACAGCATAAAACTGTGCCAAATCAAATATGATTTGATACTGGTATGATGATACCAGTGATCTGCTGTGGCGACCCCTAACGGGAGCAGCCAACAGAGGAACAACAACAGCAACAGCATATTATATATATCAACATCAGTATATATTATTTATATTCTATGCTAGTTGTTGAAAAGTTATAAGGGCTGAATGTCACCCCAATTGTGGAATCACCCACCTAACAAACCATTATACTCCATAATACAGTATAAAATAGTAACAAACTAATATGTTTCACCAACATTCTCCACCAAAAACTGTGAAATCGATGGTGCTCCTGAAGCTTGGGGACTGCATTGGAGGCAACATGGCCACTACAAACAACAACTAACAAAGTCAGATGTCTTCAAGAGACCTGAAGTGATTCGATTCTGTATGTTGCAGTATTTCTTTTTGATACAGAAAGTTAGAGAAACATCATGCTGAAGTGCTTGATTGATTTACACAACAGCCGGTAGTGTTACACCATACACCATATCCCCACTACACCATATCCCCACTACATCTACTAGCTAAATATTAAGAACAATGAAGAGGTTTTCAACTGTGGAGGATTTCTGACCACTGCCTTCACCCACGCCTGTCCACTTTAACAAGGATGATATCCTACACAATGAGATGACGTGTTTTTGGAGTTATTCTGTACATGTTTGTGTGGTGGTGTACTGGATAAAGACGGGATAGCACTCTCGATCAGTCTGAAGCAGCAAGACATTCCGTTACTGAAGTTGATAAAACTCTGAAACTTGTCCAAATTCCACTCCCTTCCAAATAAATAAACTCCAACCATTTTTTTAATGAATTATTTGTGGGAAGACGGACAGCTAGAAACACACTGACTACGTTTACATGCACATCAAATTCTGTTTAAAGTCTACATTCGGGCTGCAGCCATATTCCAAATATGATGTTTATATGCATACAGGCATCGGAATAATCCTGTATACATGGTTGTTGATCTACGTATCCCAGGAGATTCAAGATGCTGCCTTTGGTTATAGAGTATACTCAGTTATTAGTTTTATTACTACTTTTTCACACTAATTTAATTAGGACTCTAATACTTCTCACCATCAAAAATGCCCGAGAACATCACTTCGAAATGGAGAGGGTCGGGTAAGCATCTGTTAAGCTAAGCATCTGTTAGCACCCACAATTCCTTGCGGACTGAGCACATGCATATATCTACTTTCAGTGGATTTTCCGAATAATGTGTTTACATGCAACAAATTTCCGATTAAAACAGGCACAGGGGTGGAAATCAGAATTTGGGGAATGAGAATATTGTCTTAATCTGACTCGGGTAATCAGATCGTGGCGTTGACATGCATGACTCAATATTAATTAGAATATTGCCAAATTCTGATTAATATCAGAATATTGATGTGCATGTAAACATAGTCACTGATGATCCTGCTAACCAGCTGCTACTGTAGCACAAGACACGCCCCCAGGGGCGGGACATATAGGTTCTAGAGAGCATTTGATTGGACAAACACAGTATGAGTACAGGATGACTCATTGGAAAATTTTAAACGGTTCCTTGGAAGTGACAAGTGTTTTTTTTTTTTTTTTTTTTAGATATACTATGGTACTGGTGTCCGTAACACTAAGGGGCAGGTACATAAAGCTCAGAAACACCCATTTTGCTTTCAGTGACACTTTAACAAACTATTTTGGTGAGGAAACTGGTTAATGCGCAATATATCCTCAGTAGGAAGGTATGTATACACAGTATATCGCAGACAATAGGCTTTTGTGGCCTCTGTATTTTTCCGCGCGCTCTATTTAGCATGGACAACCCAAACATTCCCACGTGACGCTACAACGATTAGCTCACGAGCACGCGCTGCTGCAGGACAGAGTGAAAAAACAAAAAAGACAACACACAGCAGCGGAGAGAGTGAGACGTGAGGAGCGCGCGCCTCTGCCTCTCTGCGCACTTTTACTCGCGGATATGCTTCTGTCTCTTCTTCTTCGTCCACTGTGGAAATGTTTTCATGAGGATTTAAACAGGTTTCGGACGGACGCGCGCCTTGCGTGTTTGATTTGATTTAAAAAAAAAACAAAACAAAAAAAAAAAACAAGGTTCGCTGAAGAAAGTTTGGACTCGTGGACTTTGGAGCAGCCATGCCGGAGAAAGTGAGCATCTCAGACTTCGTGTCGCTGGCGAATGAGGACATAACGTCGCCGTCCACGTCGTGTTTTCAGGCTAAAATGAGCGACTGTCGGAGCACAGTGACGGGCCTGGAGGAGGTGAGTGAGAGCGCGAGCTTGCAGTTGCAGCTACAGTGCAAGGCGCGTGCGTTTACCTGTCCCGCAAAGTGGCAGCACCTGAGGCGCGAGCGGTCCGTAACTAACAGCCCATGTTTACAGTTTATATCACAACAAGAAGCTAATCTAGTTATAGAGCTAAAAACCAAAAACCTGACCATGTTGTGTGGTAACTTTGGTTTAAAACAGGTTAGAAGTGGATTAGATTAGTTCCTGTGGCTAATTTTAGGCTTTATAACAAAGTGGAGCATTAGAGACCTTTGTTTTACATAACATGGTGTTTTCAGACGCTGGGAAAAGAGCTAAATGGTGTAGTTACCCTTCAGAAACCCACATGTAGCCATAGTGGTGTTACACAGACTTACATAGACCTACATAGACATAGTTTGTATTATCCATATTCAGTGTGTAAAAACAAGGTGTACACTTATGTACAGGTGTCCTCATGCTAAGCTGTAAAGAAGACTGTAGTATTACACCAAAACTGAAACTTAACTATTTGTTTTTGGGGGTTTTTTTTCCTTTCATTTTTTCCCTCATTTTTTTCTTAAATAGGCCACTATTATATGATTCCTTTCTGTTTCAAAGAAACATAACACAGCATGTTCCTTCTTGTAACTGTTTGTGTAGTTGACAGATGATTTCATCATATTTTCTTCGAGAAATGAAAATAATTTTTGTATATCTCATTAATTCACTTTACACATTTGTCTGGATCTTAAAAAATCATTTTGTATGCTGCAAAATGTGACTTTTAGCAGAGAAATCAATGATCACAACAGTACATGTTTATGGTCAACTAACTGGGTATAAGAAGCTATTAAAAAAAAAAAACTAGTGCTGATTCAGAGTAGTGGTAGCTGAAATTTTCCACATTCAAAGATGATGATATAGTGGATGTGCATGGCAAATATAAGCATTCAGGCATGAGAGTAGTCTAGCATACTGAAGACTCGGTAGTAAAACCACCATTAAAAACACGACAGGACATGTTATGGATAAATAATCAACAACAGGGTGGCATGATATTTTATCACCCCAGAGTTGATTATTTTCCAATAACAGCATGTCCTGTATTTCTTTCCTTAGTATACTACAGCAAATTGCCAATGATTACAATTTTTATTTCTTAAAGAATGATATAATGTATTTTTTGTCCCTTTATAGTTACATTTTGTGTTCTGGAATGTCCACAAACCCATTATTCTCTCACCAGCCTTTCGTCTTTTGATTTTTTTATTTGAAGCTAATAAGACAGAAAATAGAGTTTGTCATGTTACAGAAAAAAAGTGTTAAGGTTTAAACTCTTCGATTTTGAGTTTCTCGTGGTGGAAAACCTAAAGTTGCAGTTTTACCTCTGACTGTTACAAAGTGCTGACACTGGAGACTCCTTCCATCAATGTTAAATAAACACCTCCCTTAGAACTACTATGAAATTGACTGAAGTTTGAATCTTTCTTCATCCAATAATGCTAAGACGTTCATTAGGGTTGTTTAGAGTGCTGTCTGTTTTCAATCTGATACAGCAGGTCAGTATTTAAGAAGAACCGATCTAGAAAGTTGATCTTGATCCACTCCTTTGATTGGGTGTAAACATATAAACTGATCTAGCATGTTTATATGCATGCTTTCAGTAATAATATATATATTATTTTGTCTTTTTTTCTCATGACAGATGTTTAGGCTTGGAGGGAGCACACTGTGTCTGAATGTGTAACTATATTCTGACTGTTTCTGCATTGTATATTTGATCCTTGGCAACATGAGCTAAGAATCCCATGGGGTTGAAGGTGTGTGTGTGTGTGTGTGTGTGTGTGTGTGTGTGTGGATCCATTAGGGATTATTTCAGTTCAGTCTCTCATTACTTCAGTTCATGATGGGGTGGTTGTGGAATGTGTACTGAGATTGCCTGGACTGTACTGACTTAATGCACTGTGTGTGTGTGTTTGTGTGGATCTGAAGCATTCTCAAGGTTCTGACAAAAGAAGGGGGATATCTGGTGATTCTGGAGTCTGTCTGTGTGTGTGTGTGTGTGTGTGTGTGTGTGTGTGTGTGTAAGAAGGTCAGTTGTTGGCTGGCAATGTGAGGCCTGAAAGGCTGTTTAGGTTAGAGAGCAGCAGAGTTTGTTTTTGTTTAAATTTGATTAAAGCCTCAGAGCCTTTCGAGCCTCTCAGCAGAGGAAGTTTGAAAGAGCTATACACACATGTGTATACACACAGACACACACACAGACACACACAGACACGTATATGTGCAGCATGTCTTTGTTTATTGTAGAAGTGTGCCAGTAATTGCATGCACAAAATACTAAAATTTCAACACATATTGCGTGTATATATATATATATATATATATATATTTTTGCTAATTGCACTCCATCTTTTACCATCCTGATTAAACAAACTGTGAACAAAAAACAACTACTTCCCCTTAACCCAAAAGTAGTTTATTAGCTGAGACTGAAGTTTCACTTTCCAGTTGAGTGGTAAGTGTATATGAGGCTAATGTAGGTACATGCATACAAACCTTCATACAGTTGCTGTAATATGGAAACTTGTGTATATTTGATTTTTCTGCAGGCTATTCCTTTATCAGTCTTGTATGGAATCATGGATAACCAGATGTTGTTCTTATGCTAAAAGTTACACGATTTGAATTAGAGAGAAGGAAACTTTTCAATATAAGAGCCAACCTTGTTTTGCAACCGCTGCACAATAAATGCACAATACACGTGACGACGTGTGATACTGAAGTCCTGATTGCTGTTTATCCATGATTTATCAACCGCTAAAAACGCTGTCTAGTGAAACATCTACACCATCTTTGTCTCCTAGCACATAACAGGAATGTGTTTAATTGTTGATTTGGTGAAGAGTTCTGTGCTTATTTAACATTTTCAGAAGGAGTCTCTAAATTGAATGCTTTGTAACAGTCGGAAGTAAAGATGTAACAGCGTTGTGCTTTCTCTGTGACATTACAAGCTGTGTGTTTTTTTTCTCTTATTAACTTCAGTAGAGAGAAAAAGGGAGGCTGGTGATGGTGTTTATAGCTGCTATAACTCAAGCGATTATAGGAATGAAATTCCAGAACATTAAATGTAACTGGACAAAAAGCATAATGTGATGTTCTTCAAATAAATGAGACATTTTTAGGCATTGCAGATTGCTGTGGTATAAGGAATAACATACTTCAGGATGTGGTGTTACAGGAAAATAATCATCTTCGGAGTAGTGAAATTAACTTTTAATTAATTTTTTTGCACTGGGTTGCATCACACCACCTGGTCATTGATTATTTTCCTGTAACAGCACACCAGGTTGTGTATTATTCTTTGCATGCAATTTGAATAATCAGGTATCAGCACTTGGTGAACAGAGAGTTTGGCTGAGTTGGCTGATTTGTGGTGGCTGATCACAGTCAGTGTGTGACCCAGATGTGAGAAATGCACTTCAGATTATTTCCCTGCAGCACGTTACGCTTTGCTAATGCCGAGTTGACAGACTGAGCTTGCTTTGAACGCGTGCCTGAAACCTGGAGGTGTGGAAGCTTGGAACAGTCAGTTTCTTATGAACTAAAGTGCATTTAAAAACTATATAATATGGATATAGTGATAATTTGCATCATCATACTTGTTTCTGAAAATAAAATCTTTTTTTTTTTTGTATTAGATAGTAGTTTCGTAGTTTTTTTTTTTTTTTGTTAATTGCCATTAAATAAAAATGTCAGCATACAAACAAATGTTTTCTCTCATATTTGCTTTGAGTTTGTGTTAAATCTCTTTAAGTACAGGGTGCGGCGTTTCATGTATCATAACTCGCTCACGTTGACGTTGGCGCTTCCTCTGATAAGTAACATGCTGTAGATTTACACGACTAGCTATGTCAGCTAGCTAGCTAACAATAAACAAATAATCAGATAACTTTTTAAATCATGAATATTCAGTTTCTAGGTAATAGCTTCTCTGTCACTTTCTAGTCAATAATCTGTCGCAGTCTTCCACATTCGCTCGCATTGCGAGGTAAACAAAGTCCCTCAACCAAGCTAGTAACTTCTCCCGACAAGCTAACTTCTCAATCAGAATGGTTTCTCACGTATGCTACGAGGGAGCGTTTCGGTCTCGCGTATGTAGCGAGGAAGCTTCGTCGCTTCAATCTGTGGAATTTTCAAACACAGCTTCTGTTATTGCGACTGCTACAATGGTAACACCAAAATGCACTAATATAAATCAGTGGTGAAGGAGTGTTTAAATAGTGGCCGAAACAGTACACTAAGAGGGCACTGAATTGCAACATTCATCTGTGGTGGAATTTCGCTGTGGAGGCCACCGCAAAACTTCATATGGACACTGATATTTCCCTCTTGTTGTAGCTGTGCTACAGAACCATGATTAAACTCTGACATCTTGCTTTTGGTATTTTATCTTTTTGATTTTGCTTTTTGATTTGGATTGTTGTTTTGTTGCTGTGTTGCATTTTTATTTTACTATCTTGAAATTATTTTTATTTGTAGCTAAATGGTACAGTTTTACAATGGCGGTACATTACAAGGCCAAAGGTTTGTGGACACCTGACCATCATACCCATATTTGTTGAAATCACACCTATGCTTGTTGGACATCCTGTTCTAGATTTAGTCCCACTTTCCTATTATAATAACCTTCACTCTTCTCTGAAATTTTGGAGATTTTGGAGAAACAAGGGGAAGGTGTACAAGACAGTGGTGAGACCAGCCATGCTGTATGGTTTAGAGACAGTGTCACTGAGGAAGAGACAGGAGTCAGAGCTAGAAGTAGCAGAGCTGAAGATGTTGAGGTTCTCTTTGGGAGTGACAAGGTTGGACAGGATTAGGAACGAGTACATCAGAGGGACAGCTCATGTTGGATGTTTGGGGGACAAAGTTAGGGAGGCCAGATTAAGATGGTTTGGACATGTTCAGAGGAGGGAGAGTGAGTATATTGGTAGGAGAATGTTGGACATGGAGCTGCCAGGCAGGAGGCAAAGAGGAAGGCCAAAGAGGAGGTATATGGATGTAATAAATGAGGATATGATGCTAGTGGGTGCAAGTGTTGAGGATGCAGAAGATAGGGATAGGTGGAGAGTGATGATTCGCTGTGGCGACCCCTGAAGGGACAAGTCGAAAGAAGAAGAAGAAGAAGAAGAAGAAGAAGAGTTGGAGCTACAAAAGCATTAGTCAGATCAGGCACTGATGTTGGGTGAGAAGATCTGGGGTGCAGTCGGTGTCACAGTTCATCCCAAACGTGTTCAGTGGGGTTGAGGTCAGGGCTCTGTGCAGGACACTCGAGATCTTCCACTCCAACTTTGGCACACTATGTCTTCATGGAGCTCGCTTTGTGCTCAGGGGCATTGTTATGCTAGAACATATTTGGGCCTCTTAGTTCCAGTGAAGGGAAGTTGTAGTTCTACAGCATATAAAGGCATCCCATACAATTGTGTGCTTCCAGGTTTGTGGCAACAGTTTGGGGAAGGAACACATACGGGTGTGATGGTCAGGTGTCCACATATTTTTGGCCATATCGTGTGCATTTTCATTGGTTCCATTCAGAAACCATGGGGATGAAAACGTTTGCATTCAGTAGTTCTGTATATTAACGTGTGTGTGCGCGCAAGTGTGGGGATTTGAGGGCAATAATCAATAGTAGAAACGTGCACAGCTCTAGGAAGTGTACATCAGTCAGACTGCTGTGTCTCTGTTACTGATTAGCATAGCCTCAGATAAACCCTGATAAGCGTGTTTGGAAGAAGAGAGATGGCAAAAGATCCAAGGTTAATGCTCAGGGCTGTAAACAGCAATGTTCTGGACAGCAGAGTCGAACGCAGTAGATTCCCAGCCGTGTGTTTTTAATGGCACATTGAATGGGGTTTCCTGTCTACTAATCCCTACACTAACACATCTGATCCCGGGGATCATTCATTTTAACCCACTTTTATTTGTAAAGCAAAATATAGTATGTCACTCCAAAAAGGAATGATTATTTTTTAAAAACGTGAACATGTTTATTCACAATCACTCAAGTTTCTCAACATTTATAAACGCACAAATAGGTTCTGGAAAATGTGTAAAGGTATAGATTTAAAAAGCCACTTTTTAAAGGAAAAATATTGAAAATGTTTTGTAAATGTATGTATATATATATATTGTGTTGTAAAAGTAATATGGATTCAAGACGATAAGGTTTTAAATCCTGGACAGATTAAGTCTCTCTAATACATAGCACATTTCATGTTTTTCCTTCATTAGCTTGGTTAGTTGCCTTTAAAACAAAAACCGAACATAAAAAAGTTGAAATAATAACCTGAAAAACTTTGTGAAAAGGTCTGGAATATATTTAGCAATACTGTATATGATAAATTAATTAGAACATGCTAACTAACTAATGCTAGCTTAGTAATGTCGGGATGTCATGTGGCAGAATTTAGCCAGTAATGAATGTATTTCTGACTAACCTAAGCAGCGTTGAACACGCAATATTTACACAAATTGGTATTTCCTTTTTTTTTTTTTTTTTTTTTTTTTTTTTTTTTTTTTTTTTTTTTTTTTTTTTTTTTTTTTTAAGATTTGTTTTGAAGTCTGTTATAGAAAGTGTACAAAATTAGCA
Source organism: Pangasius djambal (assembly GCA_022985145.1). Classification (NCBI taxonomy): domain Eukaryota; kingdom Metazoa; phylum Chordata; class Actinopteri; order Siluriformes; family Pangasiidae; genus Pangasius; species Pangasius djambal. The sequence continues at coordinate 5,611,045 of CM040984.1, read as the reverse complement.
AAAACACGAGACTGCATACAGCTCTGTTATTGACGTAAACACCACCCAGACAAAACATGACAGTATGTTATGGGTTTACGTCTCAAAACATATTTTTATGCGACCTGTTATGTTTATGGGTTGACGCCAAAAGTTATCTCGCATGGGTTACCAGTGATGCCTGACTCTTTTTTTTTTTTTTTTTTTTTTTTTTCCCCAAAGAATATCATACAAACATGTTTTGAATTAGAGCTGGAACTATTTTCAGAGCTGCTGTTATAGAAAATTAATCTACACCATCTCACCAATCAGATTCGAGAATTCCACAGCACCGTGGTGTAAGGGTCTGGAGGATCCTGGACAAGCAGTGTCACATAAGTGGTCCAAGAAACGTATAGTAGTTAATTTTTTATAAAATAGAGACATGCTTCCATAAGTAAGAGTGGAAAAATATGCCAAAAATATTATGTCATGATATTTGAAGTCTTGAGTTATATACTTGATATTTGAAGCTTGTCTGCTGTATCAGATTCTGCTGTCTGTAATTGAGAACGTGACGTTGTAAACTGACGGCTCATACAGAGTTATACTGTGTGTGAACAAGTAGTGTATTTACACCAATGGCACCAGTGGATCATGGGTGGTTTCGATTCTTTGGATGTAAACCTGCATGGCCAGATTGCTCCGTTTGCACATCGACAAACACGCCAGCTGGGACATGTTCATTTTCTCTTTCACACACACACAGACACACACACTTTATTTAGAATGTGCCAGTAGTCAGTTATTGGGATGAAAGTGTCTGGGTTTTTTTTCTTCCGTTTGTTACAACATAAAACTTGTATCTCTTATTATTCTGCTTCCTTCTTGTTCCCTCTGTGCTCCGCTACTGCAGTAGAGAGTAGAGTAGTGTAGAGTACTGTCTAGCATTTTGAAAAGAATAACAGTTTTCTTCCTTTCTTTCTGTTGTATTAAACTTAGACACACTATCAAAAGTTTGGACACACACACCTGCCCATAGGTTTCAGTGTTTCCCGTGCCATTATATTAGGGGGCGCACCGTCCCCCCAACACCCGCCCCCCCAGAAGGTCAAGTTAATTTTTATTTAATTTTATTTTACTATATAGCGCCAGATCACAACAGAAGTCATTTAAGGTTACCTTTCCTATAGAACAGGTCTATACCTTGTTTGTTTATTAAACAAGCTAAATAGCCTTATGTTATTTATCTTATTTACACAACGGCACGTCATTTCTGTCTCTACATGTTCGCGTGTTTACGGTTCTCCTCTGCTCTGTATCGCGTGCGGCGGAGTTCTGCCCCGATGCGCGCGCGCACACACACACACACACACACACACACACACACACACACGCGCAAACAGGTGAGCAGTACACTCCCACCAGGGGACAGAGAGCGCACGTCGGAGAACATGTCGCATCAACCACCTGAAAAACAGACAAAAATATCTGCGTTTTTTAAACGCTCCTAGGGTGGTGACGATGGCGACACTCGCTCTCCTGCGAGTAGCAGCCGGGGTAGCTCTCCTGCTCCGAGTCAAAGTACAGAAAAGAGCCCAAATGTTGCACGGCTGTTCAGTTATTATATGTCATTAAAAGAAACACACGAACATGATTCCTTTGTGTGTCCAAGTCCCCCCGCCAACTCTTCCAAAACTGTGAACCTAGGGGAAACACTGGGTTTCTTCTATTTATTTTTTATTTCTACTGTTTTAGGATAATAATAAGACATTAACACTATGAAATTACGCTACCATGAAAAGCCATGTTAAACAAATCCAAACTAATTTATATTCTATATTATTAATAGTATTTCCAATGATACTTTGAGCACTCAAATGGCTTCATGAGGAGCTTCACCCAGGAGGATTTTCTTAAATTCCACAAATAGTCCGAGCTTCTCGGTGCGTCGCTTAAATTCTACGTGAAATCTACTTGTTTAGGGGAAACAAATAAAATTTCAGTAAAAACCACTGTATTAAAAAATGATTCAGAAATACATTTATACATGGGGCCGTTCCTGGTTATTATTTTGTTTAAAGAGCTTATTTTTTTCATTTAGTACTGCCCTTCAGAAGCTATTTACATGTTTCCCAGAAGAAAAAAATAACAATTTACACCGATCATCCTATTCAAAAGTTTGCACCCCCAGCTCTTAATGTACCGTGTTGCCTTCTTGAGCATCAGTGAGTGTTTGCACCGTTTATAATAGTCCTGTATGAGTCCCTGAGTTGTCCTAAGTGTGAAAAGGTGGATCTAAACATCATATAGTCACTGTTGGAAAGGGGTCAAATATGCAGAAGATGCTGGAAAAGCAGATAATGTGCAGGACCTGGAAGATTTTTCTGAAGAACAGTGGGCAGTTTAACTGCTCAGGACAAACAAGGACCTAATGAACAACTATCACAAAACATAAAAACAGTCGATGATCATCCAGGTAACAACAGACAGGATTAAGAATTGAGCGTATGTAAACTTTTGAACTGGTTCATTTGTGTAAATTCAGTTATTATTGGGTCTTGTAGACTATATGTATACATCTGTTATGTGAAATTTATTTCAGGGCAGCACTAAATAAAAAACACAATGCAATTTTTATGATCAACTTTTTTAACATTTTGCAGAATCTGCAAGGCGTATGTAAACTTATGACCCCAGCTGTAATACAAACATGCGATTTGAATTAGGGTTGGAATTATTTTCAGAGCTGCTGTTAGAAAATTAATCTGCAACGTCTTACTGAGCAGATTTCAGAATTCTACAGCACTGTGGTTTAAGGATCTGGAGGACACTGGACATGCAGTGTCACATAATTGGTCCAAGAAATTTATAGTACTTAATTATTTATAAAATGGGCAAAATGACATGCTTCCATAAATAAGACTGGGGTAATATGGCAAATATTATGTTATATATTCTATTTGAAGATTTGGTTTAGATACTTGATATTTGAAACCTGTCTGCTAAACACGTCACATTCGATAAGGCTCTTAGAAGCAATCAAGCTTTCTATGCTATCCTGTATAACAATAAACAAAGCTGTAATTATCTACTCAGATGTTCAATGTTCAATACTTGTGACACTCTAGTTAAGGCATATTGTGCTGTAATCTTTCATGATATCGATCATTTTATCCGTATATTTCCCTGCCCTGGTCACCTGTTGCATTATTTTAGCTAAAGTGAACTTGGTGTTTCTCTCTTTTTTTATGTCTTGTTTTTTTTTGAAATGGACTAACAGGTTAAATGAGTGTTTATGCGTAAGCCGTCATCTCAGTGGGTGTAACTTTCTGACTCTAGAGAACTAGACAGTTCTCTACAAGCCTGTTTTTGATTCACCTGTCTGTGTGTTTACCTGAGGACATTACTGCTGAGTCAGCAGACTCACCTGTCTACATTGCCAGTATGTCCAGGAAGAGCTCAAGAGGGTGAAGGTGTAGAGTAAGGGTGTATCCTTAGCGCTCGTAGTTGACAGAAAAGTTCTTCTTAGAATTAGTGCTATAAAGGAATGGTCACTGAGAAAATGTGTGGTTTGTGTCACACTGAAAAGCCACTAGAAAACATTGCATTGCTGTAATCTGTTTAGATAACAAACTCATTTTAAGCTAAACAATAAGGCTTCTAGATTATACATTAGATCTATACTAGATCTATACATTACAGCACAGTGATATTCTTTTCTTCACATATCCCAGCTTGTTAGGAAGCTGGGGTCAGAGCGTACTGTCAGCCATGATACAGCGTTCCTGGAGCAGAGAGGGTTAAGGGCCTTGCTCAAGGACCCAACAGTGACAGCTTGGCAGTATACACTATAAGGCCAAAAGTATGTGCTATGTGGACACCTGACCATCACGCTCATATGTGGTTCTTCCCCAAACTGTTGCCACATAGTTGGAAGCACACAATTGTATACAATGTCTTTGTATGCAGCAGGATTACAACTTCCCTTCACTGAAACTAAGAGGCACAAACCTTGTTTCAGCATGACAATGCTCCTGTGCACAAAGCGAGCTGCATGAAGACATGGTTTGCCAAAGTTGGAGTGGAAGCACTCAAGTGTCCTGCACAGAGTCCTGACCTCAACCCCAGTGAACACCTTTGGGATGAACTGGAACACCGACTGCACCCCAGACCTCCTCACCCAACATCAGTGCCTGATCTCACTAATGCTCTTGTAGCTGAGTGAACACAAATCCCCACAGCCACGCTCCAAAATCTAGGGGAAAGCCTTCCCAGAAGAGTGGAGCTCATTATAACAGCATAGGGGGACTAAATCTGAGATAGCAGCTTCTGTAAAGCTGACTGTGTGACTTTGTTAAAAGTGCTATACAAATAGAGTAACATTGAATTGAATAGGATGTTCAACAAGAACATGGGTGTGATGGTCAGGTGTCAAACTTTTGGCTATATAGTGTATCTGTTTTCCAAATTTCGAAATGATTACATTATATATAAATATTCTTCTTCCTTATTCTCCTATCCCTCTTGTCTTTGGGCTCCATTGATTTTCCCCCAAACATATTTGTTGGCCTCTACGCTGGAAGACACATTTGGAGTCAGTTATTGAATTATGCTAACACCCGACACATTTAGAATAATTTTTAAACATGTGTCTGATTTGCATCGACCTCAGCAGCTAGGCGTTGATTTTAACCAGTGTTTAGGCCACGTGAGATGTGAGTCCACACATTCTGTGTAGTGGTGAATGCAGGTGGTATATATTGAGTAGTAGATACTACGGGCTTGAGTTTGATAACTGAAAAGGGGTGTTTCTTACAACTGTGGTTGTTCTCATAAGGTCAGCTAGATTTTCCATCAGAATTGTTGTTTATAAAAATGAGCCACAATTCCTCACCCTTTGACCCCTTCATCATCCTGAATGTCTTACTGAATGCTTTAATACTGATCTTTATTTCTTGTGTCCCAGACTCTGGAGCACGACCAGAGCTCTCTGCAGAGGATGAAGAAGATGGTGAAGGGCATCCACAGCTCTGGCCTCAGTGAGTGTTTGAGTTTATTCTTTCTCTCGCAAATCTCTCAACACATAGCACTGCTTTAATCATGTCACGTTACAGAGGAAACAGCTCAGCTGGGGCAGCTCAGTGTGAATGAGACAGATGTTGCAGGAATGTTTATGCATGGAAGGTCATAGAATTAACAGAATGAGAAGAATGTCATGCAAAACTAATCCCTAAGTACCATAGTTGTTAAATTTATTGTCGTAACAGAGATGAGAAATTAGCCATTACACATGTGAGGGACCGCCCACAAAAGCACACAAGAAACACTTGTTGTAAGTTGCGATATTAGCCAGCCAGTTATTTGTTCCACTGCCATGAAATCTATAAATAAAATCTAACCGTAGGTTGTTATAAAAAGCCAAGGGAATAAGAGGAGCTGCTCTGATTGGATATCACAGCAGCAACATTATCAAGGTGTACAGGTGTGGTTAAAGTATTAATTTTAACACCAACCCTTTATTAAAATTATGCTATTCTGCTCCAGGGATCTGCCACACCCAGCACCACGTTCCAGCACCCTGAGCTTGTGCGTCATTATTGTACTTGTATTGCATAAAGAAGAAAACATGACAGGACATGCCCTAATACGAAAATAATCAGTGGCGCAGTTACCAATACCATCCTGGAGATAATCATTTTCCAATAACAGTGCGTCCTGAAGTGTTGTATTTCTTTTATACCACAGTAATTTACCAACGATTACAATTTTTTAAAAATCAAATTCAAATTTTATTGGTCACACCTAAAACCATACCCAGTATGATGTGCAGTGACATAAAAACACAATTTACATAAGACCAGAATTTTAAAGTTTTTTTGATTAACGACGCCTCCTAGTTTGTAACCATTTTCCAGTTGTGTTATAGCAGCTATAACCAGTCGTTCCCCTGCCAGCCCCCTCTTTTTTTCCTCTCTCTTGAAGTTAATAAGACATAAATGCAGCTTGCCATGTTACTGGGAAACCGGAAAGCCCTAACACCTCCGTCCTGACTCCTTACATAGAGCTTCAACATATCAATTAACATATCATTCATCATATCATGCATTTTCCTCGAACAAGCACATTAACGTAGGCCTGTTATTTGAATTACAGCCAGAACTACTGTCAGAGCTGCTGTTATAGAAAATTATTCACAATTTCTAGCAAATCAGAATTGAGAATAAAATAAAATGAAATTAAATGCTGCATGCTGGTGTCCGGTTCTGTACACAGACTGCATGACTGCATGCTCTCCAACCTGAGGGTCTTGACACCTTAATGGCTCTTTCTCCCTCCTTTTTTTTCACCTTTTCTACGACTCACGACGACTCACTGTAAAAATATGGAAACTTCATGCTAGAACTGCCAGCTATGTAAACTCCCCCAATCCAGGAACTTAATTAAGAACAAACAGCCATATCTCTCTGTCTCGTTCTACTTTTAATCCTGACCTGTATGATGCGTGTTTCTGGGAAATGGATCATTAACAGTCAAAATTCTTCACATTTGGGAAGCAGAGATGAGTCACAATGCTACAGTTTGGCTACAGACCCCTACATTACCTCCCTCTCTTTTTTAACACACGCTCCCTCTCTATTTTTTTCCTCATTCCCCCTCTTCCCTAACCAAACTCAGATGGTTTATTCCGGTAAAGGCACTGCAGTCAGGGAGGCCCCTGTTTCCTGGCCTCATTGGGTCCAATCCCCCCTCAGGGTATCTGCTGAAGCTCTGAATCACCCCCTCTCTCATTCCCTCCCCAACTTCTCCCTGTATTTGAAGCCACATTCATCATTCACTGCGCTGTGTGTAAGAGAACGAGGGCTTGACCCTGTTGAAGGTTCATTCATTTATGCATTCAGAATGTTTTGTTGAGGTGTGCTTGTGATTTATGAATGGAGTCAGAGGTCAGTGCATAACTATTACTAAACACAGTCATGTAGTGAATATATTTGTATCAAAGCTGTGTGACTTATTAACAGAAAAAAAAAAAGTATAATTATGAACTATTATCTGCCGTTGATGGTTTTTAATCCCTGTTGCCGGGGTGGGGAACTTGTGTAATGCTGTGTAATTGTCTTTTTACAATGCTGCTGCTGTAAAACATGCCTTTGTCTTATGCCCTGAAAGTTCATAAACAAGAGCTGAACTTTTCACACGTGGCTGGCAGGTTAATGACAGTTTCCTGTCCCGCACCCTCGTCAACAATACAGAGACGTTCCATACATTTTTATGCCGCTGCCAAGACAGATCTGTGCCGTTTTAATTGCTTGGCGTTTTTTCTTACTGTGTTTTTTCTCTGCCAGTTGATGGTGCAGTGCTTATTTTAAGGTGTGATGGATCAGAGCAAAAAAAATGTATTTTTTTAAGCAAGTTTCTCCAATTTTGGCCCTAATTTGATCACTTGCCCATTCCCACCCACCAGCCAGTTCTTCACTATGATACAACAGCTACTAACCAGGGAGGGTGAAGCCTAACATGTGCTTCCTCCAGGAAACATGAAGCCAGCCAACCGCATCTTTTCAAACTGCTGCTCATGCTGCATCACAGGGCAGCGTAGCACACTCGGAGCAAAGTGCTATCTGACCTCCTCCACATACATGAGCTCACAGACCTCCATGATTGGCTATTGTCGCTGTTATCGACAGGGGACAGAGTTCACCATCCCTCCCATCCAGAGAGCACAACCAGTTTTGCTCCCTTGGTTTCCAGCCACATATACCAAAAAAAATATTTACTTAAAAATATTGATTTAATAATCCCAAATTTCAAGGAACTAATACTGCTACAGAAGTTTTAATTAAATAACAAGTCACTAACTGCAATACAATATTACTGACATTTATCAGACTGTCCTGGCATGAGAATACATATATACAGTGCTGTGCAAAAGTCTTAGGCACATGCAAAGAGATGCTGTAGAGCAGAGATACCTTCAAAAATAATGAAATTAAACGTTTCTACATTAAAAAAATACTATAAAGAGCAGTAACCAGTAATAAATGAAACAAAGTCAATATTTGGTGTGACGATCCTTCACTTAAAAAAAAATCAGTAGTCTCAGGTACAGTGTGTGCAGTTTTATAAGGAAATGAGCTGTAAGTGTTACTGAGCGTCTTGCAGAAGCAGCCGCAGCTCTTCTGGAGACTTTGACTCTCACACTTGCTTCTTATTTTGGCAGCAAAACCCAGCAGCCTTCATTATGTTTTTTTGTCTGAAAAGTGTCTCTTATGTAACATTCTGCTTTCTTTACTGACATACAAGCATTTTTCTGTAACATTTAATTTTGTGCTGGAAAACTCATGTTTGGAATCTAAAATGTTTTTGTACTGAATTAATAATGTAGAAGTCATAAAATAAAAATCTATAACAAAGTTTGTGCTAAAATAAATAGGGTGCCTAAGACCTTTGCACAGTACTGTGTGTGTGTGTATATGTATGTGTATATATATATATATATATATATATATATATATATATATATATATATATATATATATAATATACACTATATTACCAAAAGTATTCGGTCACCCATCCAAATGATCAGAATCAGGTGTCCTAATCACTTGGCCTGGCCACAGGTGTATAAAATCAAGCACTTAGGCATGCAGACTGTTTTTACAAACATTTGTGAAAGAATGGGCCGCTCTCAGGAGCTCAGTGAATTCCAGCGTGGAACTGTCATAGGATGCC